>CM069133.1:26348717-26718717 GCA_035221665.1 Okamejei kenojei
GAAGAAAACGGCTAGGTGACGTTTTATTTTTGGACCCTTCTTCAGACCTAACCTTTTTCTTCAGAGATGTTGCCTGACCTGCTGAGTTACTCCAGTACTTTGTAACCATTATCGGTACATACCAGCATCAGCAGTTTCTTTCTACACATCTTCTATCTATCTTATCCATCTATATACTTTTAAAACTCTGTGTGTGTGGGTGTATGTCATTTTGCCTTTGAAACGTATCTCCTCGAAAACCAGACGCAAAAATGCAGAGATGTTTACAATTTCGGTAGGGATTTAACATGATTTCATAAATGCACTCCTCTGTAAATTCGATCAATTATTTCCCCAGATTTTGAATAAAGTTGTTCACAAAACTCACTTTTTAAAATATAACCGCCGCTTGCCAGCTGCTGACCTCACAATGCCCACATGCCCACCAATCCAGGGCCACCTGCCTCCTGGCCCCGCCCCCCACCACTGTGGATTAATGCAGCTGCTGTCAACGCGCATGCGCAGTTGCCATGAGGTATGTTAGCCCCCTCCACCCCCCCCCCCCAACTCCTGTTCTTCAAAAGGTGCAAAAAGAGCGAGGACGTTCTGCAGCAAAGACCCTACAACTCTGCTCCGCTATAGGATCTTTGTTCTGCAGATCGCCAGGTCAGAGGCACCTCACGCGTTGAAGTAGTTTTCTCCTCACTGTCGGCGCAACTCGTGAAGCCACACTTCTCCCACCCCCCGCTCATTCAATCATCACAGGGGACGGCCTCCTCTCCGGGGAGGCCCGATCGTCTGCCCTCCCGCGGCCCGGCTCTGTCGCGCTGCTGGAAGCCACGATCGGCTGGTCCCCCCGCTGCTTTTCACAGTCCTCAGATCGCTCCTTGCCTCGCCCCGCCCCTCTCTCTCTCTCTCTCCCCCCTCTCTCTCTCTCCCCGCTCTCTCTCCCCAACCCCCTTCTCTCCCCACCCTCCCTCCCCTCCACACCCTCGCTACCCCCTTTCCTCCACCCCCTCCCCTCCCCTCACCTCTCCCCTTCCTCCCCTCTCCCTCTCTCTCCTCCCCCTCTCCTCTCCTCCCCCCCCCCCCCCCTTCACCAACCCACCCTCCTTCCCTCTCCTCCTCCCCTCCTCCCTCTGTCTCTTGCCATTCTATCTCTCTCTGCGTCTCTCCCCATTCTCTCTCTGTCCTCACTCTCTACCCCCCCGCACCCTCTGTAGACGCGCCTGCGAGTTGGGGGCTATGTGTCAGTGGATAGCGTGGTTATGGGATAAAAGGAGAAAATTAATGATATCAATATAATATCAAGGGGGGTAGTTATTGTGTGTGTGGGGGTGGTTAGTGTGTGTGATGCCGCCCCGCGCCCCCCCCCGCAAAGACGCGTTGGGGGAACAGACCCAACAGGTCTGCACTTGGTCAAGTTCCCTCTAAACCTCTCTTATCCATGTACCTGTCCAAGTGTCTTTGTAAATGTTGTCATTGTATCTGCCTCAACTACCTAGCACAGTGGCGCAGCGGTAGAGTTGCTGTCTCACAGTGCCAGAGACCCGGGTTCGATCCTGACTACGGGTGCTGACTGTTCGGAGTTTGTACATTCTGTGTCTGTGGAATTCTCTGCCTCAGAGGGCGGTGGAGGCAGGCTCTCTGGATTCTTTCAAGAGAGCTAGATAGGGCTCTTAAAAATAGCAGAGTCAGGGGATATGGGGAGAAGGAAGGAACGGGGTACTGATTGGGGATGATCAGCCATGATCACATTGAATGGCGGTGCTGGCTCGAAGGGCCGAATGGCCTACTCCTGCACCTATTGTCTATTCTCCCTGTGACCTACGTGGGTTTCCTCCCACACTCCAAAGATGTGCGGGTTTGGAGGTTAATTATCCTTTGGTATAATTGTAAATTGTCCTTAGTGTGTGTAGGATAGTCTTGGTGTGCGGGGAGCGCTGGTCTGTGCAGACTCGGTGGGCCGAAGGGTCTTTTCCGTGCTGCATCTCTAAACTGAACTAAACCCTCTGGCAGCTAGTTCGATACATCCACCTGATACCTGATACCCCTCTGGTTCCTTTTAAATCTTTCCCCTTAAACCCATGTCCTCTGGTTCCCGATTCCCCTACCGAGGGAGAAGGACTCTGAGCATTCACCCTGTCCATTTCCCTTTCATGACACTGAAATGGATTTCAGTTCTAAACTACCTGAAGTTTTGGAAGGCTATGTATGTGGAACTAGGAATTATAAGGCAGTCGCAACTGACAACAAACACATTGCCTCATTGAAAGATCAGTCTCAACAATGTAACTCCGATATCTTTTTTCACCACAAACTGCCTGACAGATCTGTTTGTGGTTTAATCAATCAGCAAATCCAATTAAATTCATTAAACACACACAGAGTCTGCTATTTGATCTTGTGCACAAAATTGCGATTGATTGCGAATGTTGAGTTTTGCTACATGGTTTTGACCAAATCCAAGTATGACTGCACTTTCGAACGAGATGGGTGACGTCTAGCTTTCCAAAAGTGGAATTCAAATTAAGTGAGAATGCAACAAATAGCTGCGTTAAATGCAATGTCGGGGCGGCACGGTGGCGCAGCGGTAGAGTTGCTGCCTCACAGCGCCAGAGCCCCGGGTTCGATCCCGACTACGGGTGCTGTCTGGGCGGAGTTTATACGTTCTCCCTGTGACCGCGTGGGTTTTCTCCGGGTGCTCCGGTTTCCTCCCACACTCCAAAGACGTGCAGGTTTGTAGGTTCATTGGCTTCTGAAGATTGTAAATTGACCGCAGTGCGCAGGTCAAAGTGATCGCTGGTCGGCATGGACTCGGTGGGCCGAAGGGCCTGTTTCCCTGCTGTATCTCTAAAGTCTAAAGTCGGCCACCTATTGCAACTCTGTAGATTCAGAATGCTTCGAGTGTCAGAAGTGGCATATAACCTGAGCAAGTTCAAAGCCAGGGTAGTCAAAGGAATTGGTGTAAGTCAGCAGGACAAGCAGCATCTCTGGATAGAAGGAGTAGATGACGTTTCGGGTTGTGACCCTTCTTCAGACTGAACGTCACCCATTCCTCCTCTCCGGAGATGCTGCCCGTCCCACGGTGTAAACCAGCTTCTGCAGTTCCTTCCCACACAAAGGTGCTTTCATAACTCAACCGCAACGAGGGTCATCACACGGACGCTCAAGTCAACACCTTTGCAGTGGCTCCCTGTGCTCTCTCATATCGCCCCTCCCAGCACACGGAGAAGGGAGAGGATGTTGAAAGATTGGTGCACCATCGAGGCTAACCCTGACCTTCCCATCCACCCGGACTTGAACAATCTGCCCAACATGCGCCTGAAGTCCCGCAAACCCTTCTGGTCTTCCCTTAAATCCCTGGAAGACTTTAACTCCAAGCGGCGCAGAGCCTGGAAAGATGCCAACACCAACAACGGAGAGGTCATCGCAGACCCCACGGTGAAACCACCGGGTTTTGACCTTCATCGCAGGCAATGGCTAACCCTGAACAGAATCCGCACCCTCCATGCAAGAACAGCCCATCCCCTGCATAAGTGGGGGATGACAGGCAGCCCTGCTTGTGACTGCGGACATCCAGGCCAGACCATCCCACACATCGTGAATGACTGCCCACTGAGGCTGTCCTGGCCTTGATGTCTACCCTTGATCTACAACTTTAGGCTGTGCATGCCTGATGCAAGAAGATTACTGAACAAGAGGTTTTGCAACAGGAAACCACAGACACAAGTCGACGCAGTTTAATTTATTGTCACGTGCAACGAGGTGCAGTGAAAAGCTTTTGAAGCGCAAGGTCATACGTGATAGGAGTAGAATTAGGCCATTCGGCCCATCAAATCTACTCCGCCGTTCAATCATGGCTGATCTATCAGTCCCTCCTAACCCCATTCTCCTGCCTTCTCCCTATAACCTCTGACACCTGACACCAAGCAAAAATCTACCTATCTCTGCCTTGAATTTTTCCACTGACATGGCCTCTACAACCTTCTGTGGCAAAAAAAATCCACAGATAAAGGATTTTTTCCTCATATTCTTCCTAAAAGAACATCCTTTAATTCTGAGGTTATGACCTCTAGTCCTAGACTCTCTCACCGGTGGAAACATCCTCTCCACATCCACTCTATCCAAGCCTTTCACTGTTCTGTGTGTTTCAATGTGATCCCCCCCTCATTCTTCCAAACTCCAGCGAGTACAGGCCCAGTGCCGGCAAACGCTCATCATAGGTTAACCTACACATTCCTGGGATCATTCTTGTAAACCTCCTCTGGACCCTCTCCAGAGCCAGCACATCCTTCCTCAGATATGGTCACAATATTCCAGATGCGGCCTGACCAGCGCCTTATGGAGCCTCAGCGTTACATCCCTGTTTTTCCTCATCTTCCTTAGCAGCCTCACATGTGGCACCTTATCAAATGCTTTCTGAAAATCTAAGTAAACGACATCTACCGACTCCCTCCCGCTGTTTACTTCTTCAAAGAATTCCAGCAAATTTGTCAAGCAAGACCTCTCCTTCACAAAGCCATGATGACTTTGGCCTATTTTATTGTCCTAACCAGTCGGCAGAGAGACAATACATGATTACAATTGAGCCATTTACAATGTATAGATACAGTACATGATCAGCCATGATCGCATTGAATGGCGGTGCTGGCTCGAAGGGCCGAATGGCCTCCTCCTGCACTGATTTGTCTATAATGACAAGGGAATAAATTTTAGTGCAAGGTAAAGCCAGCAAAGTCCGATCAAGGATAGTCCGAGGGTCACCATTGAGGTAGATAGTAGTTCAGCACCGCTCTCTGGTTGTGGTAGGATGATTCAGTTGTCTGATAACAGCTGGGAAGAAACAGTCCCTGAATCGGGAACTTGAGAACAAAGTACAGTTTAATGGAATTGCAGGTGATCTGTAATGCCGTCAGCAATGATAGCACCCTGGTGCATTTGCCAATAAACTGATCCAAATCTAATAAAATGACAGAAAGTAGAATGGGCTCATGCTGTAAGCGTGTTTAAATGTCCAGAGCAATGAATTGACTGTCGATATGGTAACAGGTTGCCCATGGGCACGGATACATCTTCAGTTCAGTCTAGTACCATTGAGAGCACCTCCATCTTGGAGACATTCAGATAATTCTGATCATGGGCACCTCTGTTTGGAATTTGCATGTTTTCCCAGTGAATACGCCGGCTTCCTCCCACATCATCCCATGCTAGGTTTATTGATTAGCTTACTGCCACGTGTACCGTATGAGGTTCAGTGCTAAGTACTTGGTGCCTGGCCAACCAGACAGCGGAAAGACAATACATGATTACCATCAATGGACGGAGCTGCCCCCTAAACCACGCTGTGACGCTTCCCCGTGAAAAGCGTTCTACGGCGCATCTGTAGAAGTTGCTGAAAGTTGCAGGTGTCGTACCCCTTACATTCCCTCAACCCATGCCTTCCCCACCCTAGTCACTCTGCTAGTTTCACTGTTCGTATCCCTTCATTGTCACCTCTTCCATGGCCAACAATGGACCATTGTGGGCTCCACCTTTCATTGGTGCCAGCTCAGATTTGTTCTGTACCTTTTGAAACCTTTAGTTTTCATCTCCCGACAATGTCTGAAGAAGGGTCTCGACCCGAAACACCACCTATTCCCTTTCTCCGGAGATGCCTCTGACTCCAGCATATTTTTGTTTATCTTGTTTGACTGTTCCTTTAAATAAGGCTACTGTGGGAAATTTGCTTGCATCTGTTGAATTAGATCACAGGAGGTGGGTCATATTCAGCCCCTCATGCCTACTTCGTCATTCAGTGGTAGCCGGTGCCATTTTCTTCGCTGCCGTGTGCCGGGGCAACAGGGCGAAGGCCACGGACGCCGATAGGATCAACAAACTCATCAGGAAGGCTGGCTCCGTCCTGGGGGCGGAGTTGGATTCATGGTAGGGGGTCTTGGAGCGGAGGATCCTCCTCAAACCACGGAGCATCCTGGACAATACAGCTCACCCCTTCCATGACACACTGGTCAACCTGAGGAACACCTTCAGCAACAGACTGGTTCCACCAAATGCAGCACAGAACGCCACAGGAGACCCTTCTTCCCTGTGGCTGTCAACCTGTACAACCCCTCCTCCTTCTGTCGTGGGGTAGACCGATCCACATCCACCTCCCCCTCCAATCTTTGCACATCCCCAATCTTTTCCACTCGTCACTTTAATTTCATGTTTCATGTATTTTGTGTTTTTACGACTGTTGGCAGTTCAATTTCCCTCCTGGGATAAATAAAGTTCTATCGTATTGTATTCAATAAGATTCCGGCTGATCTTTTACTCAAGCTGCTTCTCTGCACTAAACCCACTGCCTCTCAGTTCCTCAACATCCAAAAATATATGAAGTACTGGTTTGTTTTTATTCAGTGACTGGGCCTCCACAGCCCTTTGAGGAAGTGCATGTCAAAGACCATCTCCCCTCTGGGCAAAGATACTTCATTCCATCTTGATTTTGAAAGTTACATTCTTATCAAAACTATAACCCCTAGTTTTAGACATGTTGGCTGGGGAAATAAAGGGCTTATCCCACTTGGGCGACCTAATCCGCGAGTTCTGGCGAGTTTGCCCATGACTCATACTCGCAGCATGGTCGACACGAGGTCTTCGTAACTCTCCTTCATGCTCGAGAGTGGTCTCCGCGTACTCGAGCCCTCAGCTAGGTCACGGCGTATTTTTCAATATGTTAAAAAAAATGCCCGCGAGTATAAAAAAGGTCGCCATGGAAAAAAATCAATACTTTTTCGAGGTACGAGATTCTCTGGATGCTTTCATGAGAGAGCTAGATAGGGCTCTTAAAAATAGCGGAGTCAGGGGATATGGGGAGAAGGCAGGAACGGGGTACCGATTAGGGATGATCAGCCATGATCACATTGAATGGCGGTGCTGGCTCAAAGGGCCGAATGGCCTACTCCTGCACCCATTGTCTATTTTATAATTGTAGGTTTAATCATAGTAGGTCGGCATGTTAGTCGTAAATAATCGAGAGTAGTTGAAGATAGTCTTCATCATAGTCGAAGGAGATCTAAGGAGGTCGTCTTCACTCTCCACTATTCGGTGTCCAATTTTCCTGAAGTTAGTCGTAGCTAGTCTTCTACATAGTCGAAGGAGATCTTAAACATGTCATTTTTTCAAACTCTTCTAAACTCGCGAATTAGGTCGCCCAAGTGGGACAGCCCCTTTACCCTTGCATCTATTGTCAAGCTTAGGAAATATTCTGTATATTTCAATGAGATCGCGTCTTGTGGAACAAATACATGGTTATCATGATATATTTGTGGGATAACCATACCTACCATAGGAATAAATCTCTTCAACTGTATCAAACTGTACAAGCCCTTCTGTCGCGGGGTAGACCGACTTCCTTTCCACCCTCCATCTCCCCCATCTTTGCACATCCCCAAACCCGGACCTTCCACTCGTCACTTTAATTTCATGTATCTTGTTATGTTTTATGACTATTGGCAGACCAATTTCCCATCTGGGATAAATAAAGTTCTATCTATTGAATCGAACCTGCATTACATGTATGAATTTGAGTTGAGTTTATTGTCACGTGTGCCAAGGTACAGAGAAAAGCTTTTGTTGCGTGCTCACCAACCAGCGGAAAGACAACACACGATTACAATCGAGCCATCCACAGCATACAGATATACGATAGATAGATCACATTTAGTGCAAGGTAAAGCCAGTAAAGACCGATCACAAATAGTTGGAGGGTCTCCAGTGAGGTAGATAGTAGCTCAGGACCTCTCTCTAGGTGTTGGTCGGATGGTTCAGTTGCCTGATAACAGCTGGGAGGAAACTGTCCCTGTATCTGACAATAGACAATAGGTGCAGGAATAGGCCATTCGGTCCTTTGAGCTAGCACCGCCATTCAATGTGATCATGGCTGATCATCCCCAATCAGTGCCCCGTTCCTGCCTTCTCCCCATATCCCCTCGCCGCTACTTTTAAGAGCCCTATATAGCTCTCTCTTGAAAGCATCCAGAGATCTTGCCTCCACCGCCCTCTGAGGCAGAGAATTCCAGACTGACCACTCTCTAGCGTGTCCAAACCCTTAACAATCTTATGTTTCAATGAGATTCCCTCTCATCCTTCTAATCTCCAGAGTGTACAAGCCCAGCTGCTCCATTCTCCCAGCATATGACGGTCCTGCCATCCCGTGAATTCACCTTGTAAACCTACGCTGCACTCCCTCAATAGCAAGAATGTCCTTCCTCAAATTAGGACATCTCTCTCTCTCTCTCTAGGTGTTGGTAGGATGGTTCAGTTGCCTGATAACAGCCAGGAAGAAACTGTCCCTGTATCTGGAGGCGTGTGTTTTCACATTTCCATACCTTTTGCCCGATGGGAGAGGGGAGAAAAGGGAAGGGGTGGGACTCATCCTTGATTATGCTGCTGGCCTTGCATGGGGAGGCCATTTTCATTTGCATTTTTCCTTCCATGGGAGATTTTGCAAGGACCTTTTTACAATTACATCTTTTCTCATGCACTTTAATCCGCTTGCTCGAAGGGCCAGAAGCATTTGTATTTCTAATTTCATGCTGTATTTCCACGTCAACATGTTAATTCTTGTGTCGGAAGGCCCATTGTTAGGTGGGGAGGATGTGCGAATGACAGGGTACCAGAGAGTAGTCGGAATCAAAGATCCTGCAGCGAACAAGATGGATCACTCGACGAAAAAGGCGTAGTCCGGTCATGGGCAGATTCATGGGTCATTTTCGGCCCCATTTCCGTTACCGGCTTCCGTCTCCGCACCAAAGATCCCATAGGATAATAGTGCGGAGACGGAAGCCGGTTACGGCAACATACTCGTAAAAATAAGTTATTTGGTAAAAATCTCTTCATTTTCAGTTAAGCAAATTTGTCAAGCAAGACCTCTCCTTCACAAAGCCATGATGACTTTGGCCTATTTTATTGTCCTAACCAGTCGGCAGAGAGACAATACATGATTACAATCATTTACAATGCATAGATACAGTACATGATCAGCCATGATCGCATTGAATGGCGGTGCTGGCTCGAAGGGCCGAATGGCCTCCTCCTGCACCGATTTGCCTATAATGATAAGGAATAAACTTTCCACAGTTCCCCCGCAACCTTGATTACATTGCGGGTCGGGTTACGGAAATGGATGAGAAAAAGGCCAACGTTCCATTCCGTACTACATGTTAGCCCATCGCATTTAGCAGGAGTGGTCTATCTTGCTCTGCTATAGGATCTTTGGTAGGAATCACAAGGGGGGGGGGTGGGGGGGGGGGGGGGGGGGGGGAGCAGGTCACAGAAGGGGAGGAGTGAGACAGGATGTTGCAGGACACCCAGAGGGAAGAGAAGAACTCCTTCAAAGTAGGCATACCTTGAGGAGCTTTGGCAGTGGAGCAGACACGATGTGTCGGAAGGAACTCTTACACCAGAGAGACAAAATGCCGGAGTAACTCAGCGGGACAAGGCAGCATCTCTGGGGAGAAGGAACAGGTGATGCTTCAGGTTGGAATCTTTCCTTCAATTGAAAGGTAGAGAAGGCCAGAACAAAACTGGGCACCTCAGGGAGGGTGGAGTCCATTTGGCCCATTGTTGCTTGGTGGGGAACAACCCCATTCCTCCGAGCTCGCACAATCCACAAATGCCATTTCCTCATTTCACTTACCCAGTGTAAATTCCCTTGAACACACATTGACACTCAGTTTGCATCAGAAGCAAAGCCTGGAAGTAGCAGGACTCCTCCAAACCATTGATGTGGATTGGAAACAGCTAGGTACCCAGCTGCCATCCATACCACATTAGCTCATCTTCCAGCCTGAAAATGCTCCATTTCTTCCCTACAGCTTCCTGTCTCTTAAGCAATTCTCAGCTTATGCCAATACATAAATCCACAATCTTAGATTTTACATGTCTCCCTGTTGAAGTCCAAAGTTAAACTTCCCCCTGCTACTCACTTCAACAATCCAATAGGTTTGCTAAATCTAATTTCCCTTTCATGATCTGCTCATTCCTATTATTTTTCAAGTACCCTGTTATCATTTCATTAATAGTTCAATAGGTAGTAAATCGTGCAAGGTTAAAAGTGAATACTGGTTGTAATATGGAGCTTCAAGATAGTCTCTCTAGTTTAGCGATACAGCGCAGAAACAGGCTTCTCGGCCCACTGAGTCCATGCCGACCAGCAGTCCCCGTACACTAATATTAGCCTACACACACGGGACAATTTACAATCTTACCAGGTCAATTAGCCTACAAACCGGCACATCTGAGTGCAGGAGGAAACCCGAGCACGTGGAGAAAACGCACGCAGGTCATGGGGAGAATGTACAAATTTACAAGATTGAGAAGACTAGGCTTGTATTCACTGGAGTTTAGAAGGACGAGGGGGAGAATCTTATAGAAACATATAAAATTATAAAAGGACTGGACATGCTAGATGCAGGAAAAATGTTCCCAATGTTGGGCGAGTCCAGAACCAGGGGCCACAGTCTTAGAATAAAGGGGAGGTCATTTAAGACTGAAGCGAGAAAAAACTTTTTCACCCCGAATTGTGAATTTATGGAATTCCCTGCCACAGAGGGCAGTGGAGGCCAAGTCACTGGATGGATTTAAGAGAGTTAAGATAGAGCTCTAGGGGCTAGCTGAATCAAGGGATATGGGGAGAAGGCAGGCACGGGTTATTGATAGGGGACGATCAGCCATGATCGCAATGAATGGCGGTGCTGGCTCGAAGGGCCTCCTCCTGCACCTATTTTCTATGTTTCTATGCCTGGACAGCACCCGTAGGCAGGATTGAACCCGGGTCTCTGGTGCTGTAAGGCAGCAACGCTACCGCTGGCCCACAGTGCCACCAACCAGAACCGCCTGCGCAGGGTTGCATTTTTCCTACTGTGTGTAGGAAGAAACTGGGGCCCATGTTGTCGACCTCCCTGTGGTGAGCCCTGTCGACTGACCTCAGTCAGGCGAACGACAGACAGCAGCAGCACCGCAGCTTGGTGCCAACCCGGAGTATGCGCCCTTTTTAGGGCAGGCACCTACGGATGTCGAACCGGATGGCATTACCCTGCTGCGGACTTCTGCGGCCTCAAACGCAAAACTAAGGAAGAAATAAACTGCAGATGCTGGTTTAAACCGAAGATAGACCACACAAAAAGCTGGAGTAACTCAGTGGGACAGGCAGCATCTCTGGAGAGAAGGAATGTGTGATGTTTCGACCCTTCTTCAGACTAGTTAGGGAAAAGATAAATATAGACGATGATGAAGAAAGATAAAGAACAATGAATGAAAGATATGGAAAAAAAGTGATCATGATAATGAAAACAGACCACTGTTAGCTGTTTGTTGGATGAAAACGAGAAGCTGGTGCGATCTGAAGTTTGAGAAATCACAAATCATACCACTGGGCTGTAAGCTGCCCAAGCGAAATATGAGATGCTGTTCCTCCAATTTGTGTTTAGCCTCACTCTGACAATGGAGGAGACCTAGGACAGAAAGGTCTGTGTGGGAATGGGAAGGAAAATTAAAGTGCTTCTCAGCCGGGAGATTAGGTAGGTTCAGGCAGACTGAGCGAAGGTGTTCAGCGAAATGATTGCCAAGTCTACGTTCAGTCTCGCTGATGTACAAGTCCACATCTTGAACAACAAATACAGTGGATGAGGTTGGAGGAGGTACAAGTGAACCTCTACCTAACCTGAAAGGACTGTCAGGGTCTTTAGATGGAGTCGAGGGAGGAGGTATAGGGACAGGTGTTGCAACTTCTGTGGTTGCAGAGGAAGGTACCTGGGGAGGGGGTGGTTTGGGTGGGAAGGGATGAGTTAACCAGGGAGTTGTGGAGGGAACGGTCTCTGTGGAAAGCAGAAAGGGATGGCGATGGGAAGATATGATTCATGGTGGGATCCCGTTGGAGGTGACGAAAATGTCAGGATTATGTGTTGTATGTCAAAGCGGATGGGGTGAAAGGCAAGGACTACGGGGACTCTGTTGCGACTAGGGAGAGGGGGAGCAAAAGTGGAGCTGCTGGATATCTAGGAGACCCTAGTGAGGGGGCCTCATCTATGATGTGAGTGGGGAACCCTGTTCCCTAAAGAATTAGCACATCTCAGATATCCTGGTATGGAACACCTCATCTTGGGCGCAGATGCAGCGTAGACAGTGGAATTGTGAGTAGGGAATAGTCATTGCAGGAAGCAGGGTGGGAAGAAGTGTTGTGATAGTTGAAGGAGTCAGTGGGCTTGTAATAGACGTCAGTTGATAGCTTATTTCCTATGACGAAGACTGAGATCAAGAAAGGGGAGTGAAGTGTCAGAGATGATCCAAGTCAATTTGAATGCAGGATGGAAATTGGTGGTGAAGGTTGATGAAGTGCATGAGTTCTGCATTGGTGCAGTTGTCAATGTAATGGAAATAAGAGTTAGCTATGTGCTCTGTGCATTTCAAATATCCAATGGTCTCACCTGTACATTTTACAGCTTGAAAAAGGCACTTATGCCACCCAATAAATTGATGCTAAAAACCCCATTTCTCTCAGCAGTGCTCCTGACAGTTGTACAGAGCCCGAGTGAGACCACACCTCGAGTATTGTGTGCAGTTTTGGTCCCCTAATTTGAAGGAGGACATTCTTGCTATTGAGGGAGTGCAGCGTAGGTTTACAAGGTTAATTCCCGGGAAGGCGGGACTGTCATATGCTGAGGAAATGGAGCAGCTGGGCTTGTACTCTCTGGAATTTAGAAGGATGCGGGAGGATCTCATTGAAACATATAAGATTGTTAAGGGCTTGGACACGCTAGAGGCAGGAAGCATTTTCCCGATATTGGGGGAGTCCAGAACCAGGGGCCACAGTTTAAGAATAAGGAGTAAGCCATTTAGAACAGAGACGAGGAGACAATTTTTCTCACAGAGAGTGGTGAGTCTGTGGAATTCTCTAACTCAGAGGGGGGTGGAGGCAGGTTCTCTGGATGCTTTCAAGAGAGAGCTAGATAGGGCTCTTAAAAATAGCAGAGTCAGGGGATATGGGGAGAAGGCAGGAACGGGGTACTGATTGGGGATGATCAACCATGATCACATTGAATGGCGGTGTTGGCTCAAAGGGCCGAATGGGCCGAATGGCCTACTCCTGCACCTATTGTCCATTGACAAGGCTAACCACTCCAGATTAGAAACCTATCACTAAATAGACATTTCATGTAAAAAGTAGTTTAAATCAATTAGGTAATCTGCGTAGGAAGGAACTGCAGATGCTGGTGAACATGAAGAGAGACACAAAATGCTGGAGTAACTCAGCAGATCAGGCTATATCTCTGGACTAAATAGGTGACGCTTTGGGTCGGAACCTTTCTTCAGACCTGACCCGAAACGTCACCTATTCCTCGTGAGATGCTGCCTGACCCACTGAGTTACTCCAGCATTTTCTGGTCTAACAACTAGGTAATCTCATAATTTCCGAATGGTAAATCAGGCACTGATGATCAATACATATTGTAGAATTGTTATGCAAAATTGGGTTAAAAACACATTAGACTTTTGTGAAGCGATACCAATGTTGGCAAAAAAATAATCTAGTTTGAGGCGAGAAATGTTTCCCCCCCATTCAGTCATAAGTACCATTAGTTTGGTCTTCTGTACCGTGATAAATTGTACAAACTTCCTACTTGCTTAAGTGCACATTTTAAATTCATTTCTCGCAAAATTGCTTAAATGGCTACAAATAGTACTTTTACCCAAAGATCTGTGCAGTTTTAAGTAATGCATGGAGAGGTACCTGTCAGCCATAATTCAAATATGGCCTATAATGAAAGAAATGGTAATTTCATGGTTATGTAGTCCCTGAACAATAGGGCCTTCTTATAGAAAAGGGGATTTTTAGCTCTAATGCTATTAATGAATTCATAGGTGTGCAGTTACCAAGGATCTTTGAATTTAACACATTCTCGATGTCAATATCCATGGCAACTACACACCTCCCGTCTTCATGGCTATTTAAAACAGCTCCTTGCAACAAAAATCTACAACCACTTTATGTCGTCATGTGAGAAACACCAGTTAACAGGCCATGGAAGCTATTAAAAATTCTACATATAGCTTCCTCCTCAGCTCCACACAAAGCACTTTTTTCCAAACAAAACTTTATTCCTTATGATAGCCATATACATGAGTAATAGCAAATTAAAATGAAAAAAAAAACCCTAGTAAATCTAGAACAAGCATAGCTTTAAGGGGCTGTACTTCAGTGATAGTACTCAGGCAATACCGCCTATCCTGCTACCTTGAATTTTTTTTTTAAAGGAAAAGGCTTTTTAAACAAAGCAATCTTAACTAATGTACAAACATTATTTCAACTAATGGAGGTTAAGTTTTTTTTAAAGATTGAAAAGAAATAGCAGCACATCAGGCATCAACTGCAGTCTCATGGTAATGATCCCGCCAAAGGGCTTAGCAGAACTAAAGTTGTATCTGATTTCTCTTTTGGAAAGTAGCTAGTCAAAAACCTTGGAAAAACAGAATTAATTCCTCACGAGATTAGCCGAAAGATTCCACCCTTTCCCCACTTTGAATTTACTCTAATTACTCAACGGAATGTAGAATAGTTCTGGGATGGGGTGATGGACATTTTCGTTTAAAACGCCCAACGTCAGGACAAAATTCTGCAACTACATTTATTACTTCAAGAAATAAAATGGCTCATGAATAATTACAAGATTAATATCCTTTCAGATCAGTTTTGTTAAGATATGCATCACCATGTGAAAACACAAAGTTCCACAACGAAGGTTTCACAGAAATGCAACACCAAACAAAATGGCACACAATGCAATTTTTCTTTCTTTAAAAAAAAAAGCTCATCAGCAGTAGTACCATTAAAACAAAGCATTACACACACATTTAAAAAGGAGCAAAGCTTCTTCAAAAAACACAGGCTACAGCAAAAATACAAAGAACGTACACCGTAGAGACACAGAAAACGAAATGAATTTCCAATACAGAAAGAAAATTCTGTGCGCATAACCAGTTCAACACCCAAACACTTAACAGTTTGATTTAAGTTTTGTAAAGCTCATCGCACGTGGTACCTTTGGAAGAGCTCAAAGCATGCTCATGGAACCATAATTACTTTGTTGCAGACACGGGACCAGGTTGTTTCACACTACCAAAAAGCACAATTCTCAGGTTGGAGAATATTCAAAATTAGCAAGAGAGTGAGTGAGTGAGTGAGTGGTGCACTCAAAAGGGTCATAATGTGAATAATGCCACAGCCCAGCACATCTTTGTAGTCTAATAGTTTAGTACCTTCATCACACATCAGGGAGAAGTAGACAATGCCAACTTTTCCACACAAGCTAATGAAGATGACTCGAAGTAAGGTCTGAAGGGGCTCGGCCCAAAAAGTCACCTACCCAAGTTCTACGGGGATGCTGCTTGACCCGCTGAGTTACTCCAGCACGTTGCGTCTTAAGATGGCTTGCACATTGGATTGTAAAATAAGCAAGTCCTCTGCTACCAAGTTTTTATTTGTAGAAAAATGTTTTGGAAACATTGGTTTACTTGTGGAATTAAATTAATATTAAACTTTACTCGATTGTCTTTTAGCAGGTTTGAACATTATGTTCTGTGCCAACTCAAGTTGCATAGTCATCAATGCCTGGCTATGTAATTTGCAGAAATAATCTAAATCTTAAAACTGTACAGTAGAGTACTTAGTTTGGAGAAAGTTTAGCAAAAATGGTCCACGAGTCTCTAGCGACCAATTACAAGGTTATAATTACTCAATTATTCTGTAGCTGTATGATCCAGCGTTCTTCGAGAAGGTTTACTTTAAAATGTGGGGGTGAAATTATGAAAAAAAGTCCTCGGATGGGAATTTAAAAAAAAAATCTGTAGAACTGTTGCACTGACAATTTAGTTTGGAAGGCTAGTTATGCTAGAGGACTACACTGGGTAGACAAAAGTGCTGGAGAAACTCAGCGAAGTTTTGGCTATTTCCTTCACTCCATAGATGCTGCCGCACCCGCTGAGTTTCTCCAGTACTTTTGTCTACCTTCGATTTTCCAGCATCTGCAGTTCCTTCTTAAACAGAGGACCACACTATACAGCTGATATGTTCAATGCGCTACAAGGATACCGTGTCTTCCCTGGAGTCTCAAAAAGGTGCACCATTACACCGTTCAAGTTCCAAAACGCTTCTGCCTTTGTGTCGTGTGAAACAAGAAGCTGAATTATAGCAATGCACCGAGCAAGATAAAGTGATTTGATATCAAACATGTTGTTTTCCCCACTAACACCACCATTATGGGTTCAGGTACAGGGTTACAATTATGCCCATTAGATGGCCAATTTTGTTTTAAAAACAACTGAGGTAATAAGTTAAAAGTGCCAAGGCCCACAACTGCAGGACCATGGTTTAATTGAAGATAAAGGTGAAGCAAGTCGGAAAACAAGGAGTATTTTAAGCTTGATTTTTAAAAAGCTTAAAGAGTGTAGGGATGGAAAACTGGGGACACAAAGAGTTCCAGATTTCAAACCGGAGCAAGAAACTTGTGAACATCAGGTCAGCCTTTGTTGTGGAAAAAAGAAAGTTTAGTGTTTTCTGGATATATAAAAAATGGCTGCTTGTTAGGCGAAAACAACGCGGTTTGAGCACGGTTAAACCAGTGAAAAACCACAGCTATACAAGAAATTTCTGAAATATGTTTTGAAGTTTTCTTGATTTATAGATTTTGTCTTAAAATTGTCAAAATGCTGTTGAGCCAGTGATTTACATAGAATCCATCAGATTCTCCACCCTCTCCTCCCCTCAAATGTTCAACGCTGCATTCACAGGCACCCTTTGTGTTTTGGAAACACCCAACACAACAATGTGAAAACTGACAACACTTTTAGGCAACAAAACAAAGCTTATATCATGGGTACTCTTTTTTTTTGTTGAAAATGTGATATTGCTATGCAGGCCTGCATATTCCATATCTGAAAAAGAGCTGTAAAATAGGAAACAATGTAAAAGCTGCTATGATTAGGCTGATAGCATTTTACTTGATCCAACTATCCCAGAGTGGGGATGATGCATATACATATTATATACATTATACTGTGTGCCACTTTTGTAGAAGTCTTTTCCTCCCGTTTTTTTTTTAAACAGTCTATAAAACAGGCTTGCATGGCCTCAAGTCTAGAAATCCGGCACTTTTGACAGTGTCCCATCCGAGCACCCCCCTCCCGTCTGAACAAAAAAACTTTCCCTTTTCTCATGATAAACCTGGTGCAAATTTTCCAAGGTGCCAGCTTGCTACATGTGAAGTCCTCACTCATTTCTCTAATGAGCCGTTCCATTTTTGATTCATTTCCACGATCTGGACCAAAGAGAAACATTTCACTGGATTTTTGTTTTTAATAAACATTGATGTTCTTCCTTCAGTTTTTTTTTAAATTTCCACGGATTTGCAGGATCCAACATTCCAACTGGTAAATCCTTTCGAAGAATGTAAACAAGCACCAATAAAAACCTGCCCCTACATCCCCAAGGAGGAGACAGTTTATAGCAGTGCTCAATTAATATGTGCTTCCCTACAAAAAAAAAGCACGCTACGAGTTTATATTCAGAGCTCTAATGCGGTTGCTTCTCTTGTCTCTGGAAAGCTCAAGTCAAGTTCGCACACCATCTCCTGAACAGGAATCAAACTGAATCAGGGCAGAGTAGTAGAAGCCATTTCAATGACCAAGTCCAGCAGTCAAAAGCCAAGTAAGTCTTCAGCTCTCATCTTCTCTGATTGCCATATACTGGATAAGCTAGTGTGACATTAAGGGAGTCATTGTGCTGTACGAGTGACGTATGCTGATAATGAAGCACCAGTTCTCTAAGGGAGTTGTACAAGTTGTATGGCTCCGCAAATCCATATCCCGTGGGAGTTTTATTTATGACACAATGTTTCACATCACCATCCACACTAAAAGGAGGAAAAGAAAAATTGAAATGAATTGGAAATAGTACATCAATCAATATAGTTTAAAACCCTTTCGATTATCTTTAGGTAGAAAATATCAACTTATATTTAAGTTGGGATAATATTACCTATCAAGTATTAAACATAGAATGGTATAGCAGAGGAACAGGTCCTTTGGTCCACAATGTCCATAATGCGATGTTAAACTAAGTTCATAAGTGAGCGGAGCAGATTTAGGCCATTCGGCCCATTGTCTACTCCGCCATTCAATCTTGGCTGATCCCTCTCTTTCCCCTTAAGCCCATTCTTCTACCTTCTCCCCATAACCTCCGACATCCATGCTAATCAGCAATCTATATCTCTGTCTGCACAGGATCCATATCCCTCCATATCCATGTACCTCTCTGAAAACCTCTCAAGGGCCACTGACATAACTGCCTCCACCATCATCTCTGGCAGCATGTTCCATGTGTGCGCCACCCTAAAAAAAAAACTTGCCCACTCACATTGCAGATATGTCCCCATGTCTTTGATAATTCCATCCTAGGGTGGAAAAAAGGTTCTGATCGCCTTGCCTTTATAGCCCTATCTAGCTATCTCTTGAAAGCATCCAGACAACCTGCCTCCACCACCCTCCAAGGCAGAGAATTCCACACTCAAAACTCTGTGAGAAAAGGTGTTTCCTCGTCTCCGTTCTAAATGGCTTACCCATTATTCTTAAAGTATGGGCTACATGCGTTGGCCTCGGATATTCGTCAAGTCAACAACAATGCTCATGTATGTAACCCTGCGACTTAGTTGCTATGTGTGTTGCTCCACCATCCCCAGTCTCCTCCCACATTCCAAAGACGTACCGGTTTGTAGGTTAATTGGCTTGGATTTGTATACATGGTATAACGTGCAAGTTGTCCCTAACTTGTGTAGGATAGAGTTAATAGAAACATAGAAAATAGGTGCAGGAGTAGGCAATTCGGCATTTCGAGTCTGCACCGCCATTCAATATGATCATGGCTGATCATCCAACTCAGTATCCTGTACCTGCCTTCTCTCCATACCCCCTGATCCCTTTAACCACAAGGGCCACATCTAACTCCCTCTTAAATATAGCCAATGAACTGGCCTCAACTACCTTTTGTGGCAGAGAATTCCACAGATTCACCACTCTGTGTGAAAAATGTTTTTCTCATCTCGGTCCTAAAAGACTTCCCCATTATCCTTAAACCGTGACCCTCTGTTCTGGACTTCCCCAACAATCTTCCTGCATCTAGCCTGTCCAACCCCTTACGAATTTTGTAAGTTTCTATAAGATCCCCCCTCAATCTTCTAAATTCTAGCGAGTATAAGCTGAGTCTATCCAGTCTTTCTCTATATGAAAGTCCTGCCATCCCAGGAATCAGTCTGGTACAGGGATTGCTGGTCGGGCCCGGACTCGGTGGGCCGAAGGGCCCGACTCCCCGATATATCTCTTCAAAAGGTTATTAATCGTGCAGGAAAATCTCTATAGTGCCCCGACTATGATCTTAAAACAGTTTCGTAGAGGCAAAGGAGTGTTTTATAGAGCATCTGCAGCAAAGGCAGAGATTACGTACACGACTGAACACGCGTAACAGCCTGGCTTGCTGCTTTCCCGGACCAAGAACGTCCCATCCAGTTTTCCTCTTAGAAGGCTCTCTGCCCGAGTCCGGTTAAGACTCCCCACGTTCCAAGACCGATCATCGTGATGAGGTAGATCTTCATCATCCTCCACCATGGAGTATTGGCTAAAATAAATAAAACATTTTCGGTTATCAAAGCATCAAAACCCACGAAAATAGTATCCATGCAAAAATAGTTAAAAATTAAAAAGCCATTTACTCTTCAGCGTTCTCGTTCTTAATGCCAAGCCACTCGTTAATCTTCTTTTGTCGAACTCCCTTTTGTGTCAACCACCTTGAACAGAAAAATAAAATTGACAAGAGTGAATATTATTGAGCACACAGATTATAAGATACCCAAGTCACTATTTATAATCCACTTTACCCAATATTGTGCCTTTGCCCAATCTAATCATGGCCTCCAATGCTTTTGGTATCACAACCAAATCTCTCCCCAGGTGGTCCAGGTGGAGGTAATTTTCTGAAGTCTCCCCAGTGAACCAAAATTTCTATTTCCAATCCAACTGCACCAATCTCATAAAGATTTCAACCCAAATAACATGTTTCTTATTATGCTGTATTCATATAGCCGCCACACATGCATTCTGATAATGTCAAAACTCCAAACAAAAATACAGCGGAGGACGTTTCCGCTAGTGGGAGACTCTAGGACCAGGGGCCATAGCCACGTCAGAATAAAAGGATGTACCTTTAGAAAGGAGATGAGATTCCCACAGAAGGCTGTGGAGGCCATGTCAGGATATTTTTTCAGGCAGAGATAAATAGTACAGGTGTCAAGGTTTATGGGTAGAAGTCAGGAGAATGGGGTTGAGAGGGAAAGATGGATCAGCAATGATTGAATGGCGGAGTAGACCTGATGGGCCGAATGGCCTAATTCTGCTCCTATAACTTATGATGGAAATTTGAAATTGCCAACTGGTCAGGGAGCGTCCATGCCTCGCGTCCCAAGTATTCCAGGACCTCAAGGTTTGAATGACCCTGAATTATTTTTGCTTACGTGAGGTACTGGTCTCTCGTTTTTCTTAGTTGAATGAGGTCAGGTTTGATGCTGTTCATCCGTTTGTCAATCTCCCTGTAGTCAGCTGCTTGTTTCTTCAAATCTTCTTCTAACCTCCGCTTGCTGTCGACAATTTCACTGATGCGAGACTTCAGCTTATCATAATTTACCATAATCCTAAAGAAAAGTACATTATGAACATTAAATCGGAACATGATACTTAAAGTAGGAACTCCCAGTTTTAGGTTATGGGTCAGTTGACTTAAGCAACCACAGAAAATTGGCCCTTTGAAAAATTTCAAAAACATGCCTTTCCAATAGATTCATTAAAAATCCAATACTGCTAGGAAGATAAAATTAAACCTGTGGAAAATAGTATAGATGACTTAAGGACATAGGAAAGCAGAGGAATTGGAAAATATTGTAGAATTAAACACAAATATTGTACGATAAAATAAGCAAAAATAAAAGATAGATAACTCAAGTCAAAACAACATCAAGAAAATGTAGACATTTCCCACTAAAGAAACTAACAAAAACAATGAAAAATGTAGGAGGAAAGATTACAAGAATAAGAGGAAGGTGACATGAGGAACTGCAAATGCTGGAATCTTGAGTAAAACAGAGTTAGAGCAATAGGGGAATTTTTTTTTGAAAAGCCAAACTAGAGGAAAAATGCCCTTGGCTCAAAAGAATTGCACCACTGGATATTCAGGTACACGCTGGGATATAATTATATTCACATACAATAATTCAATGAGGGGAAAAAATGGACAGGAGTGCAATTCTAATAAAAGGTGGATTCCTAGATTCATTCCCACCGCAGACCATGTGTCATCATGGCTTTTACAGAAAAACTAGAAAAGTATTAGAAAAAAGGACAAGATATCTAGGAGACAGAATGAGAAAAAAGATACTTTACATAGATTCCTAAAACAGTTATTGTTTAGTTTATTATTGTCATGTATACGAGGTACACTGAAATGCTTTGCTATCCAGGCAAGACTACACACGATTCCAAACAAGCCATCAAAGTTAAAGGGTATATTATTTAGTGCAAGATTAAAGGTCAGTTTAAAGGTCTCCAATGAGGTAGATGGCAGGTCAGGACCATACTCTAGCTGGTGAGAGGACCATTCAGTTGCCTGAACAGTTGGGAACAGTCCCCGAGTCTGAAGGTACAAGTTTTCAAACTTCAGTACCTCTTCCCCGATGGGAGAGGGGAGAAGTGGGAGCGACCGGGGAGAGACGGGTCGATTATGTGCAACCTTCATTCTAAGAATTGCCAGGACAAGTAGATAAGTGCTCTACATTGATTAGAAAACTAAACATTTAGAGTACTTTACGAAAATAACTGGGTTTAGTCTGCAGAGATGACAGGGAATTTCCTTTTGTCTGCAACTTTCATTTTTCATCTCACCAATCTGCAATCAGTAGCTTCCTGCATTGTTTATAACAAGCTTGAGGAACAACACCTCATCCTACACCTGGATTGGATATTTATAACGTCAGGTAACTGGTCATTTCTGCTGTTAAGTAATCCATCCATGCGGTTAAGTGTATTGGCTTAGATTATTTTCGCCTTAAGCACAGCCTGACATTCATTACATAACATGTTATGTTTCTTTACTTGCATTATCTCCTAAATGTCCCAATTAAACCACTGACCACAAGATCTCCATAATCTATCCCATGCAACCTGGCTGTGCCCCAGAGCAGCTTATGTCCTTTGCATTAGCCATCCCTTCCTCCAAGTGCAACTTAAAACTGACTTTTTCTCCTTTCCCAGTCCAATTATTTCTTGGGAAGGATGATATGGGTGTTGGAGTAAAGACGTATTGGATTCCAGCACATCATTTACAAAATGGACAAGAAAATCATAACGACTGCAAATATAAATCGATTCCAGAGGAATAAAATCCAATATATAAACATTTTTAATTTACATACATCATGAGTGCATAACTTTCAGAGTAGCATATGTAACTCTGAACTTTATAAACGTGCAGTGCAACACAAAATTAAATGCAGAAAAGATTAAATCGAGAGGATAAAACTATCGTAAATGATAAAGCAGATTGACAATTGATTATCTTTCTCTTGGGAGAAGAAAAATAGATTGAGAGCCATGATGGTTCTTCAAAATAGAGGCTTAATACAAGAGACATGCAAAAACCAGTTTCCGATTGTGACCCAGTTTAAAAGTCTGAGACAAAGATAGCCATCACAAGAATTTTGCATTTGTTTATGTTTCACTAATGCAGAACTTACTGTTGCATGTGTTATTTGAAACAGCTATGATTGATGGAAATGGGCTCAATGCAGACGTGTCGGTGATGGGAAAATGGGAACATAAGAGACGTTTGAAAACAAACAATAAGGCTCATTAGGAATATAAATATGGGCGTAGACCAGTTAGATCAGGCAACCTGATACCGAGTTGTAATTTTTTTTTAAAAATACATAAAATAAACAGCATTGAAGGACTATTCAGACCCAGATCAGTCCTCATCGTTCATGCTCCATTTGAACCTTCTCCCATGACATGTATTTTCTTCTCTCTCGGAAGTTTACGTAACCTTCCATTGTCTGCGTTTATACCATTTCCTGCAGTACAGATTTCTGCACTGTCACCACTGCTTAACATAGGTGTTCCTTTCAAATTTAGTGCAAATACATACTAACTATATCACAACTGGAAATTAAATTAACAATGAAGGACCAAAGCTAGTAAGTTGAGTAGATACGAACCGTTGGATCTCTTTTTCATTTCCTTCTCGCCTGAATTTTTCAATGTACTCCTTGCTGTACCTTTCCTGTGTTTGACACTGTTCCTCGAATATTTTGATTGTTTCATTAAATGCTTCAATCGCTGTTCTTTTCATTTGTATTTCCTAATTGAAAATAAACAAAGTTAAAGAAATTGAACACAAATAGTTCCATTTCAAAAATCTAAAATCAATTTTATTAAATGAACGATTAACAATGCAACTCTTTCAAAAAAAAAAAAAAAAATCCAGTCAACCTCAAACATTTGGTTGCACAAAAAAGCATCAATTTTTATAGACATTCTGTTTGCAGTAAAACTCACTTGAGATGTCCTTGTACATTCTTCATAAAGTCGGTCGTATTCCCTGCTTTTCTCTTGGTATTGAGTATGATACTCATGGAGTTTCTTGCCTACTGCATCAATGTTATCCTCTTTTACCACCTGATCCTGAAGACAACACAAGAATATGGACTGATAAATAACCAGCACCACACAACAGCAATGGACATGATACAAAATCTGTGACGAATCAAATCATGCTGGTCGATATCAGAAGAGATATTATTGTCTTTTCTCATCCACTTAAATGGAAGTCGAAGACTTCCGTGCAAGTCCCAAAGCTTGCCGACAGATTCAGAACATCAAATCTGTCATTTTCCTCTGCCAGCTGGGAGTCCAAAGGCAAACCTAATCCAAAATTAAGGACAACGAACCACAGCTGTTAGAAGCCAGCAGTTAAAAGCTTTTTATGGAGGGTTTCAGGTATTAGGGTTATCAATTGCCATTGTAGACACCACTGCTAGTGAGATCACACGGCTGGATACGCTGGGCCAGAAAGGTGGGCCTTCTATATCTGTGTATTGTGGTGATGATGGGATGGTAGGCAGTGGAATGGGTCAGCATGATCTGGTTCAATATCATTAAGTTTTCTTCTAATTATGTAATTGTGTGTAGGACGGAACTGCAGATGCTAGTTTATACCGGAGACACACAAAATGCTGGAGTAACTCAGTGGAACAGGCAGCATCACTGGAGAAAATGAGTAGGTGACATTTCAGGTCTGAACCCTTCTCCAGTCAGTTCAGGTTATAACAGGCTTGCTTTAATAGACAATAGGTGCAGGAGTAGGCCATTCAGCCCTTCCAGCGAGCACTGCCATTCAATGGCTGATCATCCCCAATCAGTACCCCATTCCTGCCTTCTCCCCATATCCTCCGACTCTGCTATTTTTAAGAGCCCTCTCTTGAACTTTACATTTAAAGAAAGTATAAAGGACCGCTTACAAACAAATCATACCTGTTGGAACTTGGACACGGGATACAACAGTTTAACATCTAGCTTTGGGTTGTATTGTGCCAAAGATTCATGGCGATAGTGATTTATAAGCTCCACCACCGAATTGAAAGTCAATGGGTCAGAAAAACCATATTTGCCATCTCGATGAAAAATTTTGATTAATTTATTGTTGCCGCCTTTCCTGTAAAGAAATCGCATTTTCCAGTTTAGGTTTGGCAAGACCGTATTTCATGACTCAGCACAAAAAAAAAAAAATCTGAATATTGGGAAAATTCACCTCAAGGTAAGAGTGTAGTCGCCATGCATTTTCGTAGATGCATCCCGGACCAAGAAGGTACCGTCAGCGGTATCGCGCAGTTTTTCATTGACTTCCTCCCTGAAACCAAAAATGAATGTCCCATTACACCAGTACTCTGTGGCAGAATGCAGCATAAGAATTAAGCAGAGAGAACAAAATTAAATAAATTTAGCACGGTGCAACTTAGATAAATACTGCTATAGAGTACAGAGATACTGTTTTGGGAATGTTAACTTCATTTTAGCAGATACCCTTCCTTTGGGAACAAGTTTGAATCCAATTTACATTCAAAAAATGTGCGCACGTGTATATATACAGTGCCCTCCATAATGTTTGGGACAAAGACCCATCATTTATTTATTTGCCTCTGTACTCCACAATTTGAGATTTGTAATAGAATAAGTCACATGTGGTTTAAGTGCACATTGTCAGATTTTATTAAAGGGTATCTTTATACATTTTGGTTTCATCTTATGTTTATGCATATGTAAATAAACCGCAAGTGTTCATCCATTTCAGGGCACCATAATGTCTCGGACACGTGGCTTCACATGTGTTTGTAATTGCTCGGGTGTGTTTAAATGCTTCCTTAATGCATGTATAAGAGAGCTCTCAGCACCAAGTCTTTCCATCACCTTTGGAAACCTTTATTGCTGTTTATCAACATGAGGACCAAAGATGTGTCAATGAAAGTCAAATAAGCCATTGTGAGACTGAGAAACAAGAATAAAACTGTTAGAGACATCAGCCAAACCTTAGGCTTACCAAAATCAACTGTTTGGAACATCATTAAGAAGAAAGAGAGCACTGGCGAGCTTACTAATCGCAAAGGGACTTGCAGGCCAAGGAAGACCTCCACAACTGATGACAAAAAAATTCTCTCTATAATAAAGAAAAATCCCCAAACACCTGTCCGACAGATCAGAAACAGTCTTCAGGAGTGGATTTGTCAATGACCACTGTCCGCAGAAGACTTCATGAACAGAAATACAGAGGCTACATTGTAAGATGCAAACCACTGGTTAGCCGCAAAAATAGGTTGGCCAGGTTAGTTTGCCAAGAAGTACTTAAAAGAGCAACCACAGTTCTGGAAAAGGTCTTGGGGACAGATGAAACGAAGATTAACATATCAGAGTGACGGCAGGAGAGAAGGAACTACCCAAGATCCAAAGCACACCACCTCATCTGTGAAACAGTGGTGAGGTGTTATGGCCTGGGCATGTATGGCTGCTGAAGGTACTGGCTCACTTATCTTCATTGATGATACAACTGCTGATGGTAGTAGCATAATGAATTCTGAAGTGTATAGACACATCTGCTCAAGTTCAAACAACTGACTTAAAACTCATTGGCCGGCAGTTCATTCTACAGCAAGACAATGATCTCAAACATACTGCTAAAGCAACAAAGGAGTTTTTCAAAGCTAAAAAAATGGTCAATTCTTGAGTGGCCAAGTCAATCACCCGAACTAAACCCGATTGAGCATGCCTTTTATATGCTGAAGAGATAACTGAAGGGGACCAGCCCCCAAAACAGGTATAAGCTAAAGATGGCTGCAATACAGGTCTGACAGAGCATCACCAGAGAAGACACCCAGCAACTAGTGATGTCCATGACTTGCAGACTTCAAGCCGTCATTGCATGCAAAGGATATGCAACAAAATACAAAACACGACTACTTTCATTTACCTGAAATTGCTGTGTCCCAAACATTATGGTGCCCTGAAATGGGAGGAGGAACACACGGACGGACTATGTATAACCACTGCTGTAATTTCTACATGGTGAAATCAAAATGTATAAAAATGGCCTTTATTAAAATCTGACAATGTGCGCTTTAACCACATGTGCTTTTTTCAATCACAAATCTCAAATTGTGCAGTACAGCGGCAAATAAATAAATGATGGGTCTTTATCGCAAACATCGTGGAGAGCGCTGTAGCTGCAAACCACCCCGGCCAAATACTTTTGCCAGGTTTACATAGTCCAGTTATGTTCTAACCTGCATGCAGCAGGAAAAATGTCTTTATAATCAAGGCCAACTTTGACTTGGTGAATGTTTCTTCTCCAATTTAATTAATATCCTTAATACTACCCCTGTTAACATGACAAGCACACAAGGACACCACTTTAGCTATTCAAATAATAAAGATAGTTTTTGGGGGTTTGGTGTTTATATTTAATCGCATTTCCTGCTCGTGTCTATATCTGGCTGATCATTTTAGCTCCATCTTAAGGCTGAACTATAGTACTTACAGTTTTCTTTTAATACTTGGAACTTCTAAGCTCCCACACTTACCTGGAAATGTCTCCCCAGTACCATTCAGCATCTTGTAGAGTCATGGTGCTATTTATCCCGTTATTGGTTACAGGTGTTACTTTTGGTGGTTTCGGAGGCAAAGCTGTGTGAATTAAAAATAAAAAACATAGGAACATTTCCAAAATACTTGTTTAAAAAAAAAAAAAATCATGTCTAATATCAGATTTGTTTTAGCTAAACATGCCAGTCGTATGAATAGGGAGGTTTTCAAAAGTTCCCACAAACAAAGAGAACACATTTTAACTGTACCCAAATGTTTAATTACTAACGCTGTGCGTTAAATGCGAATGTATTAAACTTTTAGTGCATTGCAGTTGGCTGTGGTTAAAATGGATGCTGCTTAGCCTCACAAGAATGAATCATTTTGTATTAACAGCATCCTTCAGCACACCAGAAATCAACTGTTATTTAATTAGGGAAGTCGATTTAGTGTATGAATGAAAATGCAGTGGTTGATTACACCAAGTATCACATTCTAGGGAAATGTATCATAAGGAAATAGATAATTCCACAATATGGGCAATTACCCAACTGTAATAAGAATGAGCACATCCCACCAATTCAGCTTCCTCTCCAGAAATTCTGCATATAGGCAAGGACAGACCAAAAGATGCTTGATGCCTTTAACTGATAATCAGTAGGGCAGATTTGGAACTTGATTGCGAGTCTAGCTCTATACTGAAATACCGTGGCTTATTTTCTATAGGACAATTCTACAGTACTAAATTTGAACGCAATTTAAAAAATATGCACCAAATTAGATCTTACTTTTTTGAAAAAATAACAAATTACGAGCACACCTGAATTTAAGGAGCTTCCCAGAGCTAAAACCTGTTCAAATAATCACCAATAATATTATGTAGCATCAGGAAATGTCCAATGATGTATTCAGTACACTACCAGACGTGAGCACACCTGTCAGATTAAATCTGACATTACAGCACTTTCTGCATAACAATTTTCAAATATTCTCCTACTTATTTTTAAGTTTCCAAAAAAAAAATCCAAAATATTTTTCCAGGTCCACTTTAAGTACTTCATCTGTTTGACTGGTGGAGGAGGAAATGGTCATGGAAGAGTTAAGATACTGCACTGAAACCCTGCTCAGAGCTCTTTAAATGAACCATACAGAAACAAATTCTACAGCCAATAAAAACAATACTGCAGAATTTTTTTCAGCTCCAGTGGACATTAAATCGTCAAAGATTAGTCATTAATATAGGGACACTGAACACAGGCTCTTTATAGGTTTTGAGTTGCACATTAAATATGCCATTGGAAAGAATATGAACCAGCCACTATCATATAATGCTGGTATCTAAAATGCAAATTAAAAACCTACGACATGTCAGCCAATTTAATTTACAACAAAAAAAAAATACTAGCTTGCAATTGTTCATAGACCGGCTGTATTTTCCCAACACATTTCAATACAACTTAACATAACAGATTACCGACTAAAACCTGCAGATTTATTAACTCCCTGTTATTCCAAATTTGTACAGGATACAAATTGGACTAAAGATTAAGTGGAACTATATACAAAATAAAATAGTTAAAATTAAGATCAGAAAAATCAGCACTGATATTAGGTCAACTTTAGAGTTTGAAGTGAAGCTGCATTTCATCAATTTGTCTGCATAAAGAGAGACAATTTTTTTCAGTTTTTACTGCAAAAGCAATCCTAGAATGCGCAACTTTCCTCTCAAAATTCAGCCCTTGTATCTTGAAACTAGAATTTAACATTGCACAGCATTTTAATGTCAATGAATCCTGCACGGATCTCAATAAACCACCGCTGTGATGCTCATCACATATAAGTTCAATTTGTCTGTGCAGATTCAGAGGCATCCATAAAGTCATTCTTAGCTAATTACTTACCTTGTAATCATTTGTTTGTCTAAATGCACTCCTTTTACATCACTAGTTAGATCTGAGAAAAATGTACCGTGATGCATCTTGCTAAACATCAGCTTATTTACGAACCTCACAGCAGGGGTAAATCAATATTCGGGGGGAATTTCTTTTTATCATTCAACATTCTTAAAAAGGATAAATATACTTGCTCTTATCAGTTGTTAACAAGTGTTACATGCAATAACTAAAGAACCCCGACAGTTCTGAAGTTAATGAGTCCGGTACAAAGTGGTGATGAGGGAGGGTTTTGGGGAGGAGGGGAGAAATGGGGGTGGTGGGGAATCTTATTCATTCACAATAAACATGACATGCCTTTTCTGAAATATTACAAACATTGTACAATCGGCATTGCTCACTTTTTACCAAGAATAACATCCAAGTTTCTAACATTGAAAAATTGTACACACATACATTAAAACCAGTGCTGGTTTGATTTCATTGCAGCATTACCTGGTGGATCCATTTCTATGTAAAACATCAAATCTGTGGCACAGTGAAGTTCTGATCTATGGTAGTCTAATTCTAGCTCTTCCATACTCCGAACAGTATTGCACAATAAGATTCAAACACTGCTGCTCAGGGTCAGTCATAAGAACAAATGCAGTCTTTTTATAATGGTGTCTTGGAATTCATTTTAAAACCTATGAAGGGCTGCACTGTAACCTCTTACATCATACTGCACAGCCAATCCAATCCAGATAATGTCACCAGACCACTCCTGCTCATTTCCTATATGCAGTGGCTTTCAGTATCATTTTA
The DNA here is from genome assembly GCA_035221665.1 of Okamejei kenojei. Taxonomy (NCBI): domain Eukaryota; kingdom Metazoa; phylum Chordata; class Chondrichthyes; order Rajiformes; family Rajidae; genus Okamejei; species Okamejei kenojei. The sequence goes on from CM069133.1 coordinate 26,378,654, forward strand.
TATTTCAATTCCAAAATTAAGTACATGGAAAAATTACATTAGAACAGAAATAGATAACAGAAAAAATTAACCCTTGGAATTTTCAGCCTCATATCCAAGGGCTCCAAGCTTGGCACATCCCACTTTTGGCAAGCCGACAAAACCCTAACTGCAGCACGTAGGCTTCTCACAGCATTTGGCAACAGACACAGCTAGTTCATTCCAAGAAGTGTTAACATTGAGAAGGATTTACACTATTTTAAACCTATTGCACACCTGAAATAGCAAGTCTAAGGTGGACAAATAACAGCACATTTCAAAATAGCTACAAGCCATTAAAAAGGTAATACATAAAATCCAGTTAAGTATCGGTCCGAAGTTTTTAAATATACATCAACTGACATGAAAAATAAAAAACAATTACACAGGCAAGGAGGTAATAGTGCAAAGTCCAACAGGAAGAACACGCACATATACACCAGAGGACAAAGCACTGCACAAGTGGGTTTACCTACACAGAGCTTTGCTCTTGAAATACCTCAGCACTTGAGTTGAAGCATCCCACTTTCTCTTAATTCTACAAGATCAAAGTAGGGCTAAATCAAAAGGGAGGCACAATGAGACATTCCTCTATTCTACTCAAAAGCTGACTTTGAGACATCACTGTAAAGTTGCCACTTGGCAATCAAAAATCACAACGGGATCAACAGGCAAAAAAAAAAATTCAACCTGATACACTTAAAAACCTATTCAAGATCCCTGCAAAACTGCAGTAGCTTTTAATGAGCCATTTATGGTACAGCACTTTACCGATTTACAAGTCTGATGAACTTTCTATTTGTCTATCTGCTGGAGAAAGTTTGCAATAGGGTTTTCATACAAAAACCAACACAGAAGTGCTTCTATAAAACCTGTAATGGGACCACCTTTTTTCTTTAAACAATTAACATTAAAAACTATGATACTGTGGAAATACACTCCGATTAAGTATATGCACAAAGGTAAAATTACTTTTACAGGCGGTGGTAAAGAAAAAAATATTGAAATAGTAATTTGTAGTTATGAAACCAGAACACAAACATTTTAAACCTCCAGGCCTTTACTGAAAGAGCCAAGCCCTGGTTGCATAAACTTGGAACAACCAGGTTAATGCACAACTCAAACCAATCTATCTTAATGCGCACCATATGCTAAGCCAGCACAGGTGGAATAGACAGGTGATTTTCCACTGCCTCCACTTGGTCTGTCTGAATGCTGTGGCAGGTAATAGGTACAATGTAGTTGCTGGACTGGGGAAGGAGAGGTTAATAAAGAAATAAATATTGTGCTGCAAAACTTAAGAAATAAAATTAGATTAAAAAGAATGCACTTATGGATAAGCTTACATTTTACAGTGCATTATCACCATTTGTGGTTTGTTTTTGATTAAAAAATGTTTTAATATAAAGACAGCCTCTACAACATTCTGGACAAATGTAGAAAAACTTAAAGCCAACCACCTTTTGCCTTTCCCAAATGCATGCTTAGAGTTGCAGAAGCAGCTTGTTGTCTGTTAAAAACACCAAACAACGGGTCTGTCCTCAAAAATGCATGCAACTTGTATATGAACTCTTTGCAATGAGGGTGCAGGTACCTCTGCAGAGCACAAAGTTAATAATTAAAAAATGAACCCAAGTTCTGTACTTCCAGCACTGCCAGTGGTCTGCATTTAACTAACGATAAAGATCTCTCATTAAACATTAACCTAAGCAAGCTCAAATATTTGCTGAGTTTGGGATTTGTATCTGGTATGAATACATGAAGGGGGAGGAGGGGTATTCTTGGTGGGAAGGAGGAAGGGAAGGCTGCAAGTTAGAAATGTGAATAAGCTATCACAAACAAAAGTACAAGTTTCTCCAATACAGAAATACCAGACCCCATTTCAGAAACACTGCAAACTTTCTTAAACAGTCCCTGCAGAAAAGCAAATTATCTCAAGCAGATACATGCAAGAAGCATTCCTCAAGCTTTCTATTTCAAGCAATCCAACTTGGAATCAGACTCTGAATACCCTCAGGTCAGGCTACAGGTGCAGAACAAAAATGACTGCATTAGCTTAGACAGCTCATATTTCAGCCCTGGGTGCATTTCAATGGAAATGCCCACGTGGCAGGCAGGTAACTAGGTACAGATTTTAAGAATACTCCCGATAAAATTTCAAACTGTTCCAAGGAAGTTAATCAACATCAGCATAAAGTTAGCTTAAATTGGAAATTTATGTCCTACAAATCTTCTCAATTCACCCCCAAAACAAATTATTAGTCATAGTCAGTCATAATACAGCTCGAAATGGGTTCTTCGGCTCAACTTGTCCACGCCGACCAACACGTCCCATCTACACTAGTCTCACCATTTGGCTCAGATCCCTCTAAACCTGTCCTATCCATGTACTTGTCCAAATGCTTGTTAAACATTGCGACAGTCTCTGCCTCACTTACCTCCAGCAGCTTGTTCCATACACCCACCACCCTTTGTGTGAATAATTACCACTCGGGTTCCTATTAAATCCACCCCCCCTCACCATAAACCTATGGCTCTCAATTCCATAACTCTGGGCAAAAGGCTCTGTGTTTATGCAATCTATTTCTCTCACGATTTTGTACACCTCTAAGATCACCCCTCATCCTCCTGCGCTCCAAGGAATAAAGTTCTAGCCTGCTCAACCTTTCCCTATAGCTAAAGCCCTTAAGTCCTGTCAACATCCTTGAAAATCTTCCCTGCATCTTTTCCAACTTGACAAGACAGTTCCTATAACATTGTGACCAAAACTGAACACAACTCTAAAAATGTGGCCTCAATGTCTTATAGAACTGCAGCATAACCTCCCACCTTCTATAATCAATACTCTGACTGACGAAGGACAATGTGCCAAAAGCCTTTTTGTCCACCCCATCTACCTGCGACGCGACCTTCAATGAACTATGTACCTGTACTCCTCGATCCCTCCGCTGTGCAACACTCCCCAGAGTTCTACCATTCACTGTGTAGGCCTTGCCCACATTAGACTTCCCAAAACACAACCTCTCACATTTCTATGTATCCTGCCACAATGGCAATGGTCAAACCAACATAATCAGTAATCATATGATATTTGTATCCTCAGCAATGCTTAGGCCTATCATAACAGTAAACGGCAGGACTACCGATTCCAAGTACTGAGTGAATGATTTATAAGAATTCCCGAGGTCGCCAGTTTTCAATCAATTTGATTTTCTAGTTTAGTTGAAATACAGCATGGAAACAAGCTGATCAGTTCATGTCCCCATCGATCACCCGTTCACACTAGTTCTGCGTTATCCCATTTTCTCATCCATTCCCGACACACTAGGGGCAATTTTACAGGGGTCAATTATCCCAACAAACCCATACATCTTTGGGATGTGGGAGGAAGCCGACACAGTCACAGGGAGATTGTGCAAACTTCACACAGACAGCATCCGAGATCAGGATTGAACCCAGGTCTCTGGAGTTGTGAGGCAGGAGCTCTATCAGCTGTTCCACTGTCCTGCCCTTCATGATACTATCAAACAGCTGAGTGAATATAGCATACGAGGGGTTCCAAAAATACTTGAATAAATGACGTTCAAGAATCATCTGCACTTCTAGTCAAGCCATTAGATTCAAGCACAACACAGTAAATTGGTTAGGACATGTCTTGTCCACACTCAAAACCAAACCAGACCATTTAATGCCATCTGCAAAATATTAGCATGGATTGCAAACAGAGAAATTTATCGTGCATGCCTAGCATGACCCCCACAGCTGATGACAGAAGAATTCTCTCTATAATAAAGACAAATCCCCAAACACCTGTCCGACAGATCAGAAACACTCTTCAGGAGTCAGGTGTGGATTTGTCAATGACCACTGTCCAAGGAAGACTTCATGAACAGAAATACAGAGGCTACACTGCAGGATGCAAACCACAGGTTAGCCGCATAAATAGAATGGCCGGTTTACAGTTTGCCAAGAAGTACTTAAAAGAGCAACCAGTGGACAGATGAAAGTAAGATTAATTTATGTCAGAGTGATGGCAAGAGAAAAGTATGAAGGAGAGAAGGAACTGCCCAAGATCCAAAGCATACCACCTCATCTGTGAAACATAGTGGTGGGGGTGTTATGGCCTGGGCATGTATGGCGGCTTAAGGCACTGGCTCACTTATCTTCATTGATGATACAACCGCTGATGGTAGTAGCATAATGAATTCTGAAGTGTATAGGCATATCCTATCTGCCCAAGTTCAAACAAATGCCTCAAAACTCATTGGCCGGCGGTTCATTCTACAGCAAGACAATGATCCCAAACATACTGATAAAGCAACAAAGGAGTTTTTTCAAAGTGAAAAAATGGTCAATTCTCGAGTGGCCAAGTCAATGACCCGATCTGAACCCAATTGAGCATGCCTTTTATATGCTGAAGAGAAAGCTGGGGTGGAAGATTGCAACCTTCATGTGTTCCCCGTTTCGACTAATGCAATCAACTCGACGTGCACAAACGGAAGATCAAATAGAACAAGTTGTCCAACAACTTTAGGCTGTGCACGCCACACGGAAGAAGAAGAAGAAGAAGAAGAAGAGAAAACTGAAGGGCAGTACCCCCCAAAATAAGCACAAGCTAAAGATGGCTGTAATACAGGCCTGGCAGAGCTTCACCAGAGAAGACACTCAGCAACAGGCGATGTCCATGAATCGCAGACTTCAAGCCTTCATTGCATGCAACAAAATACTAAATATGATTAATTTCATTTACATGTCATTGCTGTCATGGTGGTGCCCTGTAATTGGGGGGGGGGGGGGGGGGGGGGGGGGGGGGGGAAACTATGTATAAACACTTGTAAGTTCTACATGGTGAAATGAAAATGTATAAAAATGGTCTTTATTAAAATCTGACAATGTGCACTTTAACCACATATGTTGTTTACTATTACAAATCTCAAATTGTGGAGTACACAAATAAATAAATGATGGGTCTTTGTGCCAAACATTATGGAGGACACTGTGTATATGTATGTGTATACTTGTGGGTATGTGTATATATACACACACACACTGAACTTTTTTTTCTCCCTTTCATTTATCATGTTGTTTGCAGTGTACCATGTTTACATATTCTGTTATGCTGCAGCAATTAAGAATTTCATTGTTCTATCTGGGACACATGACATTAAAACACTCTTGACTCTTGGACGCACATGAACTCAGAACTAGATTTCAATTTGTCAGTTCAGTGTGGGGTATTAGTAATAGTAAATAGTACTGAATCTGTAATCAGACACAATTTGCGCTGTCCCGTTGCAGGTGGCTGCAAAGCAAGGATTAGAAAGAGTCTGAGGAAAGGTTCCAACCCGAAACGTCACCTATTTTCCCCAGAGATGGCGCCTGACCTGCTGAGTTACTCTAGCATTTTGTGCCAAAGGATTATACAATCCAGTTGAGCTAATTGAGAATCACTGGTGGGTCCTTCAGTGTGCGAGGTGAACATTCTAAGTGACTTGTAATGCCCAAAGCTCACCTACCTTGCATAGTATTTTGTAACATTTCTCACTACCAAAGTGTTCTATAATTCCCAAACATTCATGCTCACAAACTCGGCAATGATACAAGCCTTGCATTTATTGTGCCAGCTCTTCATGACAACTTAACTCAAACACTGCACACACCTATTCCCCCAGGGATAAGGTGACATAACCAAACTTGACCGCAATCAACCCCAAACAACCCTTCGGGGGAATGGATGCATCCCCTAAATTACCTGCATGGGAGTTAGTTGGCCATCATTGGACCATGGCTAGCACAAGGACTGGAAATATCAAAGACACATTTTCTTGATCATTTGTACATCCACAAGTTCAGTAATCAACATTGCCATTCCTGTAGTTGTATACAAGGGATTCACAAGGGATTGAGACATTTGGCCTTGGTTGTTCATTGCAGGGGGAGCAGTGATAAATTGCACGAATGAGAGGCCAAGATTGCACACGACCCTCAGTAGGCTCTGACGAGGCGTCAATAAAATTCAAAGCGAAGAAAGGCTTATTGGTTTATACACGTTCCATTGGAATATCGACAAGAAATCCCATGTGCAAGGTCATGGAGTACAGAGAGGTTTAGCACAAATTTGGCTCGGACATTAACACAGGGCTTGGAGCCTAAGATATGGCAGCTCACTGCTTTATAACTGAATCAAACTTGCAGTGCCTCATGTGAGCAAACATAGGAGACACATTCAAACTCATTGCCATCATATTAGGAAGATCAGTATGCAAACTACCTTGCAATGTCTCAAAGCAAGCTAGCCTTCCCAGAATAAATGCAGCTGCCTCGTTTATACAGAGCAGAAACCAACCACATTCTCTCAGGATAGCATTGCAACTTCATCTGTATTGCACATGGGCATGGTAGAGTTCATAACCAGGACGTTGGACCTGCCTGGAGATCATGCCAATCCTACCAGTAGTCTTCCTCTCCATAAAAAGCCAATCCTAGCTAAGCACTATCAAGCAAGGGTGCATTGCAGGCAGGCAGGAACACACAATTCTTTTGTATTGAATACTATCAATAAATTTACATATTTGGTTTGCCTCATTACATTTGTGGAAACTCATCATTGCATAGGTGCAGAGCAGGCAGCATGATTTGTAATGACAGAAAGGAAGGCAAGGTGTGTGATATTGAACTTGAGATCTCCAAAACTGAAACTGCAGAGACATACGGGAAGGGAGTTGTCTAGGTTGCACTTCCTCGTTCTACTTCTCAGAAGATCAAGGCAAACCTAGCTTCCTCAAAGCAAAAAGGCAGTTGAACATACAAACCTTGATAACTACTTTGTAAAAGGAAAGACCCTTCTTTCACTGCAGTGCTGCATCATAGTGAGAAGCAACACTGTATGCGAGTTGTCCAGCTACATCTATACCAAACATCAGAAACTTATGCAGCCATTAGATAACAATTGTTACTCTTTAGTTTGTTTTGGTGGTCATGGCGTGAAGGCATGATGACTGAAGCCATGACAAAGATGTGCTGCCCACGTTGCATGATCTACACCAGCTGAACACAAGAGTTTGATCGCTTTTGGTCTGGCAGAAGGCAGATCATTCACTCATCCCATTAGGAAGACTGCCACTCTTGCAAACCCATGTTGTTTTTCTTCTCTAACCGCCCCGCAAGCCTCTGGCAGGACAGAAGATAACAGAGCTAGCTCTTGTTGAATAGAACATCTGTGATATCCCTCATGTAGAAGCATATGACAAAATACAGGTATTTCCAAGTCCAGTCTGGAAGTAGCCAGATACATACTGGTGAACGAGAGACAACACTATCCCTATTGAAAACATTTCACATTCCTCTTCAGAATTTCAATGAGAATTTCCCCTTGAACACCTAATACAGATGTATATGTTCTTCCAGTAATGCTTTGTTGGAAATAAACTAACAATGGAATCAAGTTTGGGAACACTGCACAGCAACATTATTGCTTGCATACAACAGCAATTTGAACCACCCCTCGAAACCACAAAATACTTGCAGCAATATAACAATGGAGAAATAAATCAACTAAGCTGTAAATAATTCATGAACTTTTAAATAACACCAAGGTGGGGCCATGTAGACAGGAGTCCTTTTGGCTCTGAATGGATATTCAATAATGTGCAATAGTGCATGTTCACTGTACACAAATTCAAAATGGCAGCCTTGGCATCAAATCAGCATAGGACACTAATTGGCATAATGATCTGCTCATTCAGCATATTCCCCTCAGATGCCTCAAACCAACACCCTCAGAAAGCACAGTCCAGAGCAACTCGTGTGTCAATGCTACCAAAGTGGACCTCCAGGCAACCATGTCCACTTTTGCTCCCATGGCTATCAATTATTCAGCACACCATTACTAAAAAAATGCTACTGCATTTCTGAAAATCTGCAAATATGCATTCATACATATAACAATAAAACTGTGCTGTGGATAATTTGTGGCATGGGCATAATTTAGAAAGAGAGCAAGAGAGAGAGAGGGAGCGGGGATGCTGTGAACCTTTTTTTTAGATTTATCACTTAAAATTTCATTGGGCTTGGAAAATGCAGTTTGTCAGTAACACAGAGCACCCCTCCCTTCCCCACAAATAAAATGTAGGAATATAAATGACATATGGAGCCAAAAGGTAGAAGATTAGAGTGAAAGAAACCAAACACAGGCAAATGGAACCAACTTAGATAGTCATACAGCATGGTGCAGCATGCCTTATGTCTCTAAGAAAAGCTGAAGATATAATTATGTTCAAAATGACGAGGAAATTTCAAGTATTCTTTTTACTTAACTCTTAAGAAAATTTGTCGCTATGGCAATCAAGAGTTAAAATCTTATTTCCCTAAACGCAAGTTCAGTAGGCCACCACTGACCAAATAGAAGTTGGTCAATTCATTACAGAACAGTTGTCAAACTGTGGACTTCCTGCTTTGCTTGGTTCAGACAACAAACTAACCTCGGTTATACAAGAAACAACCATCTGCAAAATGCAGTTATTGGTACTATTCAGAAACCCACCTCACAGGAAGATTTTCAAACTAAAGTTGATAATGAACAAATGACGTGGTGTTAATGACCAAAGGTTTTGATAAATATTGGTCTTGGGGCAGACCGAAAGAAACAAAGTTGAGTGAAGAATTCTAAAGCAGACAAGATCTTTAGCATGGCTGCCCGAGGAGTGATTAAAGTTGTTTCATTAAGACCGGTGGTATGCTATCAACAGATGATTCAGATGCATTCCAAATTAAAGACAGGATAATTGCAATTGGATGAGTTGCCTACAACACAGAAATGTTAATGCGGATATTGATTTATCCAACACTCAAATAATATCAGGTTAATTGTAATTTAAATACATTAATTATTATTGAGAATACATATGGGCCTTCGATACTCAACCACGTAGATTCCTAGGCCTAACAAGGAAGTAAAACTAGATTGTGGATACAAAGAACGGCAGATTCTGGTTTATAAAAAAGACAGGGCTGGACGAACTCAATGGACAGCATCTCTACGGAACACAGATAGATGACATTTCTGGTCGGGACCCTTCTTCAGATTCACGTGGAACAAAATTCATAGCTGTCATCAACTCCCACTACACCAAAAGCTTTTCACTGCACCTCAGTATGCGTGACAATAAATTAAACTGATTAAAAACAATTAAAGATGAAGACTTAAGTCTCAATCAAGCTAGTGGGCTCTAATTTAATCTCTGAGGTCAATGGGCTTCCTCTTCACCCCACCAAAAATGAAATTCAGGCATGGAAAACAATGGTGCAACCTTAAGGAATAGTCCATGTAGCACATCCGAAGTTCTAGTTGAGCAACTGGTCAATTAAAACACCTCTGATAATCAGTGGAAGAATATTAAATAATTTCTCCCTCTTAATCAGATGACAAGTAATGAAATAAGCAGAGAATGCAATGCAAAATTAGAGATTTTGCACCTATGAAATAAAAAGGAAATCCAAGAATATCCTATATTCCAAAAATCCCATTTAGTTCTGAAAAACTACACGGAATGTTTTATTTTTAAAGATTAATATGAAAGCTCAAATGACGAGAACAGAACAGCACCAGACTAGGTCCATCCCATAATGTACATGCCAAAAACGGCATGTACCTTATGCAAAAAAGTAGTTAAACTAATCTCCTCTACCACCACCCATGGCAGTACATGCTTGGCACACTGCTCTAAAAACTCAACATTCTTGCTAACAAGTTTCACATCCATTTAAAAAAACTGAAAAACATCCAAAATGAAAGCAACTAAATTGCATAGTTCTTTACCACAACATATGTCTGGATAACACAAAAGTATCTAATACCAGGTCAATTATTTGATACTGGAGCTTCAAATCTAAAACTATCATAAGATGAACTTTGTGAAAAACTATACCAGGCAATCTTTGTAAATGAGTACAAGCCTAAATGAAAAGATACCTTACTCGGTCCGCAAAAACCAACCCGACCTCCCGGTCGCTCAGCACTTCAACTCCCCCTCCCATTCCATATCCGACCTCTCGGTCCTGGGCCTCCTCCATGGCCAGAGTGAGCAACACCGCAAGTTGGAGGAACAGCACCTCATATTCCGCAAGGGGAGTCTGCATCCTTTGGGCTTGAACATTGAATTTTCTCAATTCTGTTAACCCCTGCTGTCTCCTCCCCCTCCCACCTCTCCCTCAGCCCTCGGGCCCTGGCATTCCCTCTATCTCTATCTCCCTCCCCCACCCTAGTCGCACTAGCTTCTCATTTTCACACCACAAACAGCTTACAATGGCTTGTTCCCTTTATCATCGATACTTTTTCGCATATCTTTCATTCATTGTTCTTTATCTCTCCGCATCACCGTCTATATCTCTTGTTTCCCTGATCCCTGACCAGTCTGAAGAAGGGTCTCGACCCGAAACGTCGCCTATCTCCTTCGCTCCTTAGATGCTGCTGCACCCGCTGAGTTTCTCCAGCTTTTTGTGTAACCCTTACTGGAACAAATGGTTTAATACAAGAATAATTACTTTTTAAACAATCTAATTTTGTTCTGAACTGAAGTGTAAAACCATGTTAGTTCTTTATACAATATAAAAGCGATCCTTCTGGAGTGATACCACCATTGGGGTTTACATATGTTTTAAACATTTAAGAGACAGAATCTTACCTGGTGCTGGCGCTGGAGCGGTCTGAGTTTCGTGGCATTCACTAGTTATAAGTACTTCCACAATTTTTGTGAGATATTCAGGATTTGTTTCCGAACTAGATAAGCAAAGATATCACATTTAAAATCTCAAATAATGAAAATCTGAAACCAAAAAATGTATTTAAAAAATATTACAATGGCAAATTTAATTTTAAACTGATATAATATTAAAACCATACAAGAAAAGTTAACATTTTGATGTTTCTCAAATGTTTCAGAACCAGACTATCTGGTAGCATACGTACCTTGCCGCCTGTTGTCTAAAGAGCAGAGGACTGAAAATTTCCGCCAAAGTTCTTGCACTCAGGTTGTTCTTTCCAGAGTTTTGACAAAGTTTGCAGAAATGCTTGATCAAATAATGAAGTGTAAGCCAATACTGCTGAGGCACATTCTGGGACCGGATAGCTCTCCTCAGCAACTGTGCACACTCCTCTGCATTGAGTACCTCTGCATTTAAGAAATTTAAATATCATGGCTCGTCAAAAGCTAGATAAAAGATCTATTAACATGCAGCAATGATGATCAAAATTCACTGTATCCAAAATTTGTTACAATAACATTTAGACTAATCTAGTCTAGAGAGCTCATAATCCACGTCTGGTTTAAAAGAAAACCTTTAAAGTACTGTGGGTAGCTAGTGGAAAACTGCATGCATTGCGATACTGACCACAAATACTCAGTATGCGCTGTACTATAGGTCTGCTATTTCTCTGATGCAAATGATTGGACAATTTATAGATCGAGTAGAAGGAGAAACCACATCCTTTCATTGCATTCTGCACCAATATAAAAAGCCTACACACTTCAGGCTAACCAGTGCTACATACTGAGCAACAGGAGGTCTTCTGCATTTTAATTTTTGTTATATAACCACACCCAAGCTTTATATACCACATAGTACAAACAGTGGTTAGGTCCCTCAGTACTGTGCGTGCCAAATCAGGCTCACGTTAGAGGTTCAAACGTACTTCTGCACACAGCTCTTGCTTTAAAACAAACTACTTAAATTTGTGGGCAAACTCCAGGCAAAGGATTAACATTTATTCTTGTTTGCAATTGAGAATAGTTCAATGAATGAAGCAAAACATTTTATTCTGACCCTCAATGTCACATCAATTTGACATAAAATGAACGGAACCATTAGTTTTGCACGACGTGCATAATAATTTGAAGTTTACAATGAAAGCAAATTTAGAAGTAAACCACAGGCTAGGAGCTGAGCAAAACAATCAAGCAGTTGGGGATAAGAGATTGTTCGAAAAATAAATCATTTTGAATTTTTCAACAAATCCAATTGTTGAACTCCAGGTAACTTGCGTTTTACCCGAGAATTAGTTTTTTTTAAATTATTTTTGAAAATATTTCATTTTTACCATTAGCTAAAACAATTTATTCTGTCCCTTTCTCATTTGCAATTTATAGAATTTTGCAATACATAAACTATCCCCCCCCCCCCACCTCCACAAATGCAACCTTGATTCCTGAATATCTTTCAGAATTTCTACGTTTCTTCCAAACTTTCTTCCAAAGTATTTCTATACCAACTAAAGACTTTTATATTCTGAGACTGTTAGAGGTTTATTACAAATTCAAGATATTTCTTTCTTACCTTGAGCTATATAAACCATATCACTGTGGATCGATGAAGGGATGACAGGATTTGGTAATTCCTGAAGATATAGTTTCAATGCCTCTGTTAGCGACTGCAGATCAAACTGCTCCATGTCCACCGAAGCTGCATCTAGTGTATTGAGAAATACACGTAACTACATAGAAATATTTTCAAAACAATTTGCCTGTTGTGAGGTTCACTGAACTTTTAACTTTATAGAGAAGGCACCGCAATAAGAATGCAGAAATCTGTTTACAAAAAGCAGTGTCATTGTTATGAGATATACCTTCTGATAAGCCTGTGCAGGGCAGATCTTCAGCACAAGACAAAACACAAACTTCCACAAATAGCCATATTAGGAGTCCCCAGTGGTTGGATTGGATGAAGTGAGGGTGTGCATATTGCTAGTCAGTGGGAGCCAAAGTTTCTTGCTGTAGCCTAGACCTAGTTACCAACCACAACCAGAGCACTAGCATTGAGGGCATTAATATTGCTCCTAGCAGGAGAGACAAAAAGCAGCCATGGGTCAGATGACACTGAAATGTACTCTGTAACAGGGTCACATAAATAAGTTAAACTCAATGGTCGACCAGTATGCTCATGTTCAATGTAACATAGACCTCAATTTGGATCTCTAAAGGCAGCTGACATACAAATAAAAAAGGTGCTTTAGATGTTTTACCTTTCATAGAACACAGCACAGTATAGCACAAGAACAGGCCTTTCGGCCCACAATGTCTGTGTGGAACACGATGCCAAGTCAATTAGCAACCTGCGCATAACCCATATCCCTCCATTGACGATGCAAAAGTATTTTTATTAAATTACACTAATGTACCTGCTTCAACCAACACCCCCGACAGCATGTCCTAGGCACTAGCCACCCTCTAAAAAACATCTCCTCTAAACTTTTCACCTCTCACCTTAAAGATATGCCCTCTAGTATTTGATTTTCCATCCCGGGGAAAAGAGTGACTGTCTACCCCATCTATGACATCATAATTTACTACACTTCTATCAGGTCTCCCTGCAAACTCCGGGGTTCCAGAAAAAACTATTTCAAATCCGTACAACCTCTGCTGGAGGCTACTCCAGGCATCAATCTGGTAAACCTCCTCTGAATCCTTTCTAAAGCCTCCATATCCTTTCTGTAATGGGATGACCAGAACTACACGCAATACTTCAAATGCAGCCCAAGGAATGTTCTAAAAAGTGGCATTGTGAATTCCTGACTCTTATGCAATGCTCTGACCCATGAAACCAAGCATTCTTCAGCACTATTTTTAAAGAAGTGTGTGTATTGTACAAGCTAATTTACAAAGGACTGGGTCAAACTTAAATTAGATGGAAATAAAACTGGCAATAACAATTTTGATTTCAATGATAAACGGGATAAGTTAGTTTTGGATAAATCAGCTGGTATCTTTTGGTCCCCTGGTAATTCATTTCTGTAATGTGATCAACTCGAAACACTGTATTAAACAGCCCCCTAGTGGTAACCCAAAGTACATACAAACAAAAAGTGCTTTGGCACTGAAAACTGTCGAGATTAATTAACTCTTTCAGGAACTTCACACCAAGGTTATCTAGAGGCTACCCAAAACAACGTTTGGGGGGGGGGGGGTTTAACTTCAGTGAAGGTGAGCAAACGCTGTGAAATTTAAGAAGGTCAAAATTAGCAATATTCTCCAACACATTTCTCATTTCTTCCAACCAAATGGGAAAAATGCTACTCCTTTATCAATAAAGTGATGGGGAAAGACAGCAATAGTTCACTTAAGAGGCAATACACTTAACCATATAAATGTATACACTGTGTTTAAGAAGGAACTGCAGATGCTGGAAAATCGAAGGTTGACAAACGTGCTGCAGAAACTCAGCGGGTGCAGCAGCATCCATGGGGCGAAGGAAATGGGCAGCGTAGGAAGGGTTTAGGTCCGAAACGTTGCCTATTCCCTTCGCTCCATAGATGCTGCTGCACCCGCTGAGTTTCTCCAGCACTTTTGTCTACCAATGTATACACTTTATATCAAGCATTAAGTGTTACAACTTGAAAAGCATCCAAATGAGACAAGTATTTACCATAATCCAACAACTGCTTTAATTCAGCACCACCACATGAACCAGAGGTCCGGTATAAATTGGCACTCTCAAGACCTGGTAAACATAAATCAAATGTTTGCATTAAGTGAGCAGCAAGCTTAGGTTGTAATGGAAAGTTAGAGAACTATAAAGCTAAGTGACCAGTTTAAGCTATCAGTTTAGAAGGGCAGTGACAGTCATAAACCATTCGTTGATAGACACTTTGACAGCTGGAGTAACTCAGCGGGACAGGTAGCGTCACCGGAGAGAAAGAATGGGTGGCGTTTCGTGTTGAGACAAGAGTCAGGGGAGAGGTAGAATACAGATATAAACGGGTAATGCGTGAAAATGACAGATCAAAGCAGAGGGTGATCAAGGAAACGTAGAACGGCTCATTGTTGGCCGAGCGGAAGGTGACAAGAAGACATACAGAAAAAATCAATGACGATGAAATTAGTTGGAGAACTAGGGTGGAGGGGGGGCGGGGAGAGAGGGAAAGTAGGAGTCACTTGAAGTTAGAGAAATCTATATTCATACATTCTATATTCAAACAATTATTTAACAGCATTACCAGTATACAGTGAATTTCAGATGTAGACTGCTCCTTTATTTCCATGAGCCACATTATCATCAAACTATCGCGTATTCCTGAAGCTTGTAACTCATGGATTTAAAATACTAACTTTAGAAGATCATTTTCCATTTGATAATGATCTGCAGATCAGCTAAAATTGCAGCACTACAAATAATGTTAACTAAAAACATTTGAGCAAAAATCATGCACCATTAAAATTTGAAATTAGTTGACTAAATCACAATTATTTTATTTTGGTGGCAACATTCTGTCTTGCAAAGTAGTTATAAGACGGCATGACCATAGCTCCAGCCTTCTTTTAAACAAATCCCATGTTTTAATACAAAATATTATTTCTGAAACTCAAATTATGAACTCTGTTCATCTTACCTGTCCTTTCGATGGCCTCCACTAACTTCAAAAGGACTGCCGGAGCAGGACTTGGGGGAGAGAACTGCTCCATTAAATCTGGTATAATTGGACCTGCAGATTAAAAAATATCATTATAATCATTCAATAGTCTAAAAATAATTTGCATGAATATTTATATTTAAATTTTTAATAAATGCATCGACAGTCTCAGTATTGCACATCTCTATATTACTAAAACTCTCATCTTGTTTGTTTGTCCGTTTGTTTGCTCGGTTTGTATATGCACAAAAATGGTATACGATACCGCTACAATTTTTGGCCCGCTTTACTCACCATTGTCCTATGATGTAAATTAAACAAGTTTCGTTCAGATTGATGGTATATTTTACAAGTTATTGACATTTAAAACTTTTTTAAAAAACAGCGTCCCCACTTGCCATCTTTACTTGATAGGCGTCACAAAGGACACCCCACAGATCCTCAGCCTTTGCACAAATTCAGACCACCATCCTTTTCCCCCATCACAACGACGACCCGACGGCTCCACGGACAAGTTTCCTTCTATTTAAATGTCTGCCAACCCAGGCACTGGGCTGGAGTTGGAGCCGGTGCGGGGACGGGAAAAGGCCACGCCGGGTAGCCTCGACCTCTCCCTCGCGTCACAATGGGAACTCCTCAGCCACACCTGTGCAGTTGTGGGCTATGGGCGAGTGCAGGAATATTGCGCTGGGGGAACGGGGCCCACTTAGAGTTCCCTCTATCACTGTGGCACTCATATAGTTTATACTTTCATTGTGCAAAGAAGAATACTGGAGGAACTCAGTGACCCAGACAGCATCTGTGGAGGACAAGATCTCAGTTCAGGGCCCATCTCCAGAATTTCATTGCAATTCTCCAAACATCGTGAGCAGTTTTATGGCTTAGTGTTTAACTTTGCACAGCTTGAAGTGATTTATTACAACATATCTCAAACACCAAAAGAGCTGCTGTGTTCTGTTTAAATAATTCCCAGGTTGTCATTTTACAGGATGCGATGAAACAAAATCTCTGGGCATCAGTTTTGATTACAAAATATTACTGGAAGTTAGAAAGACCTGTAACGGCTCAACCAACATTAGGTTTGAACACACTTTTATCTAGTTCCAGTCCAGCTCTAAGTTATGTACATGTTTAAATTGCTAACTAGAGAAACTTGGATTGGGTCTGAAATCCAATGTGGTTGTAAAACATTTTTAAAAGCAGTGCAGCATTGTAGTCACCAGATGAGGGCACTGTTGTTGTATTTCTGCACCCCGAAGAATATTTTTTCATGGCATTTAAAGTGGAAAATATAGTTTGTAACTGCATTGAGGCTTATTTCGATTTCAATTATTTTTCAGATTTCTAAAACAAATCTAATTAAGTCAGTATTAAGAACAGAATTCAGATTTTAAGGAATGTAGCCAACTGTGTTGACCTTCAGTGAACCAATTCCTCCAGATTTGTAAATAAGTGACATGATATATATTGCTTTTCTTTAGATAAACTAATGCATAAGTATTCAAGGATGGAAATTTGTCGCCTTGTTCAATACAATTTTTTCACCTGCATAGAAAGTCTCTCCCTTAAAAGATCAAAACAAATTTGAAGACATGGCCCATATTTCACTGAATTTAGTTTTCACTGAACGATCAGTGGAGTTCAGTTGTTAACAAAAGTTTAAATTAAAAGCATGCTCAGAGATGAAATTGAAAATCCCAGTAAGAACTCAAATTACATATACTGAATATGCAAGGAAAAGAGGGATATGGACTATGTGGACCAGAGGAGATTAGTTCATCTTGGCATTATGTTCAGCGCTGGAATTGTTGGCCGAAAGGGTTGTTTCTGTGCAGTTTTTCTATGATCTATGTACAAAAGTATCAGTAGTAACTATTTGAATCAGTTGAATGAAGGGTTTTGTGTGGAAGTAAAGCTCGGAATGTTTAGTTTTAAACTTAGATACAGGGCAGAAAACAAGTCCTTCGGCCCACTGAGACGACGCTGACCAGCAACCCCTGCACACTTACATTATCACACATACGGGACAATTTGCAATTATATCAAGCCAATTAACCGACAAACCTGCACGTCTTTGAAGTGTGGGGAAAAAAAAAAACGGAGATCCCGGAGAAAACCCACGCAGGTCACAGGGAGAACATACAAACTCTGCACAGACAAGCATCCACAGTCAGTGTGGAACCCGGGTCACTAGCAACTCAACTGTTGTGCCGCCTCTAGAGCACAATAAGATTTCCTACTGTTCTGGTAAATGCATGGATTATCTGCTTTATAAATCCTGCAAAATCTTCCACATACAGTTAGTATTTCTACACAATCAGGAAAGTTATTACTTGCTCCAAGATATGCAAGTAGAAAATTGAGAATTCAGGCCCTTTTCGGGGATGCTTAGGGTGTATAAAACTACTAATTTTACAGAATGTCTACATTCTGCACCTTCCAGTGTCATAGTTTTATTAGAACCCCCCTTTTTTTTTAATCTCCCCTTCCTTTATGAATCTATCATTTACTCCAACTTTTGCAGCAACTTCCACATCCATCTCACTCTGAATAAACAGGTTTCTCCAAATTCCTCATTGGTCCTTTTCGTGACAATTCTATGTTGATTGCTTACAGTTTTGCTTTACCCCACAGGTGGAAACACTATCCACCCAAAATATATAATTATCAGAACACTTAGTTAAACCTTTCAGCTGCTTTTCCAAAGAAACAAAAAACATTTTTTCCTCAGAACCCCAAAATTTCTGGCATTGTTCTGGTAAATCAATTTTCTCTCTTCAGTGCTACCCTTTTAAATACAAAGATTTGAATTATAACAAGTGTACCGAGTGTGGTCTAACCAGTTTTGCAAACTCAAATTTAGAGAGATTAATTAGAAAAGTACACGATTTGCATTGTTAAAAATGGTCATGCTTTTTATATTTGTACTCTATTCCTTCGTTATTTTACAAATAATTAAAGACGTTTAGCAAAATAAAATCTCACACAAATGTTTCGTCAATCAGAAATAATCTGCAGGATGATTATTAATGTAATATATTGCCACACCCTTTTAACTATTTTTTAGCAAATTTAGAAATGAGATTCAATAAAAATCAAAATTAGTATGACAATAACCAGAGATATCTATGGGAACTCATTTCTACATATCCCAATTGAATTCAGTAATGTACTGGGTGACACCCTGTTTAATACCGTTTGCAAAGGTGGATATATTACATTACCTTTGTCCATGCTGGCACATCATGGAATTCAAATGAGATTCAAATGAAGCCTTTTGCAGAACATGCTGCTGTTTATCATTTGCTTTCTTAAGACTATTTTCTCTTAAGTGGATAGTCCATTCTGTGCTGTACCAAGGATGAGTCTCAACACCGCTGTTGGCATCCATTGGTTGCGATATTAAACAGGGGTCTCTAGTTAAACATCAGCTGGAATGTATTTTGGGATGTCTGTGGTGAAAAACATGCTGATAAATGCTTGTATAGGCATTACTTTTACTTCAACCATCGTATTAAATTATCTTATCTATCCTGTATCATGCAGCCAGCCTCAGAAACTGATCATTGATTCCATTAAAATATTCAACATTCGTAGAAAATGGAAGATTAAAAAAAATCTTTTAAGACTAGCTTAAGCTTGCAGTATTTAAACTACGAGTTCAAGCAAATCTCCAATTGAAGATACCGTTGTGCCTCAAGATCTACAAAAACTTTATATTGGAATAATTCTCAAGGAATAGCCTTCAGATTACACAGGATGTGTCATTTTGTTAACATAAAAATAGATGCATGAATAGATAATTTGGCTCCTGGTGCCTGCTGTCATCTGAGAAGATCATGGAATACAGATATTCCCAATCTTTCAACACCATCTCAGTCAATTAACAAATGTCTGCATTTGAAACACACGGATTATCTAATGTAACGAATGCCGCCAAATTGGTGCCATGTGACTTTTGCCTCTGATACAAGTTATCATGTCAGATCAATGCGCTGAGGTAGAGCACAACTTTAAAGAAAAGCCTTACTATGTTCTGTTGTGCTGAAGCAAAGCAAAAATGTCATTGTCCTATCAGGGACACATAACAAACTCTCTTGAATCTTAACAATTGTGTATTGCCTAGGTTGTATGCAAAACAAAGCTTTTCACTGTAACTAGGTACCCCATGTAGCAGCCATTTAGCTTAACTCAGTATGTTATAACTATAACCAGTTACCTTTAAATGTTATCTGCCTGTAATTATGTGGGTGGAATTAATATGTAGTCTGAGGCGTGTTTGCGGCTGGGATTCTCGCGCAGACTCGCTGGTAGTTTTTAGTTTGGTTTGAAGAAGCATGGGAGAGAGGTCACAGCTTTTGACCATGAGCGAGTTTGATCACGAGTATGATTAAAATGTACTTATACAAGTTTGGATGAATATCTTACTCTTTTTACAACTACAATAAAGAAACTATTAATTAAGAGTCTGTTTGGAAGATTTGTCTTTTGACGGCATTGAATGTCTCGCGAAGAGCTCGTGAGTGCGTTTCGATTATCTCCTGAATCCGTCTCCAATCGTAGTGACTAAAGGAAAGATTCCTATGAAAATCTGTCACTATACCCTAGGTACACGTGACAATAAAGTATCATTCATTCCTCGAAGGAGAGAAAATTATCACTTTATTCCTGCTTAAAAACATTTGATTAAGTCTCCCTTCGTCTCTCCCTTTTGTACAATTGGTTCTGCTAAACACACTGGAATGCTTTACTAACAAGATATTACATAAATGCAAGCTGTTTTAGACCAGTTATTGCTTTACAGAAAACAAGTGATCAGGTATCAGGTTCACAACTACCCAATGTCTAAAACTGAAATGCAAGGTTGGTGTAATTATGTCAAAGACTTAAGAATTCTAATTCCTTATTTGCTCGTTTCCTAGGAAAATAGTTATAATTTAAAATAAACTGATACTTTTCAAACTTCTGCTGAGCTTGTATTTGCCTTTACTATGTTACTAGTATTTGATGAAACTATAGATCATTAAACCATTCTTTATAAAATCACATTGTTCACCAAGATTCTTTGGTTTCAGAAAACAGAAAATGTAAATACAAATACTATTTAATAGTAAGGTTTAATAGAAGACCGAAGACAACAGATTTTTGTTTAATGGCAGCCAATTTAGAATTAATGCCAGCAATTGCAACCATGTCAAAACTTTTCCACGCATCAATATACATCTGCTTACAATAGTCAAATTGCTTAGCAGATGGTGATTCTAACTACAATAACACCGGGATCTTCCAGTTAATTCAGATGCTCTATTTCAGATTTACTTTTTGAACATTGAACTATTTTTGCAAATGGCAAAGTACTGCACATGTTTGTTCAGTGCATCCAATTTCTCAATTCAAGTACAGGTATTTGAAAGGACAATTCCGATATATCTAAAAATGTCAATTTCTTGGATTAAGCAAACACATTTATCAGTGTAAACCGAATGTTGGTATTGGATAAACCAGTTACCATGGGAACTAATAAACAAAAAATATCAAAAACTACTGAAAGGACATTAAAGGGGGAATTAACTGTTGCACCCATTGTGGCAGCCAATGCTCACTGCAAACACCCAATAAATCCACTCAAAAAAAAAAAAAAATCAGTGAAAGGTGGTAGCTTGCATTACAATGGGTGCCAGAGAAAGGAACCACATTGCAAGGTAGGTGGGGAGAGGTTTAAGAGAAAGGCGAAAATTGCCAGCTATGATCCATGAAGGTCTTGGCTGTTAATCTGGGTATGTGAAATTAGTTCTTCAAACTTGTGTATAATGTGTAAATAATTGTACTTAATTTTTCCAGTTGGTATTTTATTTCAATCTATTTGAAGAGTTTTAAATGGCAGTTCAGATCGATGCAATAGATCCTAACATATTATTCAATGGACACAGTCCAGGTCTGCTGGTTGCATTCAATACTGAACCCAAATGGCCAAGTCTGCCATTTTCCCCCAAACTAGCCACTTTAACATCCATGTCCACAATGCAACTTAACAATGGCAAGCTGCCCAAAAGTTAGTGCCATCTATAATGTTTGGCACAAAGACCCATTATTTATTTATTTGCCCCTGTGCTCCACAGTTCGATATTTGTAATACAAAAAAAACACATGTGGTTAAAGTGCACATTGTCAGATTTTGATAAAGGCCATTTTTACACATTTTGGCTTCACCATGTAGAAATGACAGCTATGTTTATACATAGTCCCCCCATTTCAGGGCACCATAATGTTTGGTAACACATGGCTTCGCAGGTGTTAGTAATTGCACAGGTATGTTTAATTGCCTCCTTAATGTAGGTATAAGAGAGCTCTCAGCACCTAGTCTTTCCAATATCTTTGGAAACTTTTATTGCTGTTTATCAACACGAGAACCAATGTTGTGCCAATGAAAGCCAAATTAGCCATTGTGAGACTGAGAAACAAGAATAATACTGTTAGAGACATCAGCCAAACCTTAGGCGTTCCAAAATCAGCTGTTTAGAACGTCATTAAGAAGAGAGCCCTGGTGAGCTTACTAATCGCAAAGGGACCAGCAAGCCAAAGACTTTCACAGCTGATGACAGAAGAATTCTCTCTATAATAAAGAAAAATCCCCAAACACCTGTCCAACAGATCAGACATACTCTTCAGGAAGCAGGTGTGGATTTGTCAGTGTTGACCACTGTCCACAGAAGACTTCATGAACTGAAATACGGAGGCTACACTGCAAGATGCAAACCACTGGTTAACTGCAAAAGTAGGATGGCCAGGTTAGTTTGCCAAGAAGTACTTAAAAGAGCAACTACAGGTCTGGAAAAAGGTCTTGTGGACAGATGAGACAAAGATTAACTTGTATCAATCAAGAGCAAAGTATGAAGGAGAGAAGGAACTGCCCAAGATCCAAAGCATACCACCTCATCTGTGAAACACAGTGGTGGGGGTGTTACAGCCTGGGCATGTATGGTTGCTGAAGGTACTGGCACACTTATCGTCATTGATGATACAACTGCTGATGGCAGTAGCCTAACAAATTCTGAAGTGTATAGACATTCAAATGTTACTACTTCTGGCAGCTCATTTAATATGTGAAAAAGCTGTCCCTCAGATTCCTCTTTAATCTTTCCCTTCTCATCTTAAGCCTCTGCCCTCTAGTTTTAGATTTCCATTCCCGGGGGGGGGGGGGGGGGGGGGGGGGGAATATGGCTGCTCATCTATGTTTCACCACGTTTTGGATATGGATGACATGAATTTAAATCAACAAGTTAAAAGTTATAAGCCACAGTAACACTCAGTCTTCTCAACCAAATTTTTTTTTGTTGCATTATTGGCCTTTCTAATGACCGGCTAGTCTATTAACAGCTAGTCAGCTGCTCTACCATTCAATTCAATTCGTTGTAGATCTCTATCTCAATTCCAATCGTCTCCACGGCCAATTTTGAGTAGGGGAGTTCCAAGATTGAAACCTAAAGTAGTGATATATTCCCATACAAGAATGGCATGCAACTTGAAGGGAAACCTGCAGGTGGAGTCATTCCCCCTGGATTTGCCAGACTCACCCTTGAAGATTGCATGGGGCTTTTTGGTAGTTATCCTTACTCAGAATCTACGCATTGTAGCCTATAACATTTAAATTAATGCAGAATTCACTATTTAGGAGGAACGTTCCAGATTTCAAATACCCAATGTGAAGAGGTGCTTTTGATTCAACCATAAATTAGCCAAATCCAATTTTACTATGCCCCAGTGCCCCACATGTAATTATAATATTGATTGGAACACTGCCCACTAAGCACAGCTTGAAATTAATGAATTATGCGTGGTATAGTATAGAGGACAAATTAGACTACATTCAAATCAGAATAGAGCCAATGGGCAGACATTTTCTACATTTGCAAAGACTTCCTCGATTAAGATAACATTCTCATTTTCATCGTTTACCTCTACAAATTCTAACTACAAAGTTTTCCACCCTACTTCAGTCCGAAGGGTCCAGACCCAAAATGTCACCTGTCCATTCCTTCCATGCAAAGTTCCTTCAGCACTTTGTTTTGCGCTCAAGCTTCCAGCATCTGTAGTTTGTTATGCCTACAAACCCAAGTCTAATGTCCTGGTTAACAACTTGTAATACAAAATATTCTTTACTTCTTGCTCCTTTATCAATAGCAAAATTGAGATACATTCATGTAACTTGAAAAATACAGAGTGATAAATGTAAAAAGACAATGGAGTTAAAGAGAGCATGCGAGAATAGATCTGAAGAAATTTTGTCCACCAGTTCTACCATGGAAGGCCGACTAGCCATATTTAAGTTAAAGATTGACAACCTGGATAACCATGGTAAATCATTAAATTAAAGTGATTTTTAAAAAGCTTGCAATAGTATTAGTGCACTATTACCTGAAAGGTAATCAAAACTAATATCAGCTACTTGGTTTCAAAAATGCAAGCTTCTAATTCCCCCATGCAGCCCTACCCCCAACTAAAACTCTAACGACCTATTCTTTGTAATGGCTCATAACTTCATTATTTGAAGTAGTAGATGATTTAACCAAAGGCTTGAATGTTATGTTATTCTACTGTGCCAACACAATATTCAAGTCTGGTAGGAAAGGACACCATGGATTTTTATTACTATTTAAAATTATCAAAGACACAAAGAGCCTCAGTTACGTTATCAGTATGCATTATGTACAATTTCAATAGTTAAATCCCAATACAACTGTAAAAAATGTGCTTACGATGAGAAGGTTCCTTTCGCGGAATCAGCAATGTAGCACAAGAATATTGAGAAGCAAGTTTGCACTTTAGAATTCGCGTAACTTTGAAGATTCCTTTACTGCTATTTTTAATCAACTTCTCACTTAACGCAATCATCTTTGTTGATTTCAGACAGATCAGATCATGGACCGGATATTAAACAGCTGTACTCAAAGAAATTGGTAATCTGGCTAGATGTAGCGCACACATATGCAGAACCAGCTATCTGCACTTTCAGTTTGCAATGGATTTGATGGCAGTAAGGTCAGACTTCTGATGACACATCACAACTGTCAGATTCCACAGGGTCTATTTTTTAACCAGGCTAAGCAACCAATCATGCAAATCCAATCCAGGAAAACCTTCCCATCCACATTACAGTTCTTGGCAACAAACTCTTAATCAGAAACAGGCAACACTGCCTTGCGTGACAACGTAGTCAGAAATAGCAATGGTGTCCAAATCATCTAGCATTTCAAAAGATATGCAGTGGCAACTTCTAGAATTTTTTGTGTATCACATTGTTAATTTACAAATGCTTTTTAGACTACCATAGATACATTTTTCTGTATTAATACAGGTCCTTTACATTGTTTACTTATGACATTCCAATATTATTAGTCAAGATTTTAGCTGCCATAAAACTATCAAGAAATTTCTGCAGCACTTAACCAAGGCAATTTATCTATCAAGCTGTGATTCCTTATGTTTACAATTTCTTCTTTCCCTGCTATCGGAGAAAAAGTGGAGCCTTTATTTCAAACTTTATCAACTAACTTCTACCAGGAAGCACCATAAACCATTATTCAAATGTAATCAAGCTTATTTATCTGGTTCAGGTTCAAGTAGAATTTTCACTTCCAGGTTGTGATTCCACTCAAAGCTTAGAGTGTAAATATTCACTTGTAATCAACATTCTATTATATACCCAATTCTATTAAATTGGAAAAGGAATAGATTGATAGAATCTGAAAGGACCCGACATATAACATCGCGTATTTCCCTCCACAGATGCTGTCTGACCCGCTCAGTTCCTCAAGCCGTTTCTTGATCAAGGCAGGCATCCGAATGTTGTATTATACACCAAGAAGCTAACGTGAAAATCGTACCAAAAATTGGCCTGGCATTTATAATTTCATTATTTTTACTGAGGCTGGAACTCAATCTGTACTTTAATATAAGCTTACATGAAGCATATTAAGTTTTTAATTTTTATTCACACGTTACAATCTTCATTATTGGGAGCAAAGAACACATTGAACAACAAAACAAGGCTGATAGAAGTTGGCCCTTCATATTCACGCTCACCTCAACAGGTACTTCCTCCATTTGTTTATTTTAAAATATAAAGCAAAATAGTTGTAGAAAAAATCTTATTTTTACATCCCCTCCTATAATGTCGAAGCACAAGCTTTTATGGAACTTCATGGGTTAATAAGCTGCCTACCAAGTACATTTTGAGCTCCCAGTAATCCATCCAATTCCAACAAATATATTCTAAGAAAAGTATGCTATAAATAACAACAGATGGTTTTTGTAAGGTCTATTGATAATTACCGCAGCTCCATATCACAGGCCAAAGATTCATCAGCATGATAAATTAGGCTGTGCTCTATAGCCAGGTCATGTTGTAGCTTCTTGAGCACTAAAAAGTTTCCACACACCCTAGCCATGGACTATTTTAGCGAAACCTAGACACTACAGTTTACATGGATTAATATGACTATCACCAATTTTCTATACCTGGGTAAGACAAGAGGTTTCTATAAACATATCAAAGTCCAATTCATGCATGTGCTGTGCAGAGTTCAAGACTTCAGATGTAACCATTTAAAATGTTGATCATATAAAATTGCAGAAAACTAACAGTGTCTGCTTCTATTTGCTCTCTAAACAATCTTCCTCTCAACTCAATTTGCTGCACTCCAGCATTCACTTATATACACCCAGTTCTCGCTCACCTACTCCACAATAAACCATTAAATGTATAGGATTCCCATCACATTCCATCTTAAAACATTGTTTGACCAATGTACACAGAATAAGCTGATGATGTTCTACTTCCAAACAACAAGATACAAACAGAGATGCCAACCCTAAATTTAGTTCACAGTAACATTCAACCCATTTGTCCGTAACAAATGGGGGTAAATGCATTTCTCTCAGTAACA
Organism: Okamejei kenojei; assembly: GCA_035221665.1. Classification (NCBI taxonomy): domain Eukaryota; kingdom Metazoa; phylum Chordata; class Chondrichthyes; order Rajiformes; family Rajidae; genus Okamejei; species Okamejei kenojei. The sequence goes on from CM069133.1 coordinate 26,405,018, forward strand.
TACTACTCACTTGGGGTTGTTGCCGGCGGCTATGCGCCTGCGCACTGGTGCAGATCAGCGGGCTGCCGGCGGGCGGGTGCGGCACATGCGCACTTGGCAAGGTTGCCGGCGGGTCTGCGCCTGCGCACTGGGTGGGGGTGGGGGGGGAGGCCCGGTGATGGGGCTGCCGCGAGCGGCCGGCTGGCGGCAAGAAACGGCGCCGTGTCGCTGATCGCGCGGGCCGGCGCCGCCCGGGCTCTGGGCCGGGCGTGGCTGCGAGCTGCCGGGCTGGCAAACCGGGGGCACATGTCGCCGGCGTTCACCACGGGAGGAACACCGGCGCGGCGGTGTTCCGTAACAACATGTTTGGCTGCCGGAACACCGTAATATGGTTATTTCGCCGGGACAAAATACGGCGAATCCGGGACACTTGGCACCTCTGTACAAACCTCAAATCAGTCACAATTGGGACTCGGTTGATGTTGGACTAGCAGACTACCTGAGGTTATTCTTGTAAAGGGGCTGTCCCACTGTGGCGACCTAATTTGCGAGTTTAGATTAGTTTGAAAAAATGTCATGTTGAAGACCTCCTTCGACTATGTTGAAGACGAGCTTCGACTAGCTTTGGGAAAATTGGACACCGAAAAGTAGAGTGAAGACTACCCTCGATTACCTACGAACAACATGCCGACCTACTTCAACTAAACCTACGAGTGAAAAAAGTATCAATTTTATCCTTTTTTTAACTCGCAGGCATTTTTCAACATGTTGAAAAATACGGCGCGACCTAGCGGATGCCTTGAGTACGTGGAGACTACTCTCGAGCATGAAGGAGAGTTACAAAGACGTCCTAGGACCTCGTGTCGACCATGCTGCGAGTACGAGTCGAGGGCAAACTCGTCTGAACTCGCGGATTAGGTCGCCGCAGTGGGACAGCCCCTTAATGCTCTAATGCAGGTATAACTCATTTTCTTTAAATGTTGCACAGTAGAATTATAATTTCTCCAGGAACTCCAGCAAACTGGTGGAGAGCAGGGGGAAAGATGCCTGGCGAACAAGATGCCAAATCATCAAGATTTCAGTCCAGTTGCATCGTGGATTATTAGTTTTACTGTACTACAAAGTATTTCCTCAATAAATAAATGCTAAATTTGTCCATGTGACCTTAGTAGGTTACATTTGCGCCAACATTCAAGATCTTTCTTCAAGTTTCCCCTTGAAATTGTAATAAGCAGAGAGCACCGCTCACCCGCAACATCTCTTCAGAATAGGAACTGAGCAACGAGACATAGGCTCCTCAGCAAAATAACTACTTTGTGGAGATAAATTAACAAATGAGGTGCTAGTCACCAAGTTCCACACCAAAGGATGACTTTATTAAAGTGTATGAAGTTAGGTCACTCTGCTGTTTGAGGAGTCAAGGACTGAATGACTAAAGATAGGAAGTCCAGAATGAATGTTTTTAATTAATCTGAACCGTCTCAACTTCGAATTTTGAATAATTTAAGGAACCATCACTTCACCTCTGCTTGTATAGGAAGGTATTGCAGATGCTGGTTTAAACTGTAGACAGACACAATATGCTGGAGTAACTCAGCGGGACAGGCAGCATCTCTGCAGAGAAGGAATGGGTGATGTTTCAGGTCTGTTGAGTTATTCCAGCATTGTGTCTATCAGCACTTCTGTTTTCAAGATAACTAGACAATGGATTTCAAAATCGATTCTAGTTATTTTTAAATAATCTAGCAAATACTGTCCTAGTAAAGACAACTGGGTTTGAAAACCTCCCTTGACAAAAATATAATCTGGCCACTAGGAGACACCATACACAATAAAAAACCTGCAGAGTTGACTTCCACATACCAAATGCTTGCATTTAGGGAAGAAAAGCGGCAAGTAGCAGAACTGTTAAAATAAAGCACTTGAAATACCCAAGATGTCTGCCGGCAGTCAAAAAGAAAATTACCCGATATCCACCGTATCAGCAATCTGTTTCTCTCCAGACCTCTTAAAGTATTTCTATTTTGATAACTTGTAACGGACAGATAATGTAATGCACCAAGGCAAACATCGAATGTACAATATAACGAACTGTGGAATATTCAAATATACGCAACTGCAATCCGTGTTCAGTCTATGGAAGCTCAGTGATTGAATTTATTCAAAGCAAAAGTCAATAGATTTTTGGATATTAAAGGAAATACGGCAAGTGGAGAATGTGCAGGAAATTGACGCCGAGATAGATGATCAAGCATGACCTCAACGAATGGCAGGCAAGTTTCTTATGTTTAGGAAAGAACTGCAGATGTTGCTTTACACCAACATCAAAGCTGGAGCAACTCAGTGAGCCAGGAAGCATCTTTGGAGAAAAGGAATAGGTGACATTTCAGGTGGAGACCCTTCTGTGCTCTTATGGTACATCTTAGACATGAGCTTTAGAACAAATCAGTGATGATGAATTATGTCTTTTTGCACCTAAACGCCAACCTGATATGCTATGAAAACAATTGCAACCACCTTCACCTCCACTCCTACAATAACATGCTAACTTGTAAATGACTGTAATTCACAACCCTTTAAGGGCCTGCCCTACCAGCATCCGACTCCATGCGGTGAGCGCGATCAAACCGGCAGCAGAGGCCGCGCGGAGGTCGGGTGATCCCTGTACAGGACCGTTCCCAACAGCATGCGCCTGCATGCGAAGAGCGCGACCAAACCGGCAGCGGGGGCCGCGCCGAGGTGGGGCGAGTGGTGCAACGCAGCGCGAAGTGAGGCGAACTTGGAGCGAAGTCTTAAAGGTAAGTTCGCCAGGAGAGGGACACAGAGAGGGTCACGGAGGCACGATGTCGAGGCGGTGTGTAATGCGTCGAGGCGACTGCGAGCCGACAAGCCATTGCCGCGCGGAACTTTTGAACATGGTCAGTTTTTCGGAGCCCCGCGCGATGTCGGGACGAACTCCGCACGGCTCCGGCGATCGAAGTGGGACTGGCCCCGCGACGCCGGACGGCTCAAGCGACCACGTTAGGTCGCGCTCATCGCATGGAGTTGCATGCTGCTGGGACAGGCCCTTTAAGCTTCAAAGCAACCTCAGAATCTGCATTCAAGTCCTCCAATAAAATGTATTCTCAGATGCCTCTCTGTGCACACCTAGCTTAAAACGACAACTATCAGCTCAGGTAACGAAAGCATTTTCACAAAGTTATATTATAATTTTAATATTTCTCTAAATATGCCAGTAATTATAATTGGCTTGCAGAAATATCTAAACCAAAATATTTCATAAGCTCCTTTTTGAATCGTGAAGTGTATCGGAATATTTTAGCTGTCATTAGAATTTGAAAGTGGAATATGATTAAAATGCATTAGGTGAACCACAACCACCCCTTCAACCCACAATTACCAGATTTACAGATCCATTCATAAATGCTAATGCTGGAGTAACCCAGCAGACAGGCAGCATCTCTGGAAAGAAGGAATGGGTGACGTTTCAGGTCAAGACCTTTCTTCAGTCTTCAGGTGCTGCCTGCCCCGCTGAATTCAGCATTTTGTGTCTATCCACTGTGTAAACCAACATCTGCAGTTCCTTCCTACACCGTGGACAAGCCGAGATAGTCATACCAAGACTGACTTATTCGAGGGCAGCAATTAAAAATACTCGTGTTATTGTTTCTGAATGACTACTTTCTATTCCACAAAGTCCTGGAGAATGGATTTGCTGTCACATATACACATAAAAGCACATTCAGAAATATTAACATTTTTCTGTTTTCCCATCATAAACTGTTTACATTTCCAATACTTCCTTTTTATAGTCAAGCAGAGCTATATGACGTCAGACCTTCACACATCATACCCAAGCATCTTAGAACTCTACTTAAATAGCATCATGCCAATACGGTCAACAAACCGACTGCAAGTTTAAGGTGAATGATAAGTCATCTTCTTGCTCCCAATTGGTAATAACATTATACGTGAAATCTATGTTTGAATGTTTGAATAATGAAAAAAACAGGGACAATTTGTTTGAATAATGAAAAAAACAGGAACAATTTCAAAAGATAAAGTGTTGAATCTTAATTTCACAATTCCCAATCTCAACTGAATATTTTTGTTAGAACATGCTGCATTAAGGCAGAATTAGACATGGATTTCCCATGCATTTAGACCATAAAACATAAGAGCAGAATTAGACCATTTGGCCCATTGTGTCTACTCCTCCATTTAATGATGGCTGATCTATTTTTCCCCTCAACCCCATTGTCCTGAGTTCTCCCCGTAACATTTGATTGTAAAATGAACAGGTCATCAAACTGTGGGATAATGGATGAGACAACAAATTGTAGAATGACTGACTAAAGAAAAAACAATGGGAGGTTGTTTCTCGATAGAAGAGCTGATTAACCTAGCCTGAATGGACAAATTTCATAAACATTTTGGATACAAACAGGGCTTCTACGCTGTGTTGCTAAAGGTATAAAAATCAAATGAATCTGTGTATACTGTACATATAATGTGGCTTCTGATTAAATACAACAGTGTTTGCTTTATAAATATCTGCAATGTCGCAGTGTAGACAGTTACCTGGTGTATGAATAAAATGTATTCCAAGATAATTATGGAAAAGGATGTCCATTCTGCCAATTCCAAGGCAGAGGTCTAATCTTGTTTTAGAGCAATTTGATACCTGAAGCAACCAAAACTATACTTAGACACTAAATGTTGGCGTAACTCAATGGGTCAGACAGCATCTTAGGAGAAAATAAATAGGCGACGTTTCGGTTCGAAACACTTCTACACACAATACTTTGTATTTTGATCTATCACTGCTTGTTGCACCACAATAAGGTATAAAAATCAAATGAACCTATGGATCAAGATTCAAGAATTCTCTCAAATACTTCACTTTTGATCCCTTTAAAGTTGAACAACACTTGCGTTAAGTTTATCACCTTCTTCAACCATTCCTTCCACATTCACAATCCCTACCTATCTCACTGGGATCAAAAATATTGCTTGATTTAAAAAAGATTTATAGAATTAAGACACAGAATGCTGGAGTAACTCAGGGATGCGGGACAGGCAGCACCCCTGGAAAGATGAAATGGGTGACGTTTTGAGTCGAGACCCTTCTGCAGACTCAACATGGGATCTAATCAACTTGAGTTTATAAATCTAATTTGTGGGGCATTCTATTAGTCAAACAAAGAAAGACAAAGTAGTAAAAAGCATATAGATACAATCCATCTATTATTTCACTTCTAAACTTTGAGATTGTGATCTCTAAAATTGTCAATGAACAGCTGTGATCAATTTTAGAAATGGCGTTCCTTTGAAGGAACTGAGCCCTTTAACTGCTTTAAGGCTTTAACTGCATGGGAGTCCGCAGCATATGAAGACACAAAAAAGGCCAATGTAGAAGATGCGCAGTTAATTTATTTAAAATTAAATCTACTGAATACAGAATAGTCAAAAAGTATCAGCAAGTAACACATTTTTCACAAGAATATAAAATATTTCATCTTATAAATCATCTTATTTGGATGAGATTCTCAGATCAAGAATAACCTCCTTCCACTCGAGTTTTCAGTCATGGAATAAGTAACTTTCCACATAGTTGGTTAAAAGTACTTTGGGAGCAAGACATAAGCAACTGGTCTTTGCACTGGTAAAATGATCTACCCAGATCTCCCAAAAGAGTAGGAAAATATATTCAGGGTAAGCCGATGAAGCTTTAATTCAATTTACCATGCAAGCTTCGATCCCTGATGAGAGTAACAGCAAAGAATAATTTCTAAAGGAACTGTGCACAATCCTCAAAATTGAGGATTATACAATGGGAAACTAGATCAGCTAGTACTTTATAAAACAGACCAGATCCAAGGGGTGAAGGGAGTATAAATAGCCAAATTTATGTTCTTAAGTCAAATTAAAATTCACAGCAATTTTATCCAGAAAGATATCCACTCTGGGAACAAAGGTATTCAAGAACACAAAAGATCACACACAAAAGTCTACATATTTGATGTCAGATTAATTAAGGTGGTGGGATAAGCAGTCTCCAAAGTTGCTCTACCCATGTTATGCATGGCTTTCTCAAGCAAAAATATGCAGAATTTTCTATGGTTCACATGGCCCTTTTTGCCTGCCATGTAGTTAATCTGCCAGCAGACAAACTGTGCTTCCACAACTAGCTTTGCCAACTTAAACAAAAGGCTCCTTGAGCAATCAAGTAATGAAATGCACATGTACACATTTGCACGCACATACTGAGAAGAGAGAAAAAAAAGGCTTAAGGTTCCCAAATTAATTAGAAATCCTTACGGTATAATTAAAGATGGGGATTAAAAAAAAAAAAAAATCAAGTCCACACATCCAGCTTTCTGTGAAGCGTCTTAAAGTACACTTTAAAAATACATTTCATTTGTTCACAGCAAGGCTTGAGTGCAAAAACTGTTGTATCTCTAATAGATTACAGTCATCTGCAATCTAGAATCGATAAATACCATAAGAACTGAACTTTGATGTTATACAGTCCTTAAACCAAGGAATACTAGACAATCAGTAAGTAGGTGGACAAAATGCCGGAGTAACTCAGCGGGACAGGCAGCATCACTGGAGAGAACGAATAGGTGACGTTTTTGGGTAGAGACCCTTCTTGAGGAAGGAAAAATTATCTCAACCTGAAACGTCACCCATTCCTTCTCTCCAGAGATGCTGCCTGTCCCATTGAGTTACGCCGGCATCGTGTCTATCTTCAGCTTAAACAAGCATCTGCAGTTCCTTCTTATTCACCAATCAGTAGTAGTTTGGTTCCCAAAAAATGCTCAATTAAGACTGCCAATTAATCAGAACCTATACACAATTAATATAGTTGCAAATTAATTGACATTAACATTTTAATTGCGCATGCTTAGAAAAATCTTCGAACCAGAATTAAAAGAATTGAAATAAAACAAGGTGAAATATTCAGATCATGCATTATCTGTGGAGAAAATAAAGATTAAGATCAATGACTTGAGAACCTCATGAAACTCCAAACAGCATCTGCATTTCAAAATTACAATTTCTCGTACATTGCTTTATTGCAATCTTCAAGTTTTCTTTTAAAAATAAATTGACGGTGAATACTTTATATTGTGACAAAAATGTACTTCGCACCTAGGCTACTCCAACAAACCTAACAAAACACACGAGTTCTTACCCCATTGGTCAAGGCCATCAAGTGCACGAGAACATGCCAATGACGCACACCATTCTAACTTGGAAATGTATCACTATCTCTCAATCGCTGCTGGGTCTAAATCTAGGCGCTCCCTACATCCTGTGGGAGTATCTTCCCCAGGGTAACTGCTTTTAAAATATATAGCTTGGTTCCAGTTTCAAAGGCAATTGGGGGCAGCAACAATGCTGCCTTGTCACCAACAGTAGTAGGCCCCTCTCAGTCAAGACTGACCATGGGTGATGCATCCTGGTCGGATGCAAGCCTGGGCGATGTCATATGGAGCATGCCCCCCCCCCCCTCTCCACGTCGCTGATCGATCCAAAGGAACAGCAGTGCCATTACAGTTTGGCACCAGCGCCGTCGTAGGAGCTGCCAGAGCGAGGTTGTAGACAATGACGAACTGCCTTCGGGGCTTCTACTCTGGATTTTCTTGAGGTTTACTCCTGGAGCCTTTTCCATGACTGGATATGGCCACAAGGCAGTGGGGATTTTAAATCGGTGTTTTCCCTCTCCTAGATGGACCGCCTTCCCAGGCTGACGTGCCCCATCTTCCCGAGACTCGTAGGGGAGGGAGCCAACTTCGCGTGCAGGCACCTGCCCACTGCAGCACCTACCCACTCACCAACACAAACACTAAAAAAAAACCTAACTTCTATGTGCCATATGTCTCACTTTGGACCACTGGGTCATGCATCATCAGGCAATAGATCCACATCGATCTGTCAAGTTGTGCATTAATTACTACAATACTTTTCCCAAGGCAAGCCATGAACTCCCAGTCACATCACACCAGCCCAACTCATGGTGCTGGAAGATGATCGATCATTCCTTCTCTCCAGAGATGCTGCCTGTCCTGCTGAGTTACTCCAGCCTTTTGTGTCCGTCTTCCACCAACCTCATTCTTGTCTTGTTGCAGATTCCCAACCATGACACTACACACGACTGCAGCATGAAACCACAGGACACACACTACCACATTATGAGACCATGAGTTTGACATTTCCCTCCCTCACTGTAATAGTGCTCCAGTTTCCCGTGCCCCGGCATTATGCTTTCCGACAGACATCACTCACCCCAATAACTGAATCAAAGGATGTGACCAATCATCTTTTTGAAAATATGCTAGAATGCTTAGTGAAAAGTTATTTACAGTTTCCATTGTATACTGTTATCAGATGAATAAAGTTAAAATTTCAGGTTAAAAAGAAGTTATTAATCTGCAAGGACAACACAGTATCCACCCATCTTTCACTAGTACTTGAATGCAAGACAACACATCTTATGCCTGCCAGTAAAATCATGCTTATAGAATTTAATTAGATTTCATCATGGAACATATACAAAATCCAAAGACAGGAGACGAAGGGCTGTAAAAATCTGGTTTTGGCATCCTCCAAGTTATATTAGACTGTTTATTAGTTTTGTTTCACTACATTTAAAAAGCATAGCAATTTTGTTCTGAATCAAAATGATATGGAACAATGATTTAAAGTTAACACTCCCCAACAAACCAATGTCAACACGAGAATGTTTACAAAAGTACATTTGCATGAAAATTGGAACAACTTCAGTCCCTTTGCATTTAATCTGCTTCTACGGGGAAGTATGGTACAAAAGGTCAAAAGGCCATATTCCAAAAGCTGGCAAAAGACCATGAGTGTTATACCATGTATACTGCAAATATGGAGGGCAAATCCTTTTGAGTTACGTAGAATTTCATGGGTCTATGAAAGTATATTGACCAAAAAAAAAAAAATCTGATTGAAGCACCCCAAATACTGACCGCATCAGGAAAATACAATTTTGAAACAACTGCAAAAATCACATCACAAATTACTTGCAAAGGGAATGAGCAGAAACACTTTATTTAATGGTGCCAATGTTAGGTCCTATGAAGAAATTAAAAACTGACAGGTACCCAAAAAACACTCTATTTTTCCATTAATTTTTATGTGTTCCAAATCAAAATAAACAAGCCAACCAAATGAAAGATCTAAGACTGGCAAGATAGGGAAGACAGACAGACATTGGACTCCCTAAAGTTTATTTCATGTTTACACTATTTAATCACTGGTTGCTGAAGTACTGAAACTTAATTTTTTGAAAAATTGGCAGATTCATGAAGGTAGCATGTTAATTAAATGTTTTTATACATTAAACTGCAAACTAGAGCAAGAATGGAAGGGCAACTTTTGCAGAAGAGGGAGGTCAGCAGATGGAATCAGCTCCTAGAGGAAGTAGTCGAGTCAGGTACAATGAATATTTAGACACGTACACAGATACGAAATATGGGCTGTATGTAGGTAAATGGGAACCATCTTGGATTCAACATTGTGGCCAGCATGGAAGAGTAGGGACAAAGGGCACATTTATGTGCAATATGACTATTATCAGTAGAAACTAAACATTCAATGTGCTGAATGTATCTCGTGAGTTTCCTTTACATTTTCATACAGAAATCTGTAACTCAACGAGTTGACTTCACATCATACATGTCTTGTAAAATTCCACTGGTCTTTCCCTGCAATTCTTCATGCTTTTATAGTTATCTCAAGAATATAGATATTCTTGAGATATTTAAACAGCATTGAAAACAAACACATGTGCCTGCTCCTGAAATATTTTTCTCAACAATATTTTTTATAAAATATGGTACAGTAGCTTTGTGCATTAAAAGTTTGACTAGAATCTAATAGCCCAACTATTATTTTGGACTGTTCACTACGGCTGGGAAAGTTAAAGTAACAAAATAGACCAGGAATAAAATTAACTATCACAAATACCCTTCTGGGCAGAGATTAGAGCTTTTCCTCATCTTCAGAAACGTTCCAGCAAATCATTTCCACACACTCTTCATTGTTTCTCCCAAAGTTTGGAGTCGAGAACTGAATTAATACTGCAGTAGAACTAGGTTTTATGTAGGTTTGGCAGTAATGTTTCAAGTATGCATTAACAGAACTCAGATTTTTTCAGCTGTGCTTAAGAAATATAATCCAGTCTGGAAGAACATCAAGTATTACTTTTTTCCCCCTCAATCTTTTCTTGGACTGGCTCTATCACACCCTAAGGAACGGCAGCTCAGAAATGAGATAAGCAGTTTACATTTCACCTTAAAATCATAGTTTGACCTGATTTAGTGGATACAAATTCAGATTCTTCATTCAACATAAAGTCTTATTTTGAGCAACAACTTATTGCGAACGTCTAGTAGAAATTTAACAGAGCAGAATGAAAACTGATATCGCAGCACATCTTTAGAGATATCCAAAATATGCTCGCAATGGAAACCGTGCCAAATGAGCTAATTTGCAATTGAAACGTTTCATTTTCTTAACTCCAGCAAAAGCAAAATACTTAATCTGTTAGAATACAACATTGTGAATGCCTTAAATCACCTGTCTTCTGAAATAACCTCAACAACTTGCTTTTTGGATACCTTAGCTTCAAGAACCAAGAATATTAATGCAGTGGAGACTTCTAAATTATGAGAATACAAGAATAAACAGGAGCAGAGCACCAAATTTAAGACGGAACTGCAGATGTTGGAAAATCAAAGGTAGACAAAAATGCTGGAGAAACTCAGCGGGTGAGGCAGTCTGAAGACGGGTCTCAACCTGAAACGTTGCCCATTTCCTTCGCTCTAGAGATGCTGCCTCACCCGCTTAGTTTCTCCAGCATTTTTGTCTACCAAATTTGTTGATGTTTTGTTTAAACAATAGGGACATTGCCAGCTAGACCAAGATGTAATGCCCATCTTGGTGCTCCGAGCTGAAGGTATTCCCACTATGCTATTATGAAGGGAGCTCCTGGATTAGGCCCAGCAATGATAAGGGAGCTAGCAATATATGTCCAAGAATAAGCCATGGACGATGACCCTGTAGGTCTATTGCCCTGGTTCTTTCTGTGCTTATCAGACTACTTCTGACAGGCTTCTGACTTTCTCTCATAGCTGCAAAACATGTGTTTCAATTGATATTATGTGCGATGATAATCCCAGTATGTTGACATTCTTAGCGATTAAAAATGTCTTGGGAAGGTGTCTAGATTCCGATTTCATGAGGGACACGGATTGCGAGCAACATGGAGCAATAATCCGATGGGTTTATACTGATGTATATAGAGTTGAAATACAGATAACCCTCATTATAACAGACCATGGGGGGGGGGGGGGGGGGTAAAAATGGTGCCTGCCATTGCCGCTATAACTGAAAAAACAGCCAACTAACATACTAAACCTCTTCCTGAAAGGTTTATACTTCTGTTGGAGCACTGGCTCCAAGGTAATTTCAAAATTGCCTTCGTTCATAAGGAATAGGAGTAGAAATAGAATATTCGGCCCATCAAGCTTACTTCAATCATGGCAGATCTACCACTCTCGCCTAACCCCATTCTCATGCCTTCTTGTACAGAGCCCCAGTGAGACCACATCTTCTTGTACAGGGCTCTAGTGAGACCACACCTGGATTATTGTGTGCAGTTTGTCTCCAAATTTGAGGAAGGACATTCTTGCTATTTTGAGGGATGTGCAGCATAGGTTTACAAGGTTAATTCCCTGGATGGCGGGCTGTCATATACTGAGAGAATGGAGCGGGTGGGCTTGTATACTCTGGAATTTAGAAGGATGAGAGGGGATCTTATTGAAACATAAGATTAAGGGTTTGGACACACTAAAGGCAGGAAACATGTTGACGATGTAGGGGGAGTCCAGAATCGGGGGACACAGTTTAAGAATAAGGGGTAAGCCATTTAGAACGGAGATGAAGAAACACTTTTTCACACAGAGTTGTGAGTCTGTGGAATTCTCTGCCTCAGGAGGCCGGTTCTCTGGATACTTTCAAGAGGGAGCGAGATAGGGCTCGTAAAGATAGCAGAGTCAGAGGATATGGGGAGAAGGCAGGAACGGGGTACTGATTGTGGATGATCAGCCATGATCACATTGAATGGCGGTGCTGGCTCGAATGGCCGAATGGCCTACTCCTGCACCTATTGTCCATTGTCTATTCTTCCCTGACTATTCTTCCATAATCTCTGACATCTGTACTAATCAAGAATCTATCTATCTCTGCCATAAAAATATCCACTGACTTGGCCTCCACAGCCTGTGGCAAAGAATTCCACAAGAGTCACCACCATCTGACTAAAGAAACTTCTCATTTCCTTCCTAAAATAACTTTCTTTAATTCTGAGGCTACGACCTCTAGTCCTAGACTCTCCCACTAGTGGAAACATCCACTTTGTCCAAGCCTTTCACTACTCTGTATGTTTCAATGAGGCATCCTCCTCATTCTTCTAAACTCCAGCAAGTACAGGCCCAGTGCCGACATACGCTCAACATTGGTTAATCCACTCACAGGTTAACCTACTCATCATAGTTACCCATCACTAGCCTCAAACTACAACATTCCCATATGCCAGGCTGGTTTGCCTGCTGCATTTTGGATTTCTACACCACGGACATATATACCACAGGAACGTTCTTGCGTATGCCACTTGGAGATGTCTTCAAGATTTTTTATCTTGCACAATTCTAAAACTTCCTCTAGTAGAAGCATGAGATGTCGAATCTACACTGAACTTTAAAGAAAATGAGACAGACATCGAGCGACAGTAAACAGATTGAGAAGATATCCCCCAGCAGTCACTCCGTGAACAAATTCAGTCCTTTGTTCCCAATACAAACAACGGCTTGGTTACTGCACGTTGTCCACTATAACCAAAACCTCTTAAAGAGGTCTGTATAACAAGGGTAGACCGCATCCGACTTCATCATTGTACATTTTCTGCTAAATTATTTATCTTCTGTTGCTTCCCCTGGAGCTTGCGGCATATTCACTTTCATCTGCTAATATGCCAGTTCCCATTATCACTTGACTACACCAATGAGATGATATACAATATTCAATTAACCTACCTCACACTGTTGGGATGTGGGATGAAACCAAAGCAGCAGGAAGAAACGTATACACTCACAAAGTCAATGTACAAACTCCACACTGACAGCATAAAAAGATCAGGCTCAAAACAATTCCTGGAGCTGCAAGGCAACAGTATTAAGTGTTGCATCATTACACCAGTGTTGTAATTGCAGAGCAATTTGGCAGGGAGCAGTGATAATTCCGGATGCAAACATGCAGCCTGCTCTTCCATTCAATATAACCATAGTTGAGCTGCATTTCATCCACTTTCCAATCCAATTGTCATCCATTTATACCAAAAAGGCCACCACTTTCATCCTTGAATCCACATGAGAAAAGCACTCCAAATTGAGAAGATATCAAAAGATAACTTGCAATTTTTAAGAAATAGTGGTTGATAAATTGTTCAATTTTCTCATCACCCATAAAACATTTTATATATATAAAAATATTGCAAAAACCACACTTCCCAAAGGGCCCAATATGTCACGGATGCAAACCTTACAAAGTAACAAAGACCACCATTCACTTTAGAGCATTTCTGAAGTAGAGCTCAAGACATACAACTACTTTCCAACTTGTGACACTTCACACAGAACAAACAAAATAGACTAAACTATTACATTTAAACCTTAGCATTAACCTATATCAGGAGAAAACAAGGATTGAAAACAGGGCCAAATGCATTCAAATCACTTCACAGAAATATCTTAATTGTAATCAGCAAAAGGATTCTTGACATTAGACAAAACATGATTAATTTATGTATTTAAGTGTTTGCAGCAGTTAATCTCACCAACCTCTTTTAAAGATACAGTTTGATGCCTTTCTTTGTCAGCGGAGCAAAATCCTTACCACATTTTAGCCAAATAGTTGTTCAATGGTATACCTTTGTAACAAAATAACAACTTGTCGGCTGGAACTATTCTTACAAATAGGCATGCAATTGGTTTAAACTCAAACTATTAGAATTATTATTATTTAAAAAAAAAGTTATTATAGGTAGTTCCTGGGTTCTGACGCCTGAATTGTCGATATCCTAGATACATGAATGAACATTTGGAAGACTGGTGGGACGATTTTGCCAGAATGGGGTATCGACATGCCTTTTCTACCACGTCCCCCCACCGTCCCAAGACTCAAAACAAACTAGGATCTACATCGAACCAAGGAGAGCTGAGAGCGCCGAGCACACACACTCGCTCACTCAATGTGAAGCCAACAGCAGCCACTCTTCCTGCACCTGTTCTCCCATCAAAGCAGTTTCTATTCTCCTCTCCCACTAGATGTCTTTATTCATTTCAGGATACGAACAGTTCCCGGGAATGGAACCTGTCATACCCTAGGGACTGTATGTACTATATTGCAATCCAAAATATTAGATACGCAATTTCAGGCAAAAAAACAAAAACAAAATTCAGTTAAGATTGGAAACCTAAAAAAGTGGCATTTCATCTATTGGAAAGCTGGAAGAATCAAAGCAATCTGCAAGAATGCAATTATTTTAAAGCCAATTTTAAATTCAACCTGTATTCCACAGATGATGATTAATCGTCCTTTTCCTGAAGAGACACACACAAAGCCTTCACTTCAGCGAAAAGAATTTATAGCAACACGGAAATATTTTTCCACCCTTGGCCAGATTCCATGACTCATTACTGCTCATATAGAAACCCAGATGAATTACAAGTGTATGAAGTAGGAGTAAGGAACTCTTTCAAAGTGTTGAGCACTGTGCAACTTGTTCATAAAAAGGCAGAAGCATTTTGCTCCTATGTTTCAAAAACATGGGCCCTAGTAGCTTAATTGGTCACTGTAAAACATCCATAATTTGTAGGCAAAGGATTGAATCTGGGGAGAGTTGATGGGAATATGGAGAGAATAGAAAATTATGATTGTACATTGGTTAGTGTATATGGATGGTAAATAGTGCAGCATAATCCTGGTGGGTCAAATCCCAGGTCGGTGCTGTATCTCTCTCCGACTATGACTAACTGGAATGTGAAAATGAGGTTACAATCACATCTTTTTGAATGAAGACAATTTGAGAGGCCATTTGTGCTCTTAATTCTAGTATTTTTCAAAACTAGGACGCCTTTATCTGATTGCTAGTCCCCCCCCCCACCCCTATAATGCCTTTAACTATAGCATCTAACATTGACAGATATTAAATTAACCGACCTGTAGTTTCTTTCCTTTCCCTCCTTTTTGAACAACATACAATAACATTTAAGCAATATTTGGTCTGGAAATGGAAAGAAAGGTTGAGAGGGATATAGGCCAAATATGGGCAAAAGGGACCAGCGTAGATGGACATTTTGGTCGGCAAGGCCAATTTGGGCTATTTGCATGAACAAATGGAATCTACAACAAATCTAGGAAATATAGAAAATTTAAAACCAATTTATGTTAAGACCCCATGATGAATACCATGAGCATCTGGGAAATTTAAGAGATGAATAATAGGTTGCTAGCACAGCCACCGACATCCAAGGTCATGAAAACTTTTTTTCTTGATCAAATAACTTAATAAAGTTGATCTTTATTTCACCGTCCTTTACATTATAACCGTTTGTAACACATGCCCTTTTTCATACTAATAATGTAAAAATCTATTTGCACCACTTGGAAAAGATGTGGATTGAATGCATGCCCTCCACAACGTTACCTCCCAAGCCAATGTCACTTTTCTGCTCGGGGCTGTGAGAAACTATTCACGCTGTTTATCGAGACTAGTATTTTGCCAAGTCCAAACGATTTCCATTCCCAACAGTGTCAAATTCTAACATAAATAGCCTGCAGTTCATATTTCTACGCATTTTAAAGATCTAGACAAGAATGTATCAGAATATTTTACCAATGCAGAATCAAACTATTAACAGATTATATCTCTTAATATAGATCATATTTATTTAAAAAGGCAGTCAAGCCTCTGAACAGCCCCAACATTATTCAGTCAAATTCATAAACCATTAAAACATCATATCAAACACATTGGTACTTATTTCTAATGCCTTTGTTTCCTTCTGGGAGCAGTGTTGTAATCATTGTACTCTTTCCTGTATTCTCACATTCTAAAATTAGAATAGCATACAGAAAACATGATTTTAAACGAAAGCATTTGATAATTTGAAACTAATAATTCAGATGTATTAGTGAGAATTATCGATTTAGTTTAGAGATACATCATGCAAACAGGCGGTCTTTATCAATATACAAACAGTGAATGTTACCCAAAGTTCTTGAATTAAATAAAGTGACGGTACAGTGCAGATGGACAAGATCTTCTTCAAGCTTACATTCAACCTCATTACTGCAGCGCAAACACCACAGGCATGTGGGTCAGAATGGGACTGCGTTGGCAAAATAAAGCAAACGCAACTAGAAGCTCGGTGACTGAACACAAGGTTGTTACATGTAGGCTAAGCAACAAATTATGCCCATTTGGCAGCACCTTACAATTCTCCCATTGCAATGTCTAATTGTTTCTAAAACAATTCCATGCCCTTTAGCTACACAAATATCTGGCATCAGTCACACAAATAAGCTACAAGTGAAAAAAATATTCTGAAATTTAGGTAGCTATGATTTGGACCAGTGCAAAGATATCTTTGGTTAAAACAAAAGTAGCAGCTTTTTTTCTGCTTAATTTTCAATGTGGTTCTATAACCAACCCAAATCGCATTTTAACCAACTGTGTCCAAATGATACAAATGGTGTACCCAAATTAATCAATCACAGCACATCAAATTTACATTATGGAAACACTTTATAGCAGAACGAGTAGAAACAAGGAACTGTAGATGCTGGTTTTATATCAAAGATAGACACAATGCTGGAGTAACTCAGCAGGTCACATAGCATCTCTAGAGATAAAGGATGGGTGACATTTCAGGTTAGGCAACCAGAAGAAGGGCCCTGTCCCGAAATTCACCCATCCTTTTTCTCCAGAGATGTTGTCTGACCTGCTGAATTACTCTAGCACTTTGGCACTATTATAGCAGAACTATATGTAATGTTTTGAGGTAATTCAGCAAACGAACAGACCAATAAGGTGGTGGAATATGATTTGAAAAGTGTTATGAAACAAGCAGTGCCAGAAAAACTCAATTTTAGAGGGATGAATGTTGGAAAATAGCTACGAATTAAAGTCAAATCCAAATGTGCCAAAGAAAGGCAATAAGAGGAAAAAAAAGTTGATGTCACGCTAGACTACACAGATGGACAGACCAGTCCTTATAAAAAAGGGATCAAGCATTTAAGAACAAGGAGTATAAACTCAATAGAAATGCAAGGGAAACAAAATATGCAAACACATTGATCCTAACCATTCACAAGACCCCACTGCCCATAGGTTATGTGGTTATAGAGTTAAAATGACTTGGAATTGCTCTCAACTCATCCATTTGTAAAACAGAGCGACCCGACACATTACAAATAGGGTTCTGGAGATGGAACCTGAAGCCCCAGACTACCCAATGAACTGTACATTAGCAATGTGTGCTGGCACAAGATAGTGTCCACCATTTCTAAACACCTCTGATAGTCACATTGAGAGCCATGTGACATGCAGTTAAATCGATTAAAGCATTAACATTAATCAAAGTAAAACAGTAAAGAAAACAAACCATGTGTCTTCATTTATCTAAATGATAAAGTTATAAAGATTTATTACTTGGAAACAGGACCTTTGAACAGTTTATGACAAACATAAAATCTAATGTCCAGGTAGTTCTAACCATAGTTTTAGGCTTATCTCACTGTACGTGGAGCCTTTATGCCACTGCCACTTGAAACAACAGGTCACCAGGATGTATCTCCAATTGAACTATCAGAACATCGTGAGGATTTTTAATGAAGGTTACCCACAGCCCCCATGCACGATCTTGAACCTGAAGCCAACCATTCCCACAACATCCAAGTGTTTTCAAAGGCCAAATAAGGGTTGTTACATTCTGTTAGTTGGCAAAATCACTGTGGAATCACTACAAGAGTAAGGAAGAGTAACATTGTAAAGTGTATTAATTAATCAGCCTTGTAAATATGCTTGTTACCAGATACAAGTCAATACTACTGAGCGCTAACACGTGACATGCGTGTAATTCAAAGCAAACATCAGAGTGCCAAAGATCTGAACAGAATGCAGCTGAAACTTCTCATTGCTGTTATGTGGAGATACAGGAACTCAATACATTGGTAACCCGATGTTGCAACTTTAAAATAACTGACATACAGAGGGGAAGTGGGATGGAACATGGTCATAGAAGGGCAAAATCTATAACACTACTTGAAGGAAAATGAAGTGGTCTTAACATTTTTTGAAAATAATGTTTTAATGGATTATGCAAGTTAAATGCATTCTAAAGAGAATATTTTTGGAAAATGCTGGAATGTAAGACTGAAGTGGGCATTGTTTCAAGCATATAACTAACCAAATGGTTTATTTATTTGCGGTAAAGACCAATTAAACCATTATACAATTTGAACACAGTTTATTGCTAATTTTATGGCTTCACGATATACTATAGTTCTTGTTTCCAAAAAAGCACATAACAAAATGTCAGTCCAAATTCATCGGCTTTTAATTTTGGTCAAGACCAACTATTGTCTATAAACTTTGGGGAAAAAACGACTTTCACATGTTTCTATAACTTTAGCCAGCCACATGTCATGATAATGCTCATGAAAGTGCACTAACATTTAATGCATTTGAACAAATGCTTGCAACTTAATTGTTTGCAACAAATAATTTAAACTTAAATAATATTCATCCAATAGGAATCATTTTGAAGCAAATGTTGAAACTTGGAGTTCAAGAAATGCTTATTAGGTGTTGATGGCTATTTCAATGTTGACTCTAACAAATACTTTCATTGTATTTAAATTAAGGTGGCATAGGATGAATTTGTGCCAGTATTTTTATACAATACTTTTAATGTAAAAAAAATATAATTTTCCTTGTGTGGTCTCATCTAAAATTTATGATCATTCTCATAATCTTCTGGATCTTCTCAAATGCCAGCACATCCTTCTTCAGATATGGGGCCTAAAACGGTTCACAATCTTCAAATGTGGTATGAGCAGTGCCTTATAAAGCCTTAGCAGTACATCCCTGTTTTTATATCCTAATTTATAATATTAATTTTGGATAAGAGGCTGGAAATTTGTGTTGCTAAATGCAAAACAGCAGATTGGAGAGGACCTGTCCAGTGCAGGAAATGTTCACATTGTTCTGATGTTGTGGTATACAACAATGTTTTTTGTGAGACGAGCCAGATTTGCAATTAAAACCACCTTCAGAAGACAACATGAAAACCGCATTTCGTTTTGACCAAGCCATTCAAAAAACACTAAACCCAAGTTTCTATTTTTAAAAAAGCTAGCGATTCACACCTTCCTCTTAGAAAGCCAACAATTCCCACTGCCTTAAGTCAGGAAGCCAAATGCATTTCCTTTCTCTGCAACTTTAATAACCATTGTGCTTCTAATTCATATAAATGTGCCCATCTGTAACAAAAGCAACATTAAGGAAGGAGGATATGGCAGGGATAGCAATTCATAAGAATTTTACTACCCACTAAAGCACATACCATTTTTAAGTGCTCTTTGAAATTGCAGTTGGTGCAAGCAAAAAAAACCACCATGCATCCCCCAATTTAGAGCTGGATGCAATTCTGTGTGTAGATTCAAATCCAGAGGGTCAAACTGGACCGAACATAGTCCTTGGGTCCCTCCTCACCGAGTTCGTTGTGCAGCATCATGAGAACCCCAGGTGCAGATACCGAGGCGAGTAGTTCAATTTCAGGTCCCTAGCCAGCATCCACAATGCTTCTTCTAAATCTTTTGTTATTCTGCTGGAAGGGGCCATAGGTCACTCCTTTTATAGAAATGGAAACTCCTGGGAAGGACTGTTGATCCTCTGACTGGAATGGTAAGTAGCCAGACTGGACAGATAGCCCTTGAGGGGGCAACTACCGATGGTGGGCCAGACAGTACCATTCAGCATAAGAGATTTTGCTCATTGAGCATTCAGGCCACCTGGGAGTGCAACAGCCATTTAAGGTTGGAATTCCACCAAAAGTCAGAATGTTCATATCCAGAAGTAATTTACAGTAACTTACTGAGATCCAATATTTCAATTTTAAGCAAAGTTATTTAATATGCAGCACATGGAGTATGAAATAATATTAAACATTTAAATTCAAGTGTTAAGTTTGAAATCACAGCATATGGAACAGAACATCATGGGAATAGGCCCTTAGGCCCGCAATCCTGGTGCTAACCATGATGCCAATTCAAACTGCACATCTGCCTGCACACAGTCCATATCCCTCCATTCCCTGCCTGTCTAAATGTCTATGGAATGTTCCATTTGCTTCCACCTGTGTGCTCCAGGCACCTACAACTTTCTATATAGGAAGCTTGCCTTGTAAATCCCCTGCAAACTCCCACCCCTCCATTATTTGACACGGGAAGGGTATTATGTGAGATGTAAGGATATCACCTCCACTTGCAAACTATACCAGAAGGTATACAAGGTATAAAATGGAAAAATATTGGTGGGGAGGGGAGAGAGTAGATGGACAAATTAAAACACAGGAGAACTACACGAGAAGCAGAGATTTTGGCTGAGATTCTAAATTATTACTTTGAATGGGTTTAGAAATGAGTGCCACCAAACAGCAAGAATAGATTCAAAAGGACTCCATTGTTCCACTGTAAAATGTTTATGATCCAAGCACCAAAATTAATACAAGTAAAGGCTTTTCACCCAGGAAACATAATTCTCTAACAGCAATTAAACCAATTGGTATTTATGTATTTAGAAGAAAAACTAAAGTCGAGGAAAATATAAGCAATGTCCAAATATGTTTGAGCAGTTAAAAAATGTTTTCTACAGTTCAGTGTGAAACAGCTGCCAATTTGCATGTAGCAAGCTGACACAAGCAAAACAGATAAAATCAATGTCACAATATTAGACCAAGATAAATACTGGCAAGAATTCCGAACAATAACTGCTGCATGCTTCATTTTAAATATGTAGAACTTTTTTATATCTACCTGGGGTGTTGGGGGGGGGGGGGGGGGGGGGGAGGAGATAAATAATGCCAAGGTAAATTACAATGGGGCAACAAAAGTGGAGTGGGAGAGTATTAGGCAAGGATGATAACAGGAATGAGTTGAACTGTGTATTTGCTTGGAATAACATATCAACTGAACTAGAATTAAAATTCAAATCTTTCCCAAGTACCGAAAATTAGCAAATTGTTTGCCCGACAGAAATGTTCTGCAAGTGATCTTATAATACTGCAAAAACAGTGCGCTCAAATAGTCCTAAATTGGTATTGGATGAAGAATGAGACGAGGAAATAATAGAATGGATATTGGACTGCAGACCTGCAAGAATCTGACATTTCACACAAGTCCCTGCAACCTCCGAACTCCTGGATGAAAATGGAAAACGGGCTTACTGATCCGCAGCCTGCAAATACCCTGAGCCCCTCAACTGATTGACAAGAGTTAAGATATTTGTGCCAGGTTAGACTATTAAGGCCGATTACAGCCCTGCTTACGAGATGGTAAAGCAGACTTCCACCAAAACTGTCAAAATCGATAGGAAACCTCAACATTGGAAGAGGAAGGTCAACGATCCACATACTAGTCGTCATCGATGGGACGGTTGTGGAGAGAGTCAAAACCACATTCCTGGACATGCATATCTCTGAGGATCGGTCCTGGACCTAGCACGTTGATGCAATCATAAAGAAAATCCATCAATGTCTCTACTTAGAAGATTGAGAAGATCTGGTATGTCAACTAATACTCTTGAACTTCAACAGGTGTACAGTAGAATGCATCACAGGCTGGTTTGGCAACTTGTATGCCCAGAAATAAAGATTGGGAAAAGTGGTGAAAACTGCCCAGTCGATCAGGGATACCGACTTCTCCACCATCAAAGGGGGTTACAGGAGTCACTGCTTCAAAAAGACAGTCTGCAGAGACCCACACCACAATGGCCACATTCATTTTGCTTAAACAAGGTTTAGCGATAACCATGCAATATTAACTTCACATGCAATTCCTCAACAAATGAAGCAGTCAATACCCTGCATACAGCATGATTTGAACAACACTTGGGCATGGCTGGGAAGCAGATAATGATCTCTAACAATGATCCCGGTGGGTTCAAAGACCACACCATCACCAAATACTCCCATTAATATCATATAGGTTGCAACTGATCAGAAGCTCAATCAGGCCATGCCCAAAAAATCTGTGGGTTAAGTAAGCAAGAAAGAGGCTGGATATTCTGCATTCTAGACATGGAAAACCAACTATAAGGCCCTAGAGTAGATGTGTGCAACTCCAACATGAAGCTTGACACCTTTCAGATCAAAGCAGACTGCTTGACTAGTAGTCTGCCCATCATCTACAGCAGGGGTCAGCAACCTGCGGCCCGTAACCCAAAATCATTCGGCCTGCAGGCGGATCTCCCCCCACCCCGAGCGCCCGCCTTGAACGTGGCCGAGCTCTGGCTGTACTGCATCCTGCTCAAAGCCACCGGCACGGCTGCACACCTTCTGTGAACACGTTTAAGAACTGCAGATGCTGGAAAAATTAAAGGTAGACAGAAATGCTGGAGAAACTCAGCGGGTGAGACATGCAAGGATTGCATGAGGCTGCCTCACCCGCTGAGTTTCCTCAGCATTTTTGTCTACCTTCTGTGAACACGCAATTTGATGTCTGCCATCCGGGGTTGGACCCATGTGTACACGTGATAGATGTGGCCAGCCTTCTGCTCACAAACATGCGTCCCAGCCCCTATGCAGAACAAGGTGGCCGACCCCTGATCTACAGTTGCTTGTCCAAAAAATACCAGTAGTACCTCCCAAATCTACAACCTCTATCTTAAGATAGACCTGGTCTTAAGATTCACCCCTTCAATCATATACCACCCCAACTTGTAAATTACTGCTGGATTGTTTCCCCCTAGAGTGGAGATGACCCAAGCGGAATACAAACCTATAGGGACAGAACACAAGAATCGCCCCTCCACACGCAGTGGAGATAGAAGAGTGTCGATTGGATTCAAGAGATAGGAGATTTAGAAGGCTATCGTATGGCCAAAGCCATCACATTCACCTGTTATTCTACAAACTTCAAAGTACCAAACACAGGACATACTGAAACACCAAGCCTCCAGCAAGATGTATAGCCAGGACGAGAGATTTAACCCGTGAGTCGTACATTCAATCAATTCCACAAGAATGTTACTGCATGACCGGGAAGAACAGCAAAATACAAATTAAATTCTCAATTTTGTAGCATAATTTTACTTATCAGATCACTGAAAATTTGCTCAGTAAATTTCCTTGGGCTTCTACCAATGTATACCTGTTTCTCAATCCTCCTGCATGTGCAAGTGAGTAAATGACACAATCCTCAGTCAAGTGTTCTCAGACTAGAGAGCAAATTATTGGTTTCACAACGAGAGATAAGGAAAGCAAAAACAATTTACCATTTGTCAATCATTTCTACTTGAAAAACTCACTCATGCCTGTCAAGAAGTGCAAGCAATTCAAAACTTGAGAAACTCAGCAGGTGCAGCAGCATTTAAGGAGATAGGCAACGTTTCAGGCTGGTTCCTTCTTCAGACTGGTTTCGGCCCAAAACGTTGCCTCCTTCGCTCCTTAGATGCTGCTGCACCCGCTGAGTTTCTCCAGCTGTTTGTGTACCCTCGATTTTCCAGCATCTGCAGTTCCTTCTTTAAAACTTCTTATCTACTGATCTGTTTAGAACAAGACAGTCTCCCCACATGCCAGCAATAGAGAATGCTTAGCATTCACCACCCTCAGTGAAACAATCGCTCTTCCCCACAATATTTTGAGACTAATTCCTGGGTCCATATTTCTCAATTAGGGTAAACATCCTCCTTCTATCCAGCCTGTCAGGTGTTGGAAGAGTGTGGGAAGGAACTACAGATGCTAGTTTACACTAAAGATAGACAAAATGCTGGAATATCGCGGCATCTCTGGAGAAAAGGAACAAGTGATGTTTTGCTGAGTCTGAAGAAGGGTCTCAACCCAAGACGTTAAGTCCAAATGTATTCACCTATTTCTTTTCTCTGCCTGCCTGATCACTTAATCACCAACAATTTGCGTCTATCCAGGTGTTAGAAGAGTTGTGTTAGTTCGAAAGAGGTCTCAACTTGTTCTGTACTGGGAGAACTCAGTTCACCCAATCCTTCCTCAAACAAAACTTGTCAAACCTGGAACCAGTGAATCTGGTTCACTGCACACCCTCCGTGGCAAAAAATATATATTTTAGTAAAATAGATGAAATGTACACATTACCCTTCAAAAGCATCAAATAATCAACTGATCACAGAGGTCTGCTGTATCAATCCAATTCTACTCCAGCAAAATTCATAACCTTGAGATATGAGCAAAGTAAATTTACATGGGCAATTTTCCAATCAGTTCACTTACTTAAAAAGTCACTTTTCATGAACAATGTGTAAATATCTCTTAAAAAGCAGAAATGCATTCCAGACTTTAAGTATAATTCAGCTAATAGAATTTGTAAACTATATAATGTCTTCAATTTGCTATTAGATTAATACAATAAATTAATTTGTGGAATTGTAGTGATCCCCCCCCCAAAAGTGTTCCCTAACTGTTACAACTACAATCGCTGCTTCTTTATGCCAAGCAACTTCGACTGCACCACCTCCCCACCCAACCAATCATCGTAAGCCTTGTATCAAAGTATCACTGAAAGGACTGACCTTGCTGATCCGCATCCTCGGGTCGCAATGGATTTGGAGCCACTGGCAACGGCCTGGGAGGACGTGGCTTGGGGGTTGGCGGAGAAATCTTCCTGCGACCATAAAATTCTACATATGTTCCTGGAAAATCTCCCCTTTCTTGGGTGGTTTCATTTATGCCGGTGAGCCAGCCAATTTCCTCGGGTCTCGCCTCATCTCCCTCACCAAAGCCCAAGGCTAACAGGGTACTTTTAGTGACGATCAGTATATCACCACTATGCAAATCAATGTCTTCATCCCGTTCTTTTTTGTATTCATACAGAGCTCTATATTGATATCCATCTGCACTCATTTTGTCCATTGTTATTTTTGCAAAAACATGCAAAAAGTTTTGACTCAAGTGATAAAACTCAAATTATAATTGAGGTTTCCCCCCCCCCCAAAGTCGATTCACCCAGTAAAGTATTCACCAAAAGTGCCTTGCTTAATCAAAAAAAGTCTTGAGCTATTCTACCATTTCCATCAAAAATTTGCAATTCGGTTCTTCTAAAGAAACTATTCTTCTCAATGGCATCAGCAGATTCTTGAAAAATTCATGAGGTAAATTATTTGAAGTATCTTTTTTTAAGTGCTCCATCCACTGTATTCAGTCAACATCAAGCTGCATCCACTGCTCTGCTTTCTGACGGGTTCTGACCTACAAGGGGAAAAGGAATTTGTTAATAGGAGGCATTTACCATCTCATTTCTCATACAATAGCCAAGTCATAACACCTCGTGCACGATTCATATGAAGATAGCCCAACCAAATGCAGAATTTGTATATATGTACTTGAATACATATTGCAATAAAAGGGAGTTATAATTTACAACCTAATAAACTAGTTTAATACAAGATCAAATGTTATGTTCATATCTTTTGAGGGTGGTCAGTTATTAATAAGGGAACAGAATAATAAATAGATTAGCACTGAAGCAAGAACTAGATGAAGGCGTTAGAGATTTATTGGCTTCACAGCCTTAATGAGTTGGAAATAATTCTATTTTCTAATTTTGAGACATTTTGTGCAAGCCTTGGTGTAATGGGATAGTATTTCAACTGCAAATTCACTTGATGTGCCAGACAGAAATTTGATGCTACCTATAAATGAAAACTAAAAACACTGAAAGTCTGTGTCATTGTATTTGATCATCCATGACAGGAACAAAGAATAAGTTCAGTGTGAAAAGCAACTCAATCATGATAATCCATTACTTAAACTGAAGACAAAAATGTAACCCAATACAATTACATAATTATCACCTCGCAATAATCTAAATATCTGAAAACTAAGATTGCAATTAATAATTTATCAAAAGAGTTTTCATTTACTATTAAGTCATGGTGCAAATGTCATATATCTTGAATCTCTTAGGAACTTTAAAACAAAATCGTCCTTAAAATAGAAAAAAGCTGAAATAAAACAGAAAATGTTTTTAAAAACTCCAATAAGGCAGCGTTCGTGCAGTGAGAAACAGAATTAATATTTTAGCCAGACAGCCTTTCGTCTGACTATTTCCACAACTTCAGTTTTTATTTCAGATTTTCACCATCTGCGGTTAGTGTTTGCTTTGAGGAAAAACTGCAGATTGGAAATGGAAGTCTCCCTGGGCTTAACAGCATGTGGATTTGATTACTCGGTGAAGCTCAAATATTCAATGCACTGCACTTTTTTTTGGGGGGGGGGGGGCGGCAAGAAAGTTTTCTTATAGATGTGCAAGATCAAGGGAAGCCAGTAACAACTTTTAGATTTTTTTTTGTCCGACTGGCTGGCGTAGCAGCAATGGAGACTCGTGTAATCAGGAGATCAGCTATTACTTAAGGTAGAACGGCGAGAGCTCTTAATTTTTTTTTTAAAATAAACTTTTATTTCACATCCCAAGCACGACAATATTGCAAAAATACAACGCATCGATCTACATTTTACTGCATTCCCCCTTCCTTATGGGCAAATACGGTGGTTAAAAAGAAGCAAAGAGCGCCTTATGGTCGCTATCATACAGTAGTAACACGGCGCTCCGCAGAACAATCCACATGGACCGTATTAATGTAGATACGTGGTCGGCGTAATCTTGCAGAACGAGGTTTTAGTTTAATTTGTTGCAATTACTTTCCAAAACAAAAACTTAAATTAAGGGAAACTTAAATAGAATATCAACTACAGAGTGCTGATGAGCAAGATTTTATCCCGCAATTTCAGGGGGGCGGGGGGGAAGTTAAATAAGAGATGAATAGTTTATGAACAGAATAACGAGAGGCGAATGTTCCGACACGATTACAGCGCTCGAATTCCCTATTTAGGGAAGGTGAACGGACCCCCCCCCCCCCCTCCTTACCCCGCAGAAGTAGTTAGTCTTTTCCTGCGGTGTCTTCCCCTCCAAAAAAAAAACCCTCTCCTCTCACCCCTTCACCCTCTTGAGTAGTATAGGGACCCCTATAATACTCACCCTCCTTCCCCCACGCTCACCCCTCAACTGCCCCAAACCTCACTCCCGACCCCTCTCCAAGCAACCACCAAACTCTCACCTCCTTCAACCCTCAACCCCATCCCCAAGACAAATAAATGTATCTTGTATCTTCCACCCTCCCCAATCCTCACTTCCCCTCAGCCCCCCCCCCCCCACCCTCTTTGATTCTCACCCGTCTTTCACCCCTTAAAACCCCTCTCCTATCACAGAACTCCCCCAATCCTCACTCCACTCTCAGCCCCGCAAACTGCTTCACCAGTCTCACTCCTCTGAAGAGGGGTCTCGGCCCGAAACGTCGCCTATTTCCTTCGCTCCATAGATGCTGCCTCGCCCGCTGAGTTTCTCCAGCACTTTTGGTCTACCTTCGATTTTCCAGCATCTGCAGTCCCTTCTTAATTCACTCCTTTAACCCTCCCCGGGCCTCAACCCTTCACCGGTCTCACTCCGCCTTGCACCCTCCGCAGCCCCTCAGCCCTCAAACCGCCAACCATTCCCTCCCCAACCCTTCCCTAGTCTCACTCCTTTAACCCTTACACCCCCAACCTACAACCATTACCCCCCCACCCTTCCCTAGTCTCACTCCTTTAACCCTTACACCCCCTTCCCCCCAACCTACAACCATTCCCTCCCCAACCCTTCCCTAGCCTCACTCCTTTAACCCTTACACCCCCCAACCTACAACCATCCCCCCCACCCTTCCCTAGCCTCACTCCTTTAACCCTTACACCCCCCAACCTACAACCATCCCCCCCACCCTTCCCTAGCCTCACTCCTTTAACCCTTACACCCCCCAACCTACAACCATCCCCCCACCCTTCCCTAGCCTCACTCCTTTAACCCTTACACCCCCCAACCTACAACCATCCCCCCACCCTTCCCTAGCCTCACTCCTTTAACCCTTACACCCCAAGCTACAACCCTTCCCTAGTCTCACTCCTTTAACCCTTACACCCCCTCCCCCCCCAACCCTTCACTAGTCCTTAGATGCTGCTGCACCCGCTGAGTTTCTCCAGCCTTTTGTGTACCTTCCCTAGTCTCACTCCTTTAACCCTTACACCCCCCCCCCCAACCCTTCCCTAGTCTCACTCCTTTCATCCTTACACCCCCTTCCCCCCCAACCCTTCACTAGTCCTTAGATGCTGCTGCACCCGCTGAGTTTCTCCAGCCTTTTGTGTACCTTCCCTAGTCTCACTCCTTTAACCCTTACACCCCCCCCCCCAACCCTTCCCTAGTCTCACTCCTTTAACCCCCAACCCCCCCCCCCCCCCCCCGCGGGCCAGGACACCGGGCCCAGCCGACAATGCGCCGCCCGGGAGCGGGAAGGGGGGGGGGGCAGCGGCGGCCGTCGCCGTCGTCGTCGCGGCGTCTCCCCTTCTCCACATCTCCCGCCCTCCCTCCAAGCACAAGCACAGACGCGGCGTTGTCTTACCAGAGGGCCGAGGCCTGGTGGCGGCGGCGGGGCTGGGTGAGTGAGTGTGCGGCCGGACGGACGCACGGAGTGAGGCAGCCCTCGAGCTGCCCGCCTTACCCGCCTCGCCTGTCCGCTCCGCGCCCCTCCCCCGCGCCAGTATTGTTCCGCTCCGGCCCGCCCCCTCCGCCCACCTATTGGCCGCACCCGCTGCCGATCAAGCGGTCTGTCCCGCCCCCTTCCCCGTTCCTCATCTCCCATTGGTCACCATCCCTGTCCATCACCGCGGTTATCGCGCCCTCCTCGCCCCCATTGGTCCCCCGCCGTGACAGTCACCGGCGCCGTCCCGCCCCTTCCGCTGCTGTCCGCGCTCATTGGCCCGTGCCCGTGTCGATCATCGTGCTCCTCCCGTCCGTCTCTTCCGCTCGACCCAGCGCCCATTGGCTACTGCCCGTGTCAATCATTAGCGCCGACCCGCCCCCTCGGCTTTTCTTCATCTCCCATTGGTCTGTCTGGTGGCTGGTTTGCTGGGGTGAGGAGTCACGAGTGAAGACTCAAGAGTGAAAAGTCAAGAGGGAAGAGTCACGGGGCGGGAGGTCGCAGCCTTCACGTGGTCACGGTTTCGACGAATGCAATCAACTCGACGTGCACAAACGGAAGATCAAATAGAACAAGTTGTCCAACGACCTTAGGCTGTGCACGCCACACACAAGAGGAAGAAGGGAAGAGTCACGAGTCAAGAGGGAAGAGTCACTAGTCAAGTGATAAGAATCAAGAGTGACTTGTACCCTTCCTCACCAAAAGCCCTGTCCCATTCCAACAGCTCTCCCGAGTTTGCCATGATTCGAGCTCGGAGATTTACGTTAATGGCCACTCATCGGTACCCAGGGCTCTCGTGGACGATTCTTCCTGAGCTTACCTGCCGTTAGCAAGTCTTCCCGAGTACCTGCCGTTATCGTAACGAGCCGCTAAGAGACGTCCCCGAGCTCCGACGTACCCGCTACATTCATTCTCCGTGCTTACCACGATTTTGATTTTTTTTTAAACTCGGGAGAGCTCTTGCAATAAACTCGTACCGTGGGACAAGGCTATTGGTCTCCCAGCCTGACCTGTGACTCACCCATGTGTGACGCCACACATGAGGAACTCCGGTCCATCTTTCCCCAAGGTCTGAGTGATTTCCTGGAACTGTTCTTTTCCTCACTGTCTCCAGACAGCTGAGGTGCCCACCCTGCTCTCTACCACCCCTCCCTCAGGTGATTGTGTACCCATTCAAATGATCTCTTGGTTTTCCACATGCTCATTTTCACCCAGAGAGTTGTGAATCTGTGGAATTCTCTGCCCCCGCAGGCAGTGGAATCCGATTCTCTGCATGCTTTCAAGAGAGAGTTAGATAGAGATCTTAAAGATGGCGGAGTCAAGGGATAAGGGGAGAAGGGAGGAACGGGGTACTGATTGTGAATGATCAGCCATGATCACATTGAATGGTGGTGCTGGCTCGATTGGCCAAATGGTCTACTCCTGCACCTATTGTCTATTTGCAAAGTCACGAGTGAAGTGATAAGAGTTAGGAGTGAAGAGACAAGAGTGAAGAGTCAAAAGTCAAGAGTGAATAGTGAAGAGTCAAGGATCAAGAGTCACGAATCACGAGTGAAGAGTCACGTCCCAGTGTTTTATATCATGTCCCAGATAGAACAATGAAATTCTTACTTGTAGCAGCACAAAGTATGGATAGAACTTAGGTTTAATTATGCTGGTAGACACAAAATGCTGGAGTAACTCAGTGGGACAGGCAGCATCTCTGGAGAGATGGAATGCGTGACGTTTCGGTTGGAGAACCTTCAGACTTTAATTATGCTGGATTCCTCAACTTCAGTCGCAGTCGCCAACCCCCCTCGTGCTGCTACAGGAGGCCGATTGCAATTATTGGTTTGGTGGTGGAGATCTCCCAAGCTTTTGTTGGTCGTGTTCTTTCCCAAACATGTTCAAGGCACATAAGTTTGCAAGTTATAAGACTAGAAATAGGCCATTCGGTCCATCAGATCTACTCAGCCATTCAAATCATGACTGATCTATCTTTTCCTCTCAACCCTGTTTTCCTTCCTTGTCCCGATAACCTCTGACACCCATACTAATCAAGACAATTTTTTCAACTTATCCGAAACCAATTAACCTACAAACCTACACGTCTTTTGAGTGTGAGAGGAAACTGGAAATCCCAGAGAAAACAGACCCAGTGTACGAGGTGATCGCTGGGTAGCCTGGATTTGGTGGGCCAAAAGGCCTCTTCCACGCTGTATCATAAGTTCCAGATGCAGAATTAGGCCATTTGGCCCATCATTTAATCATGGCTGATCTATTGCCCAATAGCTCCAGACGCCCGTACTAATCAAGAATTTGTCAATCTCTTGTCTTCAAAATACCCAATGACTTGGCCTCCAAAGCAGTCTGTGGCAATGAATTCCACAGATTCACCACGCTCTGATTAAATACAATTTTTCTCATCTTCCTAAAGATGCGTCCAAGTCTATGACCTCTGGTCCTAGACTCTCCCACTAGTGGAAACATCCTCTCCACATCCACTCTATCCAAGCATTTCACTATTTTTAGTAAGTTTCAATGAGGTCCCCCCTCATCTTCTAAACTCCAGCGAGTGCAGGCTCAGTGCCGTAAAATGCTTCTCATATGTTAACCCAATGATTCCTGGAATTATTCTCGTAAACCTTTGCTGGATCCTCTCCAACACCAGCACATCCTTCCTCAGATATGGGGCCGTCCCTGCATGCTTCAAAGTCTCCACTATTGTCCCTGTACCCAAAAAGGCAAGGATTACTGGTCTTAATGACTACAGGCCTGTCGCACTGACCTCTGTAGTCATGAAGACCCTTGAAAGGCTTGTGCTGGCCAAGCTGCAAAATATCAGAAACCCCCTGCTGGACCCTCTGCAGTTTGCATATCGGGCCAATAGATCTGTGGATGACGCAGTCAACCTGGGCCTGCACTTCATCCTCCAGCACCTAGACTGCCAGGGGACCCATGCGAGGATTTTGTTGATTTTAGCTCTGCATTCAATACCATTGTGCCAAACGTTCCGAGTTGACTGTGCCTGAACCCCTCTGTCGGCGAATCACCAGCTTCCTGACAGACAGGAAGCAGCATGTGAGGCTGGGAAACCACATCTCGGACCCGCAGACCCTTAGCATAGGAGCACTGCAAGGCTGTGTACTCTCCCCTCTCTACTCTCTCTACACCAATGACTGCACCTCCACTGACTCCTCTGTCAAGCTTCTCAAATTTGTGGACGACACAACCCTGATTGGACTGATCCAGGATGGGGAGGAATCTGCCTACAATCAGGAAGTGACACAGATGGCAGCCTGGTGCCATCACAGCAACCTGGAGCTCAATGCTCTTAATACTGTGGAATTGATTGTAGCCTTTAGGAGAGCTCCCCCTCCCCTCACCTCACTCACCATCAACAACACCACAGTCACATCTGTGGTCTTTTAAGTTCCTGGGAACCATCATCTCCAAGGACCTTAAATGGGAGGCTACCATCGACTCCACAGTCAAAAAGGCACAACAGAGGATGTACTTCCTGCGGCAGCTGAGGAAGCGCAATCTGCCACAGGCAATGATGGTCCAATTCTACACGGCCATCGTAGAGTCTGTCCTCACCTTCTCCATCATGGTCTGGTTTGGCTCAGACACCTAGAGGCTGCAGCGAATCGTCTGATTAGCTGAGAAGGTTATTGGCTGCAACCTTCCCTCCATTGACGAACTGTACACTGCAAGGGCCAGGAAACGAGCGGGTCAGATCATCTCCGACCCCTCTCACCCTGGCCACAAACCCTTGGAATCACTTCCCTCTGGAAGGCGACTCCAGACTGTCAACACTTCCACAGCCAGACATAAAAACAGCTTTTTTTCCACGAGTAGTAGCTACTCAATAACCAAAAATCTATAGCCTCCATTTATTCTGGTATTTTATTTAATTCACATGTTGAATCAATAATGTTTTATTATTAATGTTTAATGTTTTATGTGTCATTTCTAGCTGTCACTGTATGTCATGTTGTCACCTGCGGGCGGAGCACCAAGGCAAATTCCTTGTATGTGAATACTTCATTCATTCAATCAGTGGACAGTTTGATTGTAATCCTGTCTGGTCTTTTCACTGACTGGATAGCATACAACAAAAAGCTTTTCACTGTACTTTGGTACAAGTGACAATAAACTAACAAAGCAAAACTAAGGGTGTCCCTAATCTTACAATGGCAATGTCACTTTAATTGCCCCTCCAGTTACCACTCTAACCTCTTGACAAAGATGCTCAATGTTAGCCTCTGACTACTTCCTTCAGGATTTAGCATTGAATCAGAACATACAAAACAACAGAAATATGCCATTCATTGTGCAAAGCCTGCTCCACCATTCAACAACATCATAGTTCATCTTCCAACTCAACACCATTCAACAATTTCAAATAGGAGCAACAAGAAACAAATGCTTCCCCAAAATATCACACGTCCTTTCCCTCCACGGATGCAGCCTGACCCACTGAGTTCCTCCAGTGGTTGTTTTTTTTTGGGCCATGTGTCAGTCTTTTGTATCTTACATTCCATATGTAAGGCCTTTCAAGTTACATTTTATTTTAGTTTGGAGATGCAGCCCTTCGGCCCACCGTGTCCGCGCAGACTCGCGATCCTCGCACACTAACACCATCCTACATACACGAGGGTTAATTTACTATTTTACCAAAGCAAATAAAATGACAAACCTGTACGTTTTTGCAGTCTGGGAGGAAACCGGAGCACCCGGACAAAACCCACGCAGGTCACAGGGAGAACGTACAAACCATGTACAGACAGCATCCGTGGTCATAGAGTCAGAGCGTAATACAGTGTGGACACAGGCCCTTTGACCCAACTCGCCCACACCAGCCAACAATGTCCCATCTACCCTAGTCCCACTTGCCTGCGCTTGGTCCATAACCCTCCAAACCTGTCCTATCTATGTACTTGTCCAACTGTTTCTTAAACGATGCGATAGTCCCAGCCACAACTACCTCCTCTGGCAGCTTGTTCCACACGCTCACCACCCTCTGTTTGAAAATGTCACCCCTCGGATTCCTTTTAAATCTTTTCCCCTTCACCTTGAACCTATGTCCTCTGGTCCTCGATTCCCCTACTCTGTGCATCTACCCGATCTATTCCTCTCATGATTTTTTATACCTCTATGAGATCTCCCCTCATCCTCCTACGCTCAATGGAATAGAGACCCAGCCTACTCAACCTGTCCCTATAACTCACTACCTCTAGTCGGAACGGGGTACTGAT
Source organism: Okamejei kenojei (assembly GCA_035221665.1). Classification (NCBI taxonomy): domain Eukaryota; kingdom Metazoa; phylum Chordata; class Chondrichthyes; order Rajiformes; family Rajidae; genus Okamejei; species Okamejei kenojei. Next base: position 26,439,155 of record CM069133.1, read on the forward strand.
TGGGGATGATCAGCCATGATCACATTGAATAACGGTGTTGGCTCGAAGGGCCGAATGGCCTCCTCCTGCACCTATTGTCTAGTCCTGGCAACATCCTCGAACCCGGGTCTCTGGCGCTGTGAGGCAGCGACTCTACTGCTGTCCAAGTGCCGTGCCGTCCGATTGAGTTCTTCCACTTGTTGTTTTTTTGGTACAAAGTTGAGCATGTGCCAGTCTTTTGTGTGTTACATTTCATATATAATAACTTTCAAGTTACATTTCAGATGTCTTAAATTTCAAATATAATGCATCAGCCGACCAGCTCTGATGAAAGGTCTTTAAAATGTAATGTGAACTCTGTTTATTTCTGCCCATTAATGCTTCCTGGTTTAGGACCAGGATCAGGGTCTAAGATTGTAAGAGCTTCAATTGAGTTTGAGTTTAGTTTATTGTCACGTGTACTGGGGTACAGTCAACTGTTTCTTGATTAGACAATAGGTGCAGGAGTAGGCCATTCGGCCCTTCGAGCCAGCGCCGCCATTCAGTATGGTCATGGCTGATCATCCACAATCAATAACCCATTCCTGCCTTCTCCCCATATCCCCTGACTTCACTATCTTTAAGAGCTCTATCTAACTCTCTCTTGAAAGCATTCAGAGAACCAACCTCCTCCGCCCTGCAGAGAATTCCACACTCACAACTCTGTTTTTTTCCCCTCATCTCCGTTCTAAATGGCTTACCCCTTATTCTTAAACTGTGGACCCTGGTTCTCGACTCCGCCAACATCGGGAACATGTTTCCTGCCTCTAGCGTGTCCAAACCCTTAATAATCTTATATGTTTCAATAAGATCCCCTCTCATCCTTCTAAATTCCAGAGTATACACGCCCAGCCACTCTATTCTATCTACATATGACAGCCCCGTCATCCCAGGAATTAACCTCGTGAACCTATGCTGCACTCCCTCAATAGCAAGAATGTCCTTCCTCAAATTTGGAGACCAAAACTGCACACAATACTCCAGGTGTGGTCTCACTAGAGCCCTGTACAACTGCAGAAGGACCTCTTTGCACATATAGTCAACTCCTCTTGTTATGAAGGCGAACATGCTATTCGCTTTCTTCACTGCCTGCTGTACCTGCATGCTTACTTTCAGGGACTGATGAACAAGGACCCCCAGATCTCTTTGTACTTTTCCCAACCTGACACCATTCAGATAATAATCTGCCTTCCTGTTTTTGCCACCCCACTAGTTTTTGCCACCAAAGTGGATAACCTCACACTTATCCATATTAAACTGCATCTGCCCACTCACCCAACCTGTCCAAGTCACCCTGCATCCTCATAGCATCAGCATCCTCCTCACAGTTCACACTGCCAGCCAGCTTTGTGTCATCTGCAAATTTGCTAATGTTACTTTTAATCCCTTTATCTAAATCATAAATCATGTAAATAGCTGCGGTCCCAGCACCGAGCCTTGCGGTACCCCACTAGTCACTGCCTGCCATTCTGAAAGGGACCCTTTTATCCCTACTCTTTGTACGGGATTAGTATGGGTGTCAGGGGTTATGGGGAGAAGGCAGGAGAATGCGGTTAGGACAGAGTGATAGATCAGCCGTGATTGAATGGCGGAGTAGACTTGATGGGCTGAATGGCTTAGCTCTGCTCCTATCACTTATGAAGTTATAAAAAGGTTTTGTTGCGTGCTGATCAGTCAGTGGAAAGACTATACATGATTACAATCGAGCCATCCATAGTGTACGATTACACGATAAGGGGAATAATGTTTGGTGCGAGTAAAGTCCAAGGCAAGGCAAAGGAAAAGTCTAGTAAGGGTGAATGAGACATGTGAATTTATGGTGGGCAGGAAACGACAGAGGGTTTAAAACAACTGCATTGTGCTTGACAGGAAATGACTTAAAAACCTCCCAGGAATACTGGGGAACCAAGGTTAATGCCATTGATGGCTAGGAAGGTAATGGATAGGTTTAGTTAGCTTTGTTATTGTCACATCTACCAAGGTACAGTGAAAAGCTTTGTTTTGCATGTCATTCATCAAATCAGATAATACTATACATAAATTCAATTGTCATACAGCACTTGCATCGCCGGAGACCCGGGTTTGATCCCGACTGCGGGTGCTACCTGTACAGAGTTTGTACATTCTCCCCATTCTCCGAAATCTTCGGTTTCCTCCTACACTCCAAAGACGTACTTGTATGTATTGTAGGTTAATTGGCTTGCTGTATGTGCCATTTATCCCAAGTATATGCAGGATGGTGTTAATGTGCGGGGATCGCTGGTCGGTGCGGTCTCGGTGAGCCGAAGGGCAAGTTTCCGTGTTGTATCACTAAACTAAACTAAACTAAACTAAACTAAACTAAATTCAAGTACACTAGGTAGAGCACAGTGAAAAATAGAATGCAGAATATAATTTACAATTCGTAACATTAGTTTAGTGTAGAGATGCAGCATGGAAACAAACCCTTCGGCGCACTGAGAATACACCAACCAGCGATCCCCACAAACTAAAGCAATCCTACACACTGGGGACAATTTCCAATTTTTACCGAAGCTGATTAACCTACAAAACCTGTAAGTCTTTGGAATGTGGGAGGAAACCGGAGCACCCGGAGAAAACCCATAGAGGTCACAGGGAGAACGTGCAAACTCCGTACAGATGGCACCCGTAGTCGGGATCGAACGCGGGTCTCTGGCGCTGTGAGGCAGCAACTCTACCGCTGTGCCACCTAGTTATCCTTTCTGGGTGCATACTTGCCTTTTCATCCCTGGCCTTTGACCAAGAAATTAACGTGTTCACATGGTGTACTTGGAGAGGAGTTTCAGAATTTAGGTTTATTATCGTCACCCATACTGAGGTACAGTGAAAAACGTTGTTTTGCATGCTATTCAATCAAATCAGATAATACTATACAGACATACATTCAGGCCCAATGCAAGTGCCAAGCCAATTAACCTACAAACCTGTACGTTTTTGGAGTGTGGGAGGAAACAGGAGCACCTGGAGAAAACTCACACAGTCATGGGGAGAACGTACAAACTCCGTACAGACAGCACCCGTAGTCGGGATTGAACTCGGGTGCGTGTGTGGCCCGGACTGTGGGTCTCCGCTTATGCTGTGTGCCCTGGGGATTCTCACACGCCGCTGCAGTGGCTGTTTATGTACAGTAGTTGTGTATCTTGTTGCTTTTTTTTGTATAACTGTATGGCAAAACAAATTTCGCTGTACCTCGGTACACGTGACAATAAAGGACCATTGAACCATTGACTTGATGGGCTGAATGGCCTAATTCTGCTCCTATCACTTGACCTTGTGATTGAGAAGAGATCTGGTTCCTGCACACTGGAAGCAAAACGTGTACTAGAGCGGGAGACCTTTAAGGCTGAGTTGTCTCAGCCACAGTCTCGGTACATTCCGATGAGGGGGGAATGCCAGAGAGCTCCCTGATAACTATAATTTAGGAAGTGAAATAGTGCAGACAAAAAGGTATCAGACAGTATTCGGCCAGTGAGAACTAGACTGATTACAGAAAGGTCAGCGAGGAGGTTAAAAAAGATTTAAAAAAACTGCAGAAGATTAAACATTGAAGGAAATCCAAAGTTACTGTGCAGTCATTAACAGGAGAATGGTTGGAAGAGGAGATGTGTGGCTGATTGGAGACAAAGGGCTTATTTATTCTTTAACCAGTAGTTTAGATTCTGGATGGGCTAAACATTGATAAATAAAAGGTGCTATGCAGGTTAGTTGCACTTAAAATGGATGACAACTGGAATGCATGGACAACTGAGCATAATAAGATTGTCGAAGCACGAGTCTGAAGAAGGGTCTTGACCCGAAAGTCACCTATTCCTTTTCTCCAGAGATGCTGTCTGACCCGCTGAGTTACTCCAGCTTTTTGTGTCTATCTTCGGTTTAAACCAGCATCTGCAGTTCCCTCCTACCCATATTTTTCCAAATGTTTATAGATTTATCTGTGCCTGAGAAATTGAATATTGCACATGTTTTTTGCACAAAAGAGTAAAAGAGTTTAGAGACACAGAATGGGAACAGGCTCTTTGGCCCATTGAGTCCACGCCAACCATTGATTACCCGTTCACACTGGTTCATTGTTATTCTGTGGCATTCTCTGCCTCAGCCGGTTCTCTGGATACTTTCAAGAGAGAGCTAGATAGAGCTCTTAAAGATAGCGGAATCAGGGGATATGGGGAGTGCAGATGATATGTGTATACACCTTTTTAAGAATTATCTCAACTAGGTTCTGCGGGGAGAAAATTGGCCCTGACCACACATGCACCCAATGCATGCCAAATAGCCCCATTTATAATTTATTATGTTTTGTCTGTGGAATAAAATAAAGGCGTATACACATATCATCTACAGGGAGAAGGCAGGAGTACTGATTGGGGATGATCAGCCATGATCACATTGAATGGCGGTGCTGGCTCGAAGGGCCAAATGACCTACTCCTGCAGCTGTGTTAAAGAAGGATCTGCAGATGCTGGAGAATCGAGGGTACACAAAAGGCTGGAGAAACTCAGCGGGTGCAGCAGCATCTAAGGAGCGAAGGAAATAGGCGACGTTTCGGGTCGAGACCCTTCTTCAGTCCTGCAGCTGTTGTCTATTGTCTATTCTAATTTCTCATCCACTCCCTACACACTAGGGGCAACTTTACAAAGTTAACCTACAAACCTACACATCTTTGGGGTGTAGAAAAGAAACCGCAGCGCCTGGAAACTCCACAGGAGCAGCACCCCAGGTCAGGATCGAACCTGGGTCTCTGGCCCTGTGTGGTATCAGCTCTGCCAGCTGTGTCCCTATGCCGCCCTGGTGATTTGGGGAAAACCTAAAAACGACACAGTATTTTGTTGGTGATACGGAACTTTCTAAAATAAATATCATGGGCAGAACTGCAGTCACTTGGGTTATTGATTAATCCAATGTGTGCATTGATTACAGAAAGCCAGTATACATGGTTATGTGTCTCCTTGATTATGTTGATTGCTTTCTTGAGTAAGAATGAAGTGTAGATGGAGTAAATGATGGGTCAACAGTTTCCAAATATGCAGGTGGCATTAACATAGAGGTGTAGTGAACTGTGAGAAGGAACATAAACATAGAAACACAGAAAATAGGTGCTGGAGGCCATTCTGCCCTTCGAGCCAGAACCGCCATTCATTGCGATCATGGCTGATCATCCCCAATCAGTAACCAGTGCCTGCCTTCTCCCCATATCCCTTGCTTCCACTAGCCCCTAGAGCTCTATCTAACTCTCTTAAATCCATCCGGTGATTTGGCCTCCACTGCCCTCTGTGGCAGGGAATTCCACAAATTCACAATTCTCTGGGTGGAAAATTTTTTTCTTACCTCAGTCTTAAATGGCCTCTCCTTTATTATAAGACTGTGGCCCCTGGTTCTGGACTCGCCCAACATTGGGAACATTTTTCCTGCATCTAGCATGTCCAGTCCTTTTATCTTTACATGTTTCTATAAGATCCCCCCTCATCCTTCTAAACTCCAGTGAACACAAGCCTAGTCTTTTCAATCTTTCCTCATATGACAGTCCCAGGGATCAATCTCATGAACCTATGCTGCACTGCCTCAAACACAAGGATGTCCTTCCCCAAATTATCTAATTATCAATAGATCTAAAGGGATAGACAGGTTGATGAAATACTTGGTTGGTTGGTAGTCAAAAGTTATAACGGGAGCCTGTATTTTCTTCTCTAAGTCTTCGCTTCCCAGATTGTCCTTGAATATATCTGACCAGGCCCAGGAGATTTATCTACCTTTATATGTTTTAAGGTAGAAACATAGAAACATAGAAAAAATAGGTGCAAGAGTAGGCCATTCGGCCCTTCGAACCTGCACCGCCATTCAATATGATCATGGCTGATCATCCAACTCAGTATCCCGTACCTGCCTTCTCTCCATACCTCCTGATCCCTTTAGCCACAAGGGCCACATCTAACTCCCTCTTAAATATAGCCAATGAACTGGCCTCAACTACCTTCTGTGGCAGAGAATTCCAGAGACTCACCATTCTCTGTGTGAAAAATGTTTTCCTCATCTCGGTCCTAAAGGAATTCCCCCTTATCGTTTGACTGTGACCCCTTGTTCTGGACCTCCCCAACATCGGGAACAATCTTCCTGCATCTAGCCTATCCAACCCCTTAAAAATTTTGTAAGTTTCTATAAGATCCCCCCTCAGTCTTTTAAATTCTAGCGAGTACAAGCCAAGATATCCAGCACCTGCTCGTTGACTGTATAACCCTCCCCCTCAAGACATCGCCATAGACTTTCCCAAGTTCTCTAGTCCTCTTGTCTTTCTTCAGTATCTATCTTTTTTTTAATCAAAGATGGACACAAAGTGCTGGAGTAACTCAGCGGGTCAAGCAGCATCTCTGGAGAAAAAGGATGGGTGACGTTATGGGTGACCCGAAATGTCACCCATCCTTTTTCTCCAGAGATGCTGCTTGACCCGTTGAGTTACTCCATCAGTTTGTGTCCATCTTCGATACATACTGGCATCAGCAGTTTTTTCCCACATATCTTGTTGTCAATGTTTGTTGTCACTCCATACTTTGGTATTTCTGGTGCCTATTTTGCACTGAAGGCTGATGCATTTGGTTTCATTTACAGTTACAAAGCAAACGCCACAAATTATGAAGAAAATATTTGCTGATGATTAAAAAATATAATCGCATTTTAAAACCACAGGAACATCATAGTTTCTTAATGGGTTTAACAAGTTGCGTGCAAAAGACTGTATTTGGAAAAGGATTTGATCTTGTTGGTATTTTTCACTCCGTTTTTTTCCCCGTCCGTGCTCTCTGGAATTATGTCTTGGTGGAATTTCCATGACCACGACCACAAAAATCTATTTCCGCCAAATGCCATCATAATGCCACTTTTTTCTCCTTGCAGGAAATCTCCAGTTGAGGATTGTCCTTAACCTGAAGTGTAGGTCAGGTTTAGTTTAGTCTATTTTGGAGATACAGTGCAGAAATTCCCCGTCCTTGCCGTCCAGCGATCCCCACACACTAACAATATCCTCCATGCACACCAAGGACAATTTACAATTTTACCGAAGCCAATTGACCTACAAACCTGCACGTCTTTGGAGTGTGGGAGGAAACTGAAGATCTCGGAGAAAACCCACACAGGTGACGGGGAGAACGTGCAAACTCCGTACAGACAGCGCCCGTAGTCGGGATCGAACCCAGGTCGCTGGTGCTGTAAGGCAGCAACTCTACCGCTGCGCCACCGTGCCGCACAATTGTTAGTGTGGTTAGTCGGAAATAAATAAGCAGTGTGAGTGGGACAGGATGTCAGAAACAGCAGTGACGGGAGAGCAGGAAGTGTGGATATCATCTGGCTTCACTGAATTCCTTCCTGTGACACTTCCAAACTGATCAGTTACTCTGAGGTACCTTACATGTCAGAGTGAGGCCCAGCGCAAATTGGAGGAACAGCAACTCATATTTCGCTTGGGTAGTTCACACCCCATCGGTATGAACATTGACTTCTCCAATTTCAGAGAGCCCTTGTTTTCTCTCTCCTTTCCCTCCCCCTTCCCAGTTCTCCCACTAGTCTTACTGTCTCAGCCTACATTCTATCTTTGTCCCGCCCCCTCCCCTGACATCAGTCTGAAGAAAGGTCTCGACCCGAAACGTCGCCCATTCCTTCTCTCCATGGACGCTGCCTCACCCGCTGAGTTACTCCAGCATTTTGTGTCTACCTTACCTAAATGTCATCTTGTCACCCGTCTACTTTGCTGAAGTGTGAAGAAGGGTCTTGACCCAAAACCTCACCCATTCCATCTGTCCAAAGATGCTGCCTGTCCCACTGAGTTACTCTGAGAATGTACCTGAAAAACCATTGAATCAGAAGGTACTGGATTCAAGTCTTGCTCCAGAAATTTCAGTACAAAAATATCTCTGTGAACGTAACACAGTACAGCTCTGTGTCTGCACCGACCAGCGATCACCCATACACCAGTTTTATCCCACGCACTGGAGGCAATTTACTGAAACTAATTAACCTACAAACCTGCACGTCTTTGGAATGTGGGAAGAAACCAGAGCACCCGAAGAAAATGTGCGCGGTCACAGGGAGAACGTACAAACTCTGCACACACAGCACCCATTGTCAGGATCGAACCCGGTCTCTGGTGCTATCGGGCAGCAACTCTACCGCTGGGCCACTGTACAGCATTAAGCTGTATCGGAATATCTGCTGAATTACAATCAGGGATCCTCAACCACACTGTGAGTGGTTTTCGACAGCTGTTGAGCCGAGGTAAGGTTGCAGGTGGACATTGTTAGGGAGGGTGAAGTGGGTGGTTTTGCTATAACTCATTTTGTGATGGTAGTTAACTTGCAAACCTTTTGTGCTGAAATAGGGAGCAGGGAACATATACAAGTCATAAGTTCCAGGAGCAGAATTAGGCCATTCTGCCCATCAAGTCCACTCCCTCTCAACCCTATTCTCCTGCCTTCCCCCCATAACCCCTGATTCCCGTACTAATCAATCACCTATCTCTGCCTTAAAAAGTCAAGTCAAGTTAAGTCAATTTTATTTCTATAGCACATTTAAAAACAACTCTCGTTGACCAAAGCACTTTACGTTGGTGCAGGTACTAACGTGCATGCAGTGGTACATAGATCAACAATACGTACATAGATGCATACATACAGCGCTCCCTCAGAGGACCCCAAGAAAGGCTTGAGATAGAAATAAGTTTTAAGTCTAGACTTAAAAGAGGCGATGGAGGGGGCAGTTCTGATGGACAGAGGGATGCTGTTCCCTCGTCTAGGAGCAGCAACCACAAACGTGCGGTCGCCCCTGAGCTTATGCCTAGACCGCGGGATGTTCAGTAACCCCAAGTCGGCCGATCTGAGGGACCTGGAGGTGGGTAAGCAGATAAAAGGTCACTGACTGCTTGAAAAACCTGAAAGGCATCCAACTAAAAAATGGAAAATGTCTGTCTTCAAATATCCATGGATTTCTCTTTGTTTAAGAAAGAACTGCAGATGCTGGAAAAATCGAAGGTGGACAGAAATGCTGGAGAAACTCAGCGGGCGAGACCTTTTTTTTCACCCAGTTTTATTCCACCAGGGAGGTCTTACCTTCCACTACCTGCAACCTCCGGCAACCACCTTCAACTAACCTCAACATCGCAACCGGCTTCGACTAAAAAATTACCGATTTTTAAAATGGCAACCTATTTTTAGTCGCGGCCGGTTTTGAATTTTTTGAAATAATCGCCGGAACGTAGAAGAAGGGGAAACCACTTTCGACCATTAGGGAGACTGACAAAAACCTCCGGGAACCGCACGGAAACCTTGGGTGGGGCGCAATGTCTCCAGAGGTTTCCGTTCAGGTTTCCTAAGTGGGACAGGGGCAATTCTTATACTTACCCTACGATAAACCTTATTCATACCCGGAGGCAAATTGGTCTGCTGACAGTCACAAAGACTTGAAATTAAAAGTGAAAACAAAAAGAAATAGACAAGCGACTGATAGTTGGCTGTCAAGTGCACAGTGTCCTTCACCGGAACGAACGAATGAACGAACGAACGAACAAACAAACAAACAAATGTAGGCTTATCCCCTGTGCCGAATATTCTCAACTAGAGTGCTCCACTCCCCACACCGGGTCCCCCTTTGTTCTCCCATCATCCCTCATGGCGGTCCCCCCATGCCGGGTCCCCAATGTCTTCCTCTACCCCCCCCCCCACACTCATCGATTGCGAGGCCCTACCGCTACCGAGGCTCCCTCCGCCGCCGAGGCTCACTTTGCCGCCGAGGCTCCCATCGCCGTCACTGCTGAGGATCATTCGGCCCAGAAAGGCCTCGCCGCCCAACTTGCAGCAGCACCACAGATATTTAAACATACTACTCTGTAAAACCCATAATAAACAACTAAAAATAGTTACTTATATATATTTAAAAAATTGACAGACAAATAAATAGAGAATAGTAATGCAAAGTCAAAAATAATATCTCCACGTCTCTATAGTTCTGAGCCCATTTGGAGGTTGTGGTGTTTAATAGCTTGATGGGTGTAGGGATGAAGCTGTTCCTGAACCTGGACATTACAGTTTATAGGCTCCTGTTCCATCTTCCTGATAGCAGGGGTGAAATGTAGAAATGTAGCAGGTAGACAGGGTGGCGTGGGTCTCTGATAATGTTGGCTGCCTTTTTGAGGCAGCGACTCTTGCAGATCGCTTCGATGGTGGGGAGGTCAGTACCATGATGGACTAGGGCAGTGTTCACCACTTTTTGCAGTCTTCTTCGTTCCTGGGCGTTCGAGTTGCCGAACCAGGCCGTGTGATACAACCGGTCAATATGCTCTTTACCGTACACCTGCAGATCAAGAGAGTCCGCGCTGACCAGCGATCTCCGCACACCAATACTATCCGACGCACCAGGGACAATTTACAATCTTTACCAAAGCCAATTAGCCGATAAACCTGTACGTCTTTGGAATGTGGGAGGAAACTGGAGCACCTGCGGAAAATCCACACTGCCACGGGGAGAACGTACAAACTCCGTACAGACAGAAAGATAGAGGAAAGATAGATCCACCATCATTGAATGGTGGAGTAGACTCGATTGGCCGAATGGCCTAATTCTGCTCCCATGACATATAATCTTATGAACAGGACGGCAAGTTAAATTAATATCCCCTTAAATTAATATCCTGCATGTGATCCATTGTTCCCTGCATATCCATGTGCCTATGCATGGGTGGAAATTCTGGGGGGACACACGTCCTTTTCATGTTTTGAGAGGTGGGGGACAAATCCCCCCATGTTATGTAATCTGGAATTTGAAATTCGGTGAAAAAATCTATTAAAAATCTCCGATCTCCGCGAGACAGTGGGGGTGGGACTGATGATCGATGACGCCGATTGGACGAGAGAGACGTCGGTCAGCAGGCAGTGGGGGGGGGGGGGTGTTGGCAGGACATGATGATTCAGCGCGATGATTGGAGGAGGGAGGTGTCAGAGGCGGAAGTGGGGGGAGTGGGACTGGGGATCGAGCACGGTGATTGGAGGGAGACGTCCTGGTGGAGCAAAGATCCGAGAGCTGGAGCTTGAATCGGCCCGTTTGCGGGACCTTTCATCGCCCGGCCTGGCGCGGCTTAAAATTGGCTGCAGGATCTTCCACCGCCCGCGGTCAAATTGCTGCGTCGAGCCGATCGAGGCTCCCGATGTTGAAGCCCACGCCGGGCGACGAAAGGCCCCGCGAAAGGGCCGATTCAAGCCCCACGATTCGGGGCAGATGAAGCTGCTGTTGCTGCAGTTCGGAGTCGGTCACCAACTAGGTCAGCTCCCGATGTTACCGTCCACAGGCCACGGCCGAAGCCTCCGAAGCCTCGCGTGTGTGCGCATCCCCTCCCCCCCATGTTTTGATAGCGATTTCCGCCCCTGTGCCTAAGGATCCATATCCATAGCCAATATCGATTTACCCTTGTAAATGCTGCTATCGTATCATCCCCTTCCCCTGGCTCTGAGTTTCAGCCATTCACCACCCTCGCTTTGTGAAATAGCAGAGAAAAAAGGTTAAAAAGGTTCATTATTTTGTGACTACTTACGAAAAATCTTCTGTTCAGGCGTGAATATCTAATTTATTTTGGAGAAATCTTTGCCAGTCATATTGCACTTTGGCCATTGTGTGTTTGAACGGACGCGATGACAAGGACATTTGGCAGAGACAACTTGTCAGGGCCAAACAAAAAAAATCATTGGGAAATCATTGTTGACCTACTGCTTATTTGTATTGATAAAGATGGCCAATTTGTTAACCTGAGTGCAATAGTAATTGATTAATGAGCTTTCTCTGATGTACAGGGAACAAGAACTGATGTTGAATAGAGACGCGAGGAACTGCGGACCCTGTAATCTTGGGCAAAGCACAAAGTGCCGGGGTGATTCAGTGGATCAAACATCTCTGGAGAACATGGATAGATGAAGTTTCAGGTCAAGGCTTCTTCAAACTGACTGTAAGTGATAGGAGCAGAATTAGACCATTCGGCCCATCAAGTCTACTTTGCCATTCAATCATGGCTGATCTATCTTTCCCTCTCATCCCCATTCTCCTGCCTTCTCCCCATAACCCCTGACACCTGCACTAATCAAGAATTCTATCATTCTATTATATGTTGATAGAATGGAGTAGCTGGGCCTGTGTACTCTGGAATTTAGAATGATGAGAGGGGAACTTGTTGAAACATATAAGATTATTAATGGTTTGGACACTCTAGAGGCAGGAAACATGTTCCCGATGTTGGGGGAGTCCAGAACCAGGGGCCACAGTTTAAGAATAAGGGGGAAGCCATTTAGAACGGAGATGAGGAAACACTTTTTCTCACAGAGAGTTGTGAGTCTGTGGAATTCTCTGCATCAGAGAGCGGTGGAGGCCGGTTCTCTGGATACTTTCAAGAGAGAGCTAGACAGAGCTCTTAAAGATAATGGGGCAGGGGATATGGGGAGAAGGCAGGAACGGGGTACTGATTGGGGATGATCAGCCATGATCACATTGAATGGCGGTGCTGGCTCGAAGGGCCGAATGGCACCTATTATTGTCTATAATCTGTCAATCTGGACCTTAAAAATACCCAAGGGTAGGTGGGAGGACGCAGGAAAAGAGGTGGGGGTGGGACAAACTCTGGTAAGTGATAGGTGGATACAGATGAGGGGCATTTAATGGGTAGATAATTGGAGGAAGGCTAGAGATGAAAAGGGCACAAAAAGATGTCAGATAAAGAAAGGGGATGAATGTTTATTATAGGGGTCACATCCAGTTACGTCCAATTCAGACTTCAGAGAAGGTGCAGAAGACCAATTTGCCAAAAGTAGTTGAGGGATGTGGGAAGTTAAACAGTCCGTCTGTCCTTTCTTTACTAGTATTCTTTAGCTTGTTTTTATGTGGGGGTTGGGAGAAACTAAAAATATCTCTTATCGCGGAGATGGGATATCGTATCTCCGTCCGCACTGCGGCCTAACATCGAGGAGTTGGCGACCTTTACTGGAGACCGTCTTCGAGAAGCTCCACCGCAGAGGCCTGCAGGACTTTAACATCACGGAGCCCGTGATCCCTTTGCCATGGGTCGACCTCGGAGCTCCAACCGTGGGTGCTCGTGGACTTTAGCATCACGGAGCACGCGGTCTCTGGTCAGAGACTGTCTTCGTAAACTCCACAGGGAGTTTCGATCGCCCCGATGCGGGAGTTTCGATCACCCCGGCGCGGGAGTTTCGACCGCCCTGACCGGGAGTTTCAATCGCCCCGACGCGGGAGTTTCGATCGCCCCGATGCGGGAGTTTCGATCGCCCCGGCGCGGGAGTTTCGATCGCCCCGATGCGGGAGTTTCGATCGCCCCGATGCGGGAGTTTCGATCGCCCTGATGCGGGAGTTTCGATCGCCCCGACGCGGGAGTTTCGATCGCCCTGATGCGGGAGTTTCGATTGCCCCGACCGGGAGTTTCAATCGCCCCGATGCAGTAGTTTCGATTGCCCCAATGCTGGAGTTTCGATCGCCCCAATGCTGGAGTTTCGACCCCCTCGACGCGGGAGTTTCGATCGCCCCCACGCAGGAGTTCCGATTGGTCCGACGTGGGAGTTTCGATCGCCCCGATGCGGGAGTTTTAAAGAGGAAGTAGATTGGACTTTGTTGCCTTCCATCACAGTGCGGAACGTGGGGAATCCGCTGTGGTGGATGTTTATGTTAACTTTTATGTAGTTGTGTGTCTTGTTGCTTTTTTTTTTCGTATGGCTGTTTGGTAATTTGCATATCACTGTACCTTAATTGGTACACGTGACAATAAAAGGCCTTTGAATCTGAAGTGCTGGAGTAACAGCGGATCAAGCAGCACCTCTTGTTACTCCAGCATTTTGTGTCTATCTTCGATTTAAACCAGCATCTGCAGTTCTTCCCTACACACTAGTGATTAACAAGGTTAATCTGAAAGAATGGATTTGTGGGGTCAAAAGGAGGTGAGTTGTTCTTCTGTAATTTTCTAATTCTGTCTCTCTACTCCAGGAAAGGACAGCATCTGTCTCTTCAATGGATGGAACTGCAGATGCTGGTTTACACCAAGATAGACACAAAAAGCTGGAGCAACTCAGCAGGGTACAAAAAAGGCTGGAGAAACTCAGCGGGTGCAGCAGCATCTAAGGAGCGAAGGAGATAGGCGACGTTTCGGGTCGAGACCCTTCTTCAGACTGGTCAGGGATCAGGGAAACGAGAGATATAGACGGTGATGTGGCCTCCTCCACAGCCAGAGTGAGCAAATGCCACACTTGTCCCTTCACCTCCCCCCTCCACTCCTTTCAGGGACCCAAGCAGTCCTTCCAGGTCCGACAGAGGTTCACCTGCACCTCCTCCAACCTCATCTACTGCATCCGCTGCTCCAGATGCCAGATGATCTATATCGGTGAGACCAAGCGGAGGCTTGGCGATCGTTTCGCCGAACACCTCCGCTCGGTCCGCAATAACCAAGCCGACCTCCCGATGGCTCAGCACTTCAACTCCCCCTCCCATTCCGTATCCGGCCTCTCGGTCCTGGGCCTCCTCCACGGTCAGAGTGAGCAACACCGCAAGTTGGAGGAACAGCACCTCATATTCCGCTTGGGGAGTCTGCATCCTCTGTGCTTGAACATTGAATTTTCTCAATTCTGTTAACCCTTGCTGTCACCTCCACTTCCCACCTCTCCCTCAGCCCTCGGGCCCTGGCTTTCCTTCTCTCTCCATCTCTCTCCCCCACCCTAGTCGCACCAGCTTCTCATTTTCACACTACAAACAGCTTACAATGGCTTGTTCCCTTTATCATCGATACTTTTTTGCATATACTTTCATTCATTGTTCTTTATCTCTCCACATCACCGTCCATATCTCTCGTTTCTCTGATCCCTGACCAGTCTGAAGAAGGGTCTCGACCCGAAACGTCACCCATCTCCTTCGCTCCTTAGATGCTGCTGCACCCGCTGAGTTTCTCCAGCCTTTTTTGTACCCTCGATTCTCCAGCATCTGCAGTTCCTTCTTTAGCAACTCAGCAGGGTCAGGCAGCATCTCTGGAGGAAAGGAATAGGTGACGTTTCAGGTCGAGACCCTTCTTCAGATGGCGTGAAACTTTTTTTGTTGCCCGCTAACCAGTCAGCGAAAAGACTATACAGCAGCTCCCCGACCTACGATGGGGTTACGTTCCGATACACCCATCGTAAATTGGAAATATCATAAGTCGAAAATGCACTTAATACAATTTGGTCCGGAAGTGACGTGCGGCTCGCAGCCGTCACCCAGCGTCTGCACTGTCGGAAAGTCGAGATATCGTAAGTTGAAGCATCGTAAATTGTGGAGCATCTGTGTACATGATTATGATCAAGCCATCCACAGTGTACAGATACAGGATAAAGGGAATAACGTTTATTATTCGGCCCACCTAGTCTGCAACGACCAGCGATCCCCGCAGGTTAAGGCTATCCTGCACACTAGGGGATAATTTACATTCATACCAAGCCAATTAACCTACAAACCTGCACGTCTTTGGAGTGTGGGCGGAAACCGAAGATCTCGGAGAAAACCCACGCAGGTCACGGGGAGAACGTGCAAACTCCGTACAGACAGCACCCGAGGTCAGGATCGAACCCGGGTCTCGGGCGCTGTGAGGCAGCAACTCCACCGCTGCGCCACTGTATCCCATTCCTTCTCTCCAGAGTTGCTGCCTGACCCGCTGAGTTGCTCCAGCATTTTTGTGTCTACCTTTCACTTCAATTACACCTTGTCTCCTTTTTCACGATGGCACTTTGATGTGTATATCTATGAAATATAAACATGTTAATTTTTGATTGGGCTCTTGAGAGACTTGTGAGGAAGTGAAATACTTGAGTGAAAGGTTTGCGAATCTGTTGCTAATGAGCTGCTAAAATATTGAAATTGGTCATAACATCCAATTGCCAGAGATATGCTCCAGATTGCGATATTTCATTTGCAGTTTCATTTTGAGCCATTTAAAATTACCAATAACCAATAGTGAAAACGGTATATGGGTTATTCTGAAACGTAGCCATGAGGGTAAAGAGACCATTGTGTCATGTTGTTACTTGTGGACAGAGCACTAAGGCAAATTCCTTGTATGTGAATACTTGGCCAATAAACTTACTTACTTACTTGCTTACTTTAAAGCACTGAACTCGACCAATCTTCCGTCCCCTTCACCATCAAGCCTGACTTCTTGAAGGTGCTGGGGGGATCTGGTTCGGGGGGGCTGGGGCGTGTGACAAGAATTGGCTGGAGTGGATAGCCAAGGTGGGGAAGAATCTGGAGCTGTATAACGGGGAAAAATTTGGTCATCAGGTGTGAGATGCTCTCGGGGCAAGTGTGGCCTGTCCCTCCCTCCTACGTCCAGTACATCTGGGGGTCGAGGATGGACCGGGTGCGACAATGCACGTCGGCAGACAACGGGGGTGAAAGCGTGCCCAACTGAACTAAACTACTAAATTAAGCTCTAAGGTAAACCAAATTACACCGAACTAAACATGTTACACTCATTTCAGTAAAGCATTTGACAAGGTTCCGCATGGTAGGCTGCTCTGGAAGGTTCAGGGCCTGTCCCACTTGGCCGTCATTTGCATGCCATTTACGCGACCTGGTAGCGTGTGGGTAGCGGGGGACGGGCGCATGGAGTGGCGTGGAGGAGTGTGAAGTTGCGCGCGGTATCACGCACCGCTCCAGGATTTCGTCCTGCACGAAATCTTCGCGCGCCACCGGCCTGTCGCATAAATCACGGCCAAGTGGGACACCTTGGTGCGGTGCAACGTCTCACCTCCAACAGCAGCAGAAGCAGGCAAGCGATCGCTGAGCTCGGCCTGGGTGCTCACGGCCGTTGTGGATCCTGATCCAGATCCGCCCCCCCTCCTACTCCCAGAGCGGGGCCAAGACGATTGGAGATAGACACAAAATGCAGGAGTAACTCAACGGGACTGGGTGACGAGAAGCAATGGGTGACGTTTCGGGTCGAGACCCTTCTTTCAGACTGAAGAAGAATCTCGACCCAAAACATCATCCATTCCTTCTCTCCAGAGATGCTGCCGGTCCCGCTGAGTCACTCCTGCATTTTGTGTCTAACTTCAAATGATGTCTCGCGCTCCAGACGGCTGTGCGTACGGATGATGACGCCTGCGACCGTCGCACGTCAGTCACTACCGGCCTGTCGCGCAAATGACGGCCCTTTAGTTCGCATGGGGTCCAAGGAAAGATAGTGAATTGATAGCAAATTGGCTTCATGTAAGGAAACAGAGGGTGATGGTGGAAGGCTGTTCACGGACTGGAGGCCCGTGACTAGTGGTGTGCCTCAGGCTTTGCTGCTGTTACTGTTACTGTTTGTCATCTACAGCAATGATTTGGATGAGAATGTACAGGGCAGGTTTGCTGATGATACAAAACTGGCTGGTATTGCAGAGAGTGAAGATGGTTGTTAAAAATTACAGCAGGATCTTGATCGGTTGGCCAGGTGTGCTGACGAATGGTTGATGGAATTTAATACAGAGAAATGAGAGCATTGTGGGGCAGAGAGTTATAGAAGTGCTGGTACATAGATCCTTGAAGGTGACGTCACAGGTAGATAGGGTAAAAAGCTTTTGGCTCATTGGCCGTCATCAGTCAGAGTTTTGAGTATAGAAGTTGGGAGGCCATGTTGCAGTTGTTTAAGATGTTGGTGAGGCTGCATTTAGAACATTGTGTTCAGTTCTGGGCACCATGTTATAGGAAAGATGTGTTGTTGGAAAGGGTGGTGAGAAGATTTATCAGATTATTGCTAGGACTCGAGGGTGTGAGCTATAGGGAGAGGTTGAGCAGGCTAGGACTCTATTCCCTGGAGCGCAGGAAGATGAGAGGTGATCTTACGGAGGTGTATAAAAACATGATAGGAATAGATCGGATGGACGCACAGTCTTTTGCCCAGTGGGGGAATCGAGACCCAGAGGACATAGGTTTGAGGTGAAGGGGGAAAGATTTTATAGGAATCTGCGATATAGCTTTTTTACAGAAAGGGTGGTGGGTGTATGGAACGAGCTGCTGGAGGCGGTAGTTGAGTCAGGGTCTATCGCAACATTTAAGAAACATTTGGACCGGAACATGGATAGGACAGGTTTAGAGGGATATGGGCCAAGGTGGGACTAGTGTAGATGGGGCATGTTCGTCGGTGTGGGCAAGATGGGCCGAAGGGCCTGTTTCCATGGTTGCGTGACTCTATGACTCTACTTGCATTGTTCCCCCCATTCCCTGCTGCATTAGTGTCTCCTCTTCCACCTGCATTGCTTCTCCTCCCTCCATGCAAAGGCCCTTTTGCCTGCCCGCAGTGACTTCTCTTCCTTCCACTTGCAAAGAACCTTTTCCCCCTGCCAGAAATGTCCTCTTTTCTCTGCAGCTGAAGTGTCCTTTCTTTTCTCTCCCTTTGAAGTGCTCTCTTCCCCTACCGACTATTAGGGCGGCACGGTGGCGCAGCGGTAGAGTTGCTGCCTCACAGCGCCAGAGACCCGGGTTCAATCCTGACCACGGGTGCTGTCTGTACGGAGTTTGTACGTTCCCCCGCGTGACCTGCGTAGGTTTTGTCCGGGAGCTCCGGTTTCCTGTCACGCTCCACAGGCGTATAGGTTGACAAAAATGCTGGAGAAAACTCAGCGGGTGAGGCAGCATCAATGGGTCAAAGGAATAGGTGACGTTTCGGGTCGAGACCCTGTACCTTATCTCGACCGGAAACGTCACCTATTCCTTCGCTCCACAAATGCCGCCTCACCCGCTGAATTTCTCCAGCATTTTTGTCTACCTTCGATTTTTCCAGCATCTGCAGTTCTTTCCTAAACAGGTTGACAGGTTAGTTGGCTTGGTATAAAATGAAAAGTTGTCGCTAGTGTGTGTAGGGTAGTGTAAGTGTGCGGGGATCGCTGGCCGGTGCGGACATGGTGGGTTGAAGAGCCTGTTTCCGCGCTGTATCTCTAAACTAAACTAAACTTTTGATCTCCTATCAACTGTCGGCACGGATGAGGCCTCCGCTCCTAGGA
Organism: Okamejei kenojei; assembly: GCA_035221665.1. Lineage (NCBI taxonomy): Eukaryota > Metazoa > Chordata > Chondrichthyes > Rajiformes > Rajidae > Okamejei > Okamejei kenojei. The sequence goes on from CM069133.1 coordinate 26,458,219, forward strand.
TCAGTGACTTTGTATCCCCCTGGTCACCACTGTTTCCCCCATGTCATTGATCCTATTTATCAATTCCTTTTCCTTATTGCTGGAAGCCAGGCCGTGTCGGGTGTCCGGGGACCGGCAAAAAATGATAATAAAATGCATGAAATTTGGCATTAGTCTGTCTGCCAAATTCTTGAGTCATTTTGGCTGTACTCCCTCCCCAGTGGATATCAGGGCCTTTAGCCTCCCAAGAATATGCTTTTGCCTCTTACTAAACTCGCTGAATCTCATGTTCATAAGTTCATAAGTTATAGGAGCAGAATTGGGGAAAGATTTACTAGGAACCTGAGGGGCGATCTTTTTCTCACAAAGGGTGGTGGGTGTATGAAACAAGCTGCCAGAGGCGGTAGTTGAGGCAGGGACTATTGCAACGTTTAAGACGGGTTTAGCGGGAAATGGGCCAAAATCAGGCCGGTGTAGGCAAGTTGGGCCGAAGAGCCTGCTTCCACACTGCATGACCCTATGGCTCTGTCTACTCCGCCATTCGGTCATGGCTGATCTATCTCTCCCTCGCAACCCCCACTCTCCTGCCTTCTCCCCATAACCCCCGACACCCGCACTAATCAGGAATCTGCCAATCTCTGCCTTAAATCCATTGACTTGGCCTGCACAGCCTGCTGTGGCAAAGAATTCCACAGATTCATCACCCTCTAGAGCTAAAGAAATCCCTCCTCATCTCCTTCCCCAAGGAACGTCCTTTAATTCTGAGGCCATGACCTCTGGTCCTAGACTCTCCCACTAGTGTAAACATCCTCTCCAGGTTAGTGCTACTCACCCACTAGTGTCACTGTACCTCAATTGGTTAAGTGAAAATAAACGCAAACTTGACCTTGACCTTGATTGCAATTGTCGAATTGACTGCCTTTGGCTCTCATGATATAGTGGGCGAGCGCTGACCACATCTGCCTCATATAATTAACCTTTGTGCAATTAAAAACGTGAAGAGATCCTATTTGTATGCTGAAGAAAGAACTACAGAAGCGGGAAAAATCGAAGGTGGACAAAAATGCTGGAGAAACTCAGCGGGTGAGACAGCGTCTATGGAGAGAAGGAATAGGCGACGTGTCAGGTCAAGACCCGAAACGTCGTCTATTCCTTCGCTCCATAGATGCTGCCTCACCCGCTGAGTTTCTCCAGCATTTCTGCCTGCCTTCTATTTGCATGCTTAATTACAGCCCAAATATGAAAAGAAAAGTGGTCTATTAATACATTATTTGACAGCATTAAAACGCTTCGGCCCAACTTGCCCACACCGACTAACATGCCCCATCTACACACGTCCCACCCGCCTACCTTTGGCCCACATAAAACTAAATTTGTCCATATATCGGTTCAAATGTTTCTTAAATGTTGGGAGAGTACCTGCCTTAACTACTTCCTCTGGCAGATCGATTCATATACCTAGCACGTTTTGTGTAAAAACAGCTGTCCCTTAGGTTCCTATTACATTTTCCACCTCACCTTAAACCTATGTCCTCTGGTTCTCGATTCCTCTACTCTGGGTAAAAGACTGTGCATTTGCCCGATCTATTTCTCTCATGATATTATACACCTCCATAAAAGTACCCCTCATCCTCCTGCGCTCCGAGGAATAGAGTCCTAGCTTCTTCTTTCTCTGTCGTATGTCTTTTGGACCTGCAGCTTCCGTTGAGTCGAGCCCGGCCAACGTGTCATCGTCCAGGTCAATCAGACCTCGTTCACCATTCGGTGGCCGATGTTTGGGGCAACTGGTGACGATGTGCTCCACTCTCTGTGTTGGGTCCCCACACTCGCAGGAGGCGCTGTCCACGAGGCCCCGCCTCCTCATTGCTACTCCATAGCGTCCCATGCCTGTCCTCAAGCGGTTGAGGGTTGTCCACTGCTTTCGGGGCAGGTCCCGGCCAGGGACGTCCATGGGGTCATCGATGTAATGGTGTAGCCTAGATGATTCCGCCGACTTCCACTGGTCTCTCCATCTCGTCTTGACCCAGGCGGCCTGAGAAGCGTCAGCCGGTGTTGTGCAGAGCAGCTCTTGGGCTTGCGTGGCAAAGGGGCGCCGTGACTCGAGGCGCACTCGTCGTGGTGTCTCCGTGACGATCTGACGGAGGAGGTGGGATTCACTGGTCTGTGCCTTTCGAGAGAGGGACGGCGTAGCTGCTTTGCGTCTGATGTTGGCTGGGCGATGCACCGTTAAATGCTGCCAACTGTCGAGGTTTAGCGCGACTGCAGCTCAATGTTGAAGAGTCCTAGCATTGACATGTCACAATGAAATTCTTTGTTTTATACACCATTTTTGAAGTATGCCAAGAGTTGCCACGTGTAAGGCACCGACAAAGCTAACAGTGCTCAAAGGAGTCCCAATGGTCCCTCTTTGTTCTCAGCGCCCCCCCCCCCCATGCTGGATCCTTCTTTGTTCTCTCGTAGTTGCGAATTGTGAAGCTAGAGGATTGACAAAGTGTGCAATGTAATATGCGAATGGTCAAAAGGACTCTGTTGAAAGTTAGTTTAGTTTAGAGATACAGCATGGAAACAGGCCCTTCGGCCCACCGAGTCAACGCCGAACAGCGATCTCCGCACATCAACACTATCCTACTCAAACTAGGGACAATTTACACATATACACCAAGCCAATTAACCTGCAACCCTCTACGTCTTTGGAGCGTGGGAGGAAACTAAAGATCTCAGAGAAAACCCACACAGGTGACGGGGAGAACGTACAGACAGCGCCCGTAGTCAGCTCGACCGCTGCGCCACCGTGCCGTCCTTTGATGAAGAAATTGTGACGAAGCTGGCAGGGGCCAAATAGGAATAAAACACCCACACACCCACACACACCCACACAAGCTCTGTGTGGATTAGCGATGATCCTGATGAATTGCTGATCAGGCTCGGAGGGTCAAATGGCTTACTCCTCCTCCCTCTGCCTTCCGTCTTTAATGCACTAATTCTTTTTGTATCCAAACATCTATCAGCCTAGGGCTGACTTAGCACCCCCAGTGCTCTGGGCTCGGTCGATTCCAGAGATTGACTATTCCCGAGAGCAAAGACATTTCTTCTCATCCCAGTCCTGAATGAAAATAAATCTCTCTCTGGATCCGTGCCTTAACAGAACTTGGATAGAAAAATAGAAACATAGAAACATAGAAAATAGGTGCAGGAGTAGGCCATTCGGCCCTTTGATAACAAGGCCCTTCCTCTCAGTTTTATGACCCCGGTTTAAAAATTGTTATTTCAATGCTCCTGCTACAATGTTTCTCTTTTGGCCACTGTCCCATTGCAGCGACCTAATTCGCAAGTTTAGAAGAGTTTGCCCTCGCAGCATGGTCAACATGAGGTCCTAGGAGGTCTTTGTAACTCTCCATCATGCTCGAGAGTAGTCCACGTGTATTTGAGGCCTCAGCTAGGTGAAAGAAAACTAAAAAATGCCCGCGAGTAAAAACAGGTCGCCATGGAAAAAAAATCAATATTTTTTAAAGTTTAGTCGAAGTAGGTCTTAGTAGGTCGTAATGCTATCGTCGGTAATCGAAGGCGATCGAAGGTAGTCGAAGGAAAAGCTCATTGAGAAAAAAAAGGTAAGTAAACCGACCGGTAACGTTAAGTGCCCACTAAAATTTATTAAACGTTGTCTGGCTTCTTAAAAGTGTCTCCACTCCTTCTTCCCCCCTTCTCTCCCGTTCTCTCCCCTATCTCCCTTTCTCTCCTCATCCCTCTCTCCGCGCTCGCTTTACCTTCCGGTTCATCGCGGGTGTGAATTTCAAACAGCGCTCCCCCGCTTTCCCTGGCCCCCGCCTTTGCGATGTGTTTGTGTATGTGTGCGTGTGTGTGCAGACAGTCGATCCAGCTCGCAGGTTCATGGCTGACAGTCGATCCAGCTCAAAGTTTTTCGGGCGAGTGCCCTCGAGCTTGAACGTGGAAGACAGTCGCTGAAAAGTCGTGTTAGTGGGACAGGCCCTTAAGTTTGAATCTAGATAGACACAAAATGCTGGAGTAACTCAGCGGGACAGGTAGCATCTCTGGAAAGAAGGAATGGGGGAAGTTTCAGGTCGAGACCCTTCTTCAGACTGAGAGCCAGGGGAGTGGGAAACGAAAGATACAGACGGCGATGTAAAGAGATATAGGACAAACGAATGAAAGATATGCAACAACATTACAATGATAAAGGAGACAGGCCAACGAGAGTTCTGCGACACCCTCTCTCACTGCACCTCCTCTGCAATTTTACTTCGGAGTCACGTGAGTGACTACGTGAAGAACCCCGTACAGCCGTTTGTGCGTCAATGCGTCAGACGCTTTCGTGCAGACGACTGTGGAGCAGCGCAGCTCCTCCAACGGTGAGTCTAAAAAAGTTTCAGGTAAGTGCTATTTCTTACCTGTTCTAGGTTTCCTTCAGGAACCTCCGGGGTTCTTGCGGGATGGTCGCGAGGCCGACGAGTGAACCAGCCTAGGGCTTTGGGGGGAAAACCCTGGCCCGACCGCGGGAGCGGGGAGCTGGCGAATGTCGGGTTTGTGATCGGAGTCACTGATAACGCGGTCAGTGACTCCACATGTTGGGTTCCCGGGGAGGGGATACCCGAGAATAGTGCGGTTCCAGACCGCAGTAGTCCCTAGGGGATGGGGCTTAACGGGCCTGAACGGTCAGCCTGGGTTCCCGGTGGTGGGGAAACTCAAGTGTTTGCGGTTCCCAGACCACAGTAGTCCCCAAGAAATGGGGTTTAATTCACGTAAATGAGTAACCCGGGTGCCCGGGGATTGATTCCCGGGGAGGGGAAATTCACTTATGGGGTTCCCTAACCACAATAATCCCCAGGATATGGGGACAGCTGCCAAAATAGTCAGAGTAATTAAGAAAGATTTGGTAGGTTCACCTCTGGGAATGAATTTAGAGAAACTCCTTTAGGCAGGAGGTGGATCAGTAGTAAACTTTATGGTAATGGCAGCCAATGGCAGAGGCTGAGCCAGCAGCACCTTTGGGAAGGGCTGCATCATGGGAATGCCAAGCTATGGCAGGCTAGCCTATGGGAGAGGCTGTGCCAGCAGTACCTTTGCTCAGGACTGCTCATGGGAAAGCCAAGTTATGGCAGGCTAGCCTATTGGAAAGGTTATGCCAGCGGCACCTTTGCTCAGGGCTGCTTCATGAGAACGCCAAATCTATGGCAAATACTGGCCTATGGGAAAGGCCGTGCCAGCAGCACCTTTCTTCAGGGCTGCTTTATGGGCGCCAGCAGTACCTTCTTCACGGCTGCTTTGTGGAAATAGCTGTTTAGTTGGGTATTCCCATTTACAGTGATCATGGGGGATGAGGGGTCATTGTTAGGATAAGGCAATATAACAGAATCTGTTAAGTCTTAAACTATATTTGATAAATTGGGCTCCTCCATCCAGCTAGATTAAGTCTATCAAATAGACTTGTAGGATGTTGGGATTCAGTTTTAGGTATTCAATTGACTGTGATGCCGGCCTGGGCAACAGATGGCTGTCAATAAACTCTGGTAACAGGTTTACTAGTTGTTAGATTAATTGTTAATCGTATAGATGTAATTCAGCTGTGCAAGTAAGACAATTTATCTTGTTAAATGGTTAACTATTAAGTGCCTTATAGGTCATTGTTAACACACCTTGTTTCTCCAGGTGAAATTAATAAAGTCACAAGGATGGACAAACAGTATTCATTACTGCTCCAGTTGTTGTTAAGTAAATCTTTAATTATATTACAAAATGGTGCTAATGGCCCTAAGTAGGAAATTGTGTCTGCAGAGCTTTTTAGCAGGCCTGCTTAAGGTCTCCCTCATGTAGGAGGGGAGCATGCTGCGTCAGTATTATTCTGACACTGGGGCCATGGCAAAGTCGGCGTATTGCTGAAGCCGCGCCAGCAGCACCTTGTATCAGGGCTGCTTAATGGCTCCCTCACGTAAGAGGAGAGCATGAGGGATCGGTATAGTCTAATGCCGAGTCTGAGGGTATAGCCATAGAGCATGCCCAAGGGATTCAGGGCATGTGCCCAGAGGTTTATGCCTGGCAAGAAAGTTACCATCCCAAACACCTATGCAGTGAATACCGCTCTAAAGGGGACATTACAGTTGGCCGTCGAATCTTCTATTCAGGTAAGACCTTTCCATAGGCGAAACCTGGAGGACAAAGCACAAGCTATTGGAATGAGCAAGGTTTCATAGTTTTGGTGATAATGCACCCCACGTCTTTATTGGCAGTAAGCGGTTCATTGAAGTTGGTGGCAGCATGAAGGCTGACCAGAGGTTCCACGCACTGTACCTGTGCTACTCTACAATTAAGGGACCACTTACAGCTTGGTAAGGTGTATACTTGGTTATACATTACAAATGATTGAGACATTATCAGCTATTTGAGGGGTCTAATCATGTAAAATGGTCTGTTCTAGCTTTTCAAGCAGGTTAGAATTGCGCAGGTTCAGTAGAAGGACCAAGATTGTCTTACAAGACCGGTTCGGAAATCGGGCCACAGTTGCTGTTTACGGCAGATACCAAGTTGCAAATATCATCTCGAGTTTGGAGGTGGAGCAGATTTGCATGATTTGTAAAAAATGTCTGTTGTGGGTATCAACTATCTATAGACCCTACGGGCATCGTATGGGTTAAAGAGTGATTGGACAAATGTGCATATTGTGATGCTCAGGTTGATACATTATGATGATGGCATATGTTAGTCACGAGGGTGCAATCAGTTAAAGACCCATGGAATGGTTACATATTGTGTTGTCACAGGAGAATCATCAAGTATAGGTTAATGGCAAAACAGAATTGGTGTTGAATTACACTATATTATGAAATTCTGGTTAATGGAACACCTAACATGGTTCATGTTTATTTCACTGGTTGCAAAATATGTGGCATTACAGTGGCGAAACATACATTTTCGCTAAAAGGAGTAGGAAGGACTTTTATGGCTCCCTTCATTTTGTTTATGAATTGAGGTTTCAAATAAAGTCATTAAGCGGCCACTTAAGGTTCCTATTGAGCAATTATGCAAATTGATTCCTGATTTGTCGTGAATAATATAACCTTATTTGGTTATTTTAAATGTAATTTGCTGGTTCAGCCTGAGGTTTGGGAAATCAGTTCTTGCATGATAAACTCAAATTATGTTTTGCTGGTTTAATAAACTGCCCTAAGGTTTGGGTTGTTACATCTATCCTTCTATGTGTTCAAAGTGTTTGCACAGCACCAAACTGCAGAATTTTCTTTTCCAGGAGATGAAAGAGTTTGTTATGCTTATGTTCCATGAAAAATTTTATTGATTGCTAATGTTTCGAGTTCATGCTAAATTATCGTTTGTTCATAATTAACACAGAGTTATACGGCCATTAATTGGGTTATCAAGGGGTAGGCTATCTTCAACATAGGTCCCAGGACCAATATAATGCCATATGCGATGTTGACATTTGTGAACACTATTTCACCAGGAGGCTGCAGCTATATCCTTAAATTTGGCTGGAGTTTATTAGGTAGTTATCCTTCTGGCACTGGTTTAGTGCAGCAGGTTCAGTCGCTACATAATTGTGATAGTACAGGATGATAACGTCTGTAAATTATAATATATTATAATATGTTATAAATACTTGAGCAGACCAGAAGGGGGTCAGGTCTCAAAATAGTCACAGGCATACCAGGGGACCTTTGATAAGGTAAGCACACATATATGCAACAATATGTCAAGGTCATCAAGAGCCTTGGAGTTCTGGACTAGCAATGTTGTTAGTCACAAAAAATAAATAAATAGATACATCGATAAATAATTTGGGAGAACTTATTGTTCAGGCCATTCCAGATGAGAAAAACAGAGTTGTGTTATGTACTAATGGATTCTGATTCCAGATCTCTTTACACCAGGGCTGCTACAACATCAGCAGCAAGGGTATTTATGTCCACTGGGTCGCATTGTTACGGCTGCAGCATGGTCCAAGGAATGAATCTCCAAACATCTGTAATGACCCATTGCTGAACCAGGGTTATTTGTTAACTCTTATGTTCTGGTTATATTTTCCTTCTGGGTGAGAGATAGAAATATTATTGTTTCATTTAAACAGCATCAGCATGTTTTAAATCTATGTTATGACTGTATGCATTATGAATGTTTTCCCTTCGTCAATGAAGCAGGTGTGGTTGTGTACATTTGTTTCACACGGCATCATATATCACTCACGTGACTCCGAAGTAAAATAGTAAGATTAAACGTGCCCTCCGCTCCCAGCCCTCATAGATCTCATCTGGTAGTTCTAGTCTTTGTTATCTTACCATTACACTTCAGTCATTATTATTTGTGATTTCACACCGTTGCTTTGAATATTGACACACGAACGGCTGTACGGGGTTCTTCACATAGTCCCTCAACTCGACGACTCATAAAATAAAGATCAAACTTCAAACTGGTAAGTTCTCATTTAATCTTACTATTCTATCTCTTGTTATTATCTGAATGGCATCAGATTAGGAAAAGAGGAAGTGCACCAAGACCTGAGTATCCTTGTACACCAGCCTCTGAAAGTAAACATGCAAGTACAGCAAGCTGTGAAGAAAGCTAATGGCATGTTGGCCTTCATAACGAGATAATTTGAGTATAGGAGCAAAGAGGTTCTTCTGCAATTGTACAGGGCCCTGGTGAGACCACATCTGGAGTATTGTGTGCAGTTTGGTCTCTAGTTTGAGGAAGGATATTCTTGCTATTGAGGGAGTGCAGCATAGGTTCACAAGGTTAATTCCTGGGATGGCAGGACTATCATATGATGAAAGACTGGGCTTGTACACTCTGGAGTTTAGGAGGAGGAGAGAGGATCTTATAGAAACATATATAAAATTCTTACGGAATTGTATAAGCTCGATGCAGGAAGCATGTTCCCGATGTTGGGGGAAGTCCAGAACCAGGGGCCACAGTTTGAGAATAAGGTGAATGCTATTTAGAACTGAGATGAGAAAAAACGTTTTCATCCAGAGAGTTGCAAATTTGTGGATTTCTCTTCCTCAGAAGGCAGTGAGGCCAATTCACCATTCAAAAGAGTTAGAGAGAGCCTTCGGGCTGGAGGAATTGAGGGATATGGGGAGAAGGCTGGGGTACATCATATGAATGGGGATAGACAAAAATGCTGGAGAAACTCAAGGGCAGCATCTATGGAGCAAAGGAATAGGTGATGTTCGGGTCGAGATCAAAAGGACAAATGACCTACTCCTGCACCTATTTTCTATGTTTCCCTTTCCCTTTGACTCTCATTCTGAAGAAGGGTTTCAACCCAAAATTTCACCCATTCCTTATCTCCAGAGATGCTGCCTGTCCCGCTGAGATACTCCAGCAATTTGTGTCATCTTTGGTGTAATCAGCATCTGCAGTCCCTTCCTGCACATAGGTTTGATTTTCCCGTCAATGTCTTGGAGCGCCAAAGACTTAGATTCAATCCTGACTGCGGGTGTTGTCTGTACAGAGTTTTCTACTTTTTCCCCTCAGGTGCACCGGTTTCCTCCCACAATCAAAAGACACAGGTTGTAGGCTAATGGCTGTCCCTAGTGTGTGTAGGATACGCATACTCTGTGGGACACAGGGCCTGTTTCCCGTTTTAAAATTAAAACTGAAGAACAGAGGCAAATGACAAGGAAATAGGTCCTTTGGCCGACCGAGTCCGCACTGACCGCACACTAGCATGAGCCTGCGCACGAGGGACAATTTACGATTTTATCAAAGCCGATTGACCTACAAACCTGTCCGTCGTTGGAATGCGGGAGGAAAGCGGAGCATCCGGAGAAAACCCCACGTGGTCACATGGACAATAGACAATAGGTGCAGGAGTAGGCCATTCGGCCCTTCGAGCCAGCACCGCCATTCAATGTGATCATGGCTGATCATCTCCAATCAGTACCCCGTTCCATGCCTTCTCCCCATATCCCCCGACTCTGCTATTTTTAAGAGTCCTATCTAGCTCTGTCTTGAAAGCATCCAGAGAACCCACCTCCACCGCCCTCTGAGGCGGAGAATTCCACTGACTCGCCGCTCACTGTGAGAAAAAGTGTTTCCTCGTCTCCGGGGAGAACGTACAAACTCCGTACAAACAGCACCCGTAGGCAGGATCGAACCCGGGTCTCTGGCGCTGAGAGGCGGTACCTCCACCGCTGCGCCACCGTGATATTATGTCCATTTTGTTTGTTCATAAGTTTGACTTTCCCGTCTTCATGGTAATTGTACCACAGCAGAGGCCTACTCTGGGGTATGTCGTGGTGTGTTAGCGGCTAATTTACTGTCAAATGCTTTGCTGCATTCAGAAACAGAAGCAGTAAAATAGCTGCACTCTGTAGAACAATCTGAAGCTGTATAAGTATGGTGTGTACTATTTAATGCTGATAAGCAGATTAAAGAAGATATCCACTCCCAGACTAACGTTGCCAGCTCTTTCAGTCAGTTTCATTGTGTATCCCCAGCACCACATTCCTGAGGTAGACGGCCTAGTCTCCGTTTAGTTTAGTGTAGTTTAGTTTAGAAATGCAGCGTGGAAACGGGCTCTTTGGCCCACTGAGTCCGCACCGACCGGTGATCTATATACTAGTCCTACCCTGCACACTGGGGCCAATTTACAGATCGGTACGTCTTTGGAATGTGGGAGGAAGCTGGAGCACCCGGAGAAAACCCACATGGTCAAAGGGAGAAAGTGCAAACTCCACACAGACAGCAGCCGTGGTCAGGATGGTACCCGGGCCTCTGGCCTTGTGAGTGAGCAACTCTACCGCTGCGCCACCGTGCTGCACGTCGGGCCGTCCGTAGCGGCGACTACGGAGGGCTCATGGCCCCGACCACGGATGAACAAAGGAGGAAGACTGACTGAACGTTCTTGCCTTCCGTCCCGGTGAGGAATGTTGATTCCACTGTGGTGGATGTTTATGTTAAATTCTATTGTGTTCTCATTGATTGTGTGGCTGCATGGTAACTCAAATTCCACTCTACCTTAATCGGCTCGTGTGACAATAAATGTGAACTTGAACTTGCCCTAAACTTGTCCTATCCTTGTAATCGTCCAAGTGTCTTTTAGATGTTGTCAGAGTCCCTGCCTCAACTACCTCCTCTGTCAGCTCGTTCCATACACCCACCACCCTCTGAGTGACACAGTTGCCCTTCAGATTTCTATTAAATCTTGCCCTCCTCACCTTAAACCTATGTCCTCTTGATTTTCATTCCCCTACCCTGTACATTCACTTTGTTACCCGATTTTGTAAGAAATAGACCACTATTAATTAAGTAGAAACAAGGGACTGCAGATGCAGGTTTACCAAGGAAAGACACAAAATGTTGGAGTAACTCAGCGGGTCAGACAGCAACTCTGGAGAACATGGATAGGTGAAGTTTCACAGAGTGCTGGAGTAACTCAGCGGGTCAGGCAGCATCTCTGGAGAACATGGATAGGTGACGTTTCGGGTCGCGTCGGGACTCTCCCACAGACCTCGCCTGAGATGCTGCCTGACCCGCTGAGTTACTCCGGCACTTTGTGACTTTTCCAACTATTCGTTAAGTTCTGTGCTGTGAACGAGCTTTGAAAACACAGAAATAACTAAAAATGATTATTTCCCAATCAGTATAAATTCAAGAAGAGATAGCCACATAGAGCGTCTATTAGTGCGGGGGAGCGGGGTAAAGTATGTGTGGACACTCTGCAAATTGTATCCATTGGCAACACTTCAGAATACTATTATAAAAAGAAAAGACACTGGAGGAATGCCAGGTAGTCCATTAACTTAAATATGTAACCGTTTTCACAGAATTTGAGAATGTATTTACTTGTGAATATTTTTTCTTCATCTAGCTCCAGTTGATTTGAATTCATCTTGAACGATTGAACCACATTGCCTTTCCAACTATAAACCCAACCCAGCCAGGCCTTTCCTCACTCTGGGCAGGGTTATATTACTGCTTGGAATGCTAACGCCTAGAACAATGCTTTTACTGAGATTAGTCCCAAAGTATTCGGCCAAAGAAAGGGGAAAATTAGTTTAGTTGTAGTTAAAGGGCCTGTCTCACTTGCGTGTCCTTGGCATGCAAATTACGCGACCTCGTCGTCGCGTTGAGGCCCACGGGCAGCGTGTGGCCGCACGGGGACGGTCCCACTGAGAAGCGCGGAGGGTTGTGTAGTTGTGCGCGACATTGCGCGGGGCTCCGAAATGTTTGTAGCGAACAAAATCTTTGCACGCCAACGGCCTGTCGCGTAACTGACGGCCAAAGTGGGACAGGCCCAAGACCCTGGCGCGATGCAACGTCTCACCTCCAACAGCAGCAGAAGCAGGCAAACGATCGCCGAACTCGGCCAAGGGCTCATGGCCGTTGTGGTCCGGATCCGCCCACACTCCTACTCCCAGAGCGGAGCCAAGAAAATTGTAGATAGACACAAAATGCAGGAGGCATTTTGGAGAGAAGGAATGGTAACGTTTCGGGTCGAAACCCTTCTTTCAGACTGAAGAAGAGTCTCGACACGAAACATCACCCATTCCTTCTCTCCGGAGATGCTGCCGGTCCCGCTAAGTTACTCCTGCATTTTGTGTCCATCTTCAAATGACGTCTCGCGCTCCAGACGGCTGTGCGGGCGCATGAAGTCGTGCGGGACCATCGCGCCTCAACGCGACCACGAGGTCACGTAATTAGCGTGCCAAGGACACGTAAGTGGGTCAGGGGCTTTAGGCACAGCGTGGAGACGGGCCCTTTGGTTTCACCGAGTCTGCGCCGGCTAGCAATCACCCCGCACGCTTAACATGATCCTACACACTAGGGACAATGTAGAATTTTTTACCAAAACCAATCAGCCAACTAATGTCACACGTCTTTGGAATGTGGGAGACAACGGGAGCACCCGGAGAAAACCCATGCTGGTCACAGGGAGAAGGTACAAACTCCGTACAGACAGCACCCATTGTCAGGATGGAACCCGGGTCTCTGGTGCTGTGAGGCAGCAACCCTACCGCCGTGCCGGCCCTATGTTTCCATATCTATTGTGCTGCCACAAGTAAGAACTTCATTGTTCCATTTCGGGACATATGACAATAAAACGCTCTTGACTCCTCTAAACTAATTTTCAAAGTGACTTTGTGACCCGCTGAGTTACTCCAGCATTTTGTGAGTATGTTTTTTCTTTAGCGGAAGTCTGATCGGTAGATTAGCCAAGAGTGAAGTGTGGGAGGCGTTGATTAGTGTATGTATGGTGTTGACTCTCTATGTGGCCCATGGTCAAGGTGAGACCCATGGAGATGGCTGTGGGAAAATCCCATTCAAATATGGTCTGGAGAAGGATCCCACCCTGAAACGTCACCTATCCATGTTCTGCAGAGATGCTGCCTGACCCACTGAGTTACTCCAGTACTTCGTGCCTTTTTTTTGGTAAACCAACATTTCCAGTTCCTTGTTTCTACTCCCGGAGTAACTCTACGGGTCAGGCAGCATCCCTGAAGAACACGGATAGGTGACGTTTCGGGTCGGGATACTTCTTCAGACTGCATGTTCTCCGGAGATGCTGCCTGACCCACTGAGTTATCACAGCAAATTGTGTATTTTTTTTTTGTAAACTGGCATCTGCAGTTCATTTTGTCCAATTTTCAAAGATCCCTGCTGGAAAGATCAACTGAAAATCATCAGTCGACGATAGAATTGTATTTAGATGTTCTCCTACCTCTCTCAAAGCTGATGTTTACTGTGATCTGTGAATTACTTGGTAAGGTGTTGGAAAATTGTTAGTACCAGAACCAGGGGCCACAGTTTAAGAATAAGGGGTAAGCCATTTAGAACAGAGACGAGGAAACACTTTTTCTCACAGAGAGTGGTGAGTCTGTGGAATTCTCTGCCTCAGAGGGCGGTGGAGGCGGGTTTTCTGGATGCTTTCAAGAGAGCTAGATAGGGCTCTTAAAGATAGCGGAGTCAGGGGATATGGGGAGAAGGCAGGAACAGGGTACTGATTGGGGATGATCAGCCATGATCATATTGAATGGCGGTGCTGGCTCGAAGGGCCGAATGGCCTACTCCTGCACCCATTGCCTATTGTCTATTGCCTACTAATAGAACTTGGTAAGCAATCACGAATGAAGTTGTGTTTTAGCACGGAGACATTGATTGAAAGATTCTTGATTAGTGCGGGTGTCAGGGGTTGTGGGGGTGAAGGCAGGAGAATGGGGTTGAGAGGGAGAGATAGATCAGCCACAAACGAATGGCGGAGAGGACTTGATGGGCCGAATGGCACAATTCTGCTCCTGGAACTTATGAATTTATGAAACTATGAAAACATTTAGGAGAGAGTATTAAAAATTGGAGGATTATGGTACTAAGTGTGTGGACAAATTTGTTTCAGAATGACCATGCAATAAGTGAAAGAACATCAGCATTTAAAAGGATTTTGTACTTGTATCATAATTAATATATTAAGCACCTCAAGATGAAAGGACTTGTCATCACATGTTTGGGATCATATGTTTTCTTTGGCTTTCTGTGCAGTAGCCCCTTTCCCTGAACTACACACTATCTGTAAGATATCCTTTGAAAGATCTGCCCTGGGCAAGTGGGAGAAAACTGGATGTCTCTTCATCTATGTTGTTCTTTTTCACAGTGTGGGAGTTTATTGGACACAGATTCTCAAGGTCATAAGTAATAGGAACAGAGTTAGGCCACTCGGCCCATCCAGTCTACTCCGCCACTCAATCGTGGCTGATCTATCTCTCCCTTTCAGCCCCATTCTCCTGCCTTCTCCCCATAACCCATAACCCCTGACACTTGTACTTCTTCTTCTTATCGAGTCCACACACAAGATTAGAAGTCGTTCAGCCAGAGCTGAGCACACTTCTCGGCATCTGCGTACAACGGTGTCTGTCTTATCGCTTCTCGTGCTTCTCGTGCGTGATGGTGGAAAGATTGGTGGAAGGAATTCCTCCTCATCTCCTTCCTAAAGGAACGTCCTTTTATTCTGAGGCTACGGCCTCTGGTCCTAGACTCTCCCACTAGTGGAAACATCCTCTCCACATCCACTCTAGCCAAGCCTTTCACTATTCGGTAAGTTTCAATGATGTCCCCCCCCCCCCCTCATCCTTCTAAACTCCAGCGAGTACCATGCCAGTGCCACCAAACGCTCATTAACCCACTCATTCCTGGGATCATTTTCGTAAACTTCCTCAGATTGTCACTTCTGCACTGAATGCAGAAGTGATGCACTGAAGTACCTATGTAAGACAAACGTTTGACCCTGCATATCAGTGCACTGCCCTATCAACTTTTATGTTGCATAGCTCGCCATATATTCTGCTCCTATAACATGGACTTTTGAACACTGAGAAATATCTATGAAACAGAAGAGTTCCGACCAAATCATCACCTATCCATGTTCTCCAGCGATGTTGCCTAACCTGCAGAGTTACTGCAGTAACTTGGTTGATGCAGACACTATTGCAACGTTTAAGAAATATTTAGACTGGTACTTGGATAGGACAGGTTTAGAGGGATCTGGGCCAAACGCAGGCAGGTGGGACTAGTGCAGGTGGGGCATGTTAGTCGGTGTGGGCAAGTTGGGCCGAAGGGCCTGTTTCCATGCTGTATCACTCTATGACTCGTGGTGTGGGTCCAAATGTAAAAGAGCTGGTGTGATATCCATTCCCTAGTATGAGGGGCGTCTCCACCACACTCTGCCCCCCCCCCCCCCCCCCCCCCCCCCCCCCCCCAAATGTCCAGCAGCGGAAGGACTCTGGACAGTGGTCCTCCCCCAACAGAGCCTTGGCATTGGCTGCACCAATTTGGGCAGTCATGGTGGCGCAGCGGTAGAGTTGCTGCCTTACAGCGACTGCAGCGCTGGAGACCCGGGTTCGACCCCGACTACGGGCGCTGTCTGTACGGAGTTTGTACGTTCTCCCCGTGACCTGCGCGGGTTTTCTCCGAGATCTTCGGTTGCCTCCCACATTCCAAAGCCACACAGGTTTGTAGGTTAATTGGCTTGGTAAATGTAAACATTGTTCCTAGTTGGTGTAGGATAGTGTTAATGTGCGGGGATCGCTGGTCGGCGCGGACCCGGTGGGCCGAAGGGCCTGTTTCGGTGCTGTATCTCTAAACTAAACTGAACTAAAGCCCTGTCCCACGGTATGAGTTCATTCCATGAGCTCTCCCGAGTTTAAAAAAAAAATCAAACTAGTGGTAAGCATGGAGAATGTACGTAGCGGGTACGTCGGAGCTCGGGGATGTCTCTTAGCGGCTTGTAACGCTAACGGCAGGTACTCGGGAAACGCGGTAAGCTCGTGAAGATTTGTCAACATGTTGAAAAATGTCCACGAGAGCCCCGAGTATCCACGAGCGGCCATTACTGTAATTCTCCGAGTTCGAATCGGAGGAAACTCGGGAGAGCTCTTGAGTTAGCTCGTACAGTGGGACAGCCCCTTAAACCAATCTTCAGTGCGTCCCTCAGCACGTACTCCTGCAGTCATGAGCGGGCCAGTGGGCAACATTTCCTGAAAGGCCACTTGTGTTAATACTTCAGCATGGACGAGGGCCTTGGTAATACAGTATCTGCTTCTGCAGTTACTGTGTGAAGCCTGTACACCATCTCTCACAGATATGGATGGCTGAGTGTGATCTTGCATATGACAGAAACTTCCTTTAAGTGATACAGTTCCTTCCTGTAACAAGGCTGTTTGCAACATCCTTTTTTTAAACAACATTCCTTTAACTCAACATAAGCAATGGCAGAGGAGGTCCACTAGGAAGTAAAGAACAGAAGTCAAGAGTGTTTTATTGTCATATGTGCAGAAATGCAACAGTTAAACTCAGTGAAGAAAGCGAATGGCATGTTGGCCTTTATAACAAGAGGAATCGATTATAGGAGCAAAGAGGTCCTTCTGCAGTTGTACAGGGCCTTAGTGAGACCACATCTGGAGTATTGTGTGCAGTTTTGGTCCCCTAATTTGAGGAAGGACATTCTTGCTATTGAGGGAGTGCAGCGTAGGTTTTACAAGGTTAATTCCCGGGATGGCAGTACTGGCATATGCTGAGAGAATGGAGCAGCTGGGCTTGTACACTCTGGAGTTTAGAAGGATGAGAGGGGATCTCATTGAAACGTATAAGATTGTTAAGGGCTTGGACACGCTCGAGGCAGGAAACATGTTCCCGATGTTGGGGGAGTCCAGAACCAGGGGCCACAGTTTAAGAATAAGGAGTAAGCCATTTGGAACGGAGACGAGGAAACGCTTTTTCTCACAGAGAGTGGTGAGTCTGTGCAATTCTCTGCCTCAGAGGGCAGTGGAGGCAGTTTCTCTGGGTGCTTTCAAGAGGGAGCTAGATAGGGTTCTTAAAAATAGTGGAGTCGGGGGATATGGGGGGAAGGCAGGAACGGGGTACTGATTGGGGATGATCAGCCATGATCACATTGAATGGCGGTGCTGGCTCGAAGGGCCGAATGGCCTACTCCTGCACCTATTGTCTATTGACTCTTCTAGATCCCTTTGATGGTGGGAAGGTCAGCACCCGTGATGGAGTGGGCAGTGTTCACCACTTTTCGCAAATCTTCTTCATTCCTGGGCGTCCAAGTTGCTGAACCAGGCGGTGTTGCAACCGGTCAATATGCTCTCTACTGTACTGGAGTTAATGTTTGTTTCCACCTTTGCTGCTATTTACAGTCCAGATTCCCAGTCAATATTTGTCTTATTTTCATCCATGTTTTCATCCAAAGGTGTTTCAGAGACCTATGATGGTGTGCCCCACATAGAGATTTGAAACAGAATGTCAAGTTTTAAGAAAATGAGATATGCCTGAGGAATATATGAAGAGGTGTAAGCATCACAGTGATGTTATTAATGTCAAGGATGCTTTTGAGAAAGGAACAGGAGAACTTGAATATCTTGCTTATTTGAAAGTGTTTCTTTCAGTTTCCTTGTGTACACAGCAGGAACGGAGAAATGCTCTCTTGAATTAATTGATAAATAGGCACAAATGCAGACTGAGTGTCTGAGCTCTCTCGAAATTCACTGGAATTTAGGACGAGAGGGAATCTCAAAGAAACAGATACAATACTTAAGGGATTGGACAGGCGAGATGCATGAACATGTTCCTGATGTTGGGGCAGTCCAGAGCCAAGGGTCTCTGTTTAACCACAAGGGGTAAGCCATTTAGGACTGAGATGAGGAAAATATGTTCACCCAGAGTCTTGTGATTCTATGGAATTCTCTTCCACCGAAGGCAGTGGAGTCCAATTCATTGGAGGTTTTCACGAGAGAGTTAGGATGGGCGAACAGAATCAAGGGGTATGGGGAGAAAGCAGGAACAGGGTAATGATTTAGGATGATCAGCCATGATCATATTGAATGGTGGTGCTGGCTCGAAGAGCCAAATGGCCTCTTCCTGCACCTGTTTTCTATGTTTAACGCATATAAGAATCCCACCCTGACTGCCCTTTGTTTCCTTGCATGTCTTCTACAATAGCAAGCACTTTGCTCATCACAGTAAGCCATTGTTACATTCCTACTTCTCAAATTTTCATTACATCTCCATTCATATCTGAAATAAACCAATTGGTTTATGTTCTAGTTTTGCTTCTTCCTCGAGCCTTTCAATGCACTGATAATTGCTTGACTTGCGGAACATATGAATGGCGTAAACATATTAGTTCTGACTTTTGTTTTCATGACCATTTCAAACTAAACTGTGCTTTGTAAAATCAGTGCCTAAGTGCTGATAATTTTCGGCTTATTACCTTGAATTCCTGTAATCGTTCGTATCATCGATTTGATACAGTAATTAAAGCCAACGCAGGACATTTCACCATGACCGTGCATGGCTTTAAACAGATCGACTGTAGTTACAAGCCTAGAAAAAGATAGCAGGGAAAAGCACCAGTTGTCTTGCCGAGTCTCAACGCCATTTCTCTAATTTGTTCCACTCCACTTGCGGAGCTGGGTCGAAGGGCCGAATGGCCTCCTCCTGCACCTATTTTCTATGTTTTCCATCGTGACAACAGTTACGCAATCTCTGGCAGAGTCATTTTTTTTTTGTTTTTAGAGATGTAAACAGGCCCTTCGGCCCACAAAGTCCACACCTTCCATCCACACATCATCCATTCACAAATTCTTTGTTATCCCACTTTTTGCATCCTGCAGAAGCCGATTAACCTGCTAAAGCCTTTGGAGTGCGGGAGGAAACCGGAGCACCGGGAGAGAACCCGCGCAGTCACAGGGACAATGAGCAAACTCCGTACGGACAGCACCCGTAGTCAGGATGGAAGCCGGGTCTCTGGCGCCGTGAGGCAGCAACTCTACCGCTTCGCCAACGCGCTGCCCCCAGTAAACACAGAAGAAATGTTAGAAATTAACAATAATTTCTCGGGAAGTCCTTTCCACCTTATTTGCAACACTTTTGAAAAGTATTTATTTCCAAGATGTGGTTATCACTGGCAATTATAACATTTATTGCCGATTCCTAATTGCCCCTGAACAGCAGTTAATTGCAATGGGCGTAAAGTCATAAGTTTGCAGATGGCACTAAATTGGTGGCATTGTAGATAGTGAAGATGGCTGTAAATGATTGCAGCAGGATCTTGATCGGTATCACCCTCTCCCCCTCCTCTTGCATTGTCCCTCTGGCTTCACAATTTGTGACTCTGCAATCCTTCTGTCTCACAACTTCTGCTTTCATCGCTGGCCTTTGTTCTAACTGTCTGCCCACAAACCCGCTCCCCTCACCTATATCCACCTATCACCTACCTGCCGTTGTCCTGCCCCTCTTTCCCACCCCCTTACAATCAATTTAAGGAAGGGACAATAGACAATAGGCAATAGGTGCAGGAGTAGGCCATTTGGCCCTTCGAGCCAGCACTGCCATTCAATGTGATCATGGCTGATCATCCACAGCCAGTATCCCGTTCCTGCCTTCTCCCCATATCCCCCGACTCCGCTGTCATCAAGAGTCCTATCTAGCTCTCTCTTGAAAGTATCTAGAGAACCGGCCTCCAACGTCCTCTGAGGCAGAGAATTCCACAGACTCACAATCTCTTTGTGAAAAAGTGTTTCCTCATCTCCGTTCTAAATAGTTTACCTTCAAGTTCAAGTTCTTGTAAAATATTTTTATTAGAAGTAAATACATATTAAGAAGAAATAATATAAAATTGAAAAAAAAGAAACATATTCATCACATACATTCTTAATATTTTTAAAATTTAGTCATTCTTATTTATACTTCTATATTTTTTATTATTTTATAACAGTAGGAAGTAAAGAGAAATAATAAAAAGAAATAAGATAGAAATAAAAAATCGATAAAATGAGGAGTATTAAGCAAGATATTCTTCATTGGAGATATATTCGTGGTCTATTGTATATAATTCTTCATCTATTCCTTCATTCAGGCTTCAGTCAGGGCCTCGAACCGGACCATCTTAACCCTTTAAGTATTCAATAAATGGAGACCATATTCCTCTGAATTGATCCAGCCTGTCCAATAGGACAAGTCTTAATCTTTCCAGGTGAAATGTCTCCGACATTTCTGTAATCCACATTTTGATTGTGGGGGATGTGGGACCTTTCCAAAATCTTAGTATTAGTTTTTTACTAATTATTAAACTATAACCAATAAAAATTATTTGCTGTGTTAGTAGCTGATCCGTTTCTAATATTCCTAATATGATTAATTTTGAGTCTGGAGTTAAATTTGCATTAACTACATTCGAGATTATTTTAAAAATTTCTATCCAAAAATTAGTAGTTTTTGTACATTTTGTGAATTAATGTGTTAGATTAGCTTCTAACTGCTGACATTGATCACATATAGCAGAAACATTTGAGAAAATTCTGTTTAATTTGGATTTTGGGAAGTGTAATCTATGTAAAACTTTAAATTGTATCAAGGAGTGTCTGGCATTTAATGAGCAGTGGTGTATATGTTGTAAACTTTCATTCCATACTTCTACACTAATTGTTTGACCTAATTCGTTTTCCCATGCTTATCTATATTTTTCCGTGTTTGGTAAATCATTTTCCAGTAAGATATTACAAATATATGATATTAATTTTTCTGTATTTGGATGTTTATTTAGACATTCATCTAAAATTTCTGTCTTTCTATTCCTAAAATCTGGTGTGTTTGATTTAAC
The DNA here is from genome assembly GCA_035221665.1 of Okamejei kenojei. Taxonomy (NCBI): domain Eukaryota; kingdom Metazoa; phylum Chordata; class Chondrichthyes; order Rajiformes; family Rajidae; genus Okamejei; species Okamejei kenojei. Next base: position 26,479,325 of record CM069133.1, read on the forward strand.
AATCTCTAATTTGTAAATATCTAAAGTACTCTCGAGTGTAATCCATAATTTTGTGGTAATTCCTGAAATGAAAGAAATAAACTTTCCCTGTAGAGATCACCCATCTTATTTATTCCATAGTTCTTCCATTTTAAAAAACCTTTATCCATCAATGAAGGTTTAAAAGTAATGTTGTTTACAATTGGAAGAGCCAGTGGTATACTTTCTAATTTTAATGTTTTCTTTAATTGTTTCCAAATACGTATACCACTTTCTATTATTGGGTTTCCTCTATAAATTTTCTTATGTATTTTAGTGTTAGCAAATAAAATCGAGCTAATTTCAAAAGGTGAACAGTCTTCCTTTCCCATTTTTAACCAGTTTGGTTGTTTATCTACTACTTCCACCCAAAAATTCATATTTTTTATATTAACTGCCCAGTAATAAAACATAAAATTAGGCAATGCAAAACCTCCATACATTTTTGATTTACATCGATGTTTTTAAATTATTCTATGGTTCTTATAATCCCAAATAAAATTGGTAACTATAGTCCATTTTCTTAAAAAAAAATTTAGGAAGATATATCGGGATCAGTTGAAACGGGTATAATAATTGCGGAAGAAAAATCATTTTTATCGCATTAATTCTACCTAGCATTGAAATAGGTCACGTTTTCCAATATAGGATATTCTTAAGTAGTTTATTCAATAAGGGTGGGAAATTAGATTTAAATAAAGAATCATATCTTTTTGTTACATAAATTCCAAGATATTTGATTTTTTCATTTGCTATCTTAAAAGGATATTGTTGTAATATATGTAAGTTATTTCCCATTATTGGCATAAGTTCACTTTTATTCCATTTAATTCTATATCCTGAAAACAATCCAAATTGAGTTATTAAATCTAATAAGTTAGGAATACTAATTTCCGGCTTTGTAATATAAAGTAATACATCATCTGCGTATAAAGAGATTTTATTTTCAGTTTCTTTAGTTTCATACCGTATATTTCAGGATGTAATATCACGGATTTTACTAGTGGTTCTATTGCAAGTGCAAACAGTAGTGGAGATAAAGGACAACCTTGTCTGCAGCCTCGGGATAAGTTAAATTTAGTTGTTAACATTTGATTTATTAATATTCTAGCTGTTGGCTTGGTATATAGTAGCTTAACCCATGTTATAAACTTCTCCCCCAACTGAAAAGTTTCCATAACCGAAAATAAATAAGACCATTTAATCTGATCAAAAGCTTTCTCTGCATCCAATGAAATAATTGATAAATCGTTATTAATGAGTATAAAATATTGAATAATCTTCTCGGGTTGTTTGAGGAGTATCGTTTTGGTATAAATCCTGTTTGATCAGAATGAATTCGTTTATTAATCACTGCATTTAGTCTTTGTGCTAGTATTTTGGTTAATATTTTTTGATCAGTATTTAAAAGAGATATAGCTCTATATGACCCTGGGTCATCCAGATTTTTATCTGATTTGGGTATGAGCGTTATAATAGATTCATTTAATGTTTCTGGTAATTTCTGTTGTGCATAAATGTGTTCATAAAGTGTCTTCAAACGTGGAGCTATCATATAAAATGTTTTATAAAATTCTGATCCAATATCATCTGGTCCTGGAGTTTTACCATTTTTAAAAAAAATGACCTAATAGCTTCTTCGATTTCTTTAGTAGTTATTTCAACGTTTAATAATTCTCTATTTTCTAAATCCAGTCCTTTTAGATTACAATTTTTTAAGGAATGTTTCTACTCCTGTCCGATTTTCTGTCGTTTTGGCTGAATATAAATTTTTATAATATTGCAAAAATCTCTCATTTATATCTTTAGTTTGTACTAGTAATTCCCCTTTGCTGATTTAATCCTATAGATTAATTTTTCTCCCTCCAATTTTCGTAATTGACGAGCCAATAATTTATGTGGTTTATCTCCAAATTCAAATTGTATTTGTTTAGTATATTGGTATCGTTTTACAACTTGGTCTGACTATTATTTAGTTTATTTCAATGCAAAGATTTTATTATGTTTTATCATGGTTGGATTAACAGCGTTCTTGGTGTCTAATTGTTTGATCTCTCTTTCCAATGCCTGTTCCCTCCGATTCTCTTTATTATAAAATGCTTGAGAGGATATCATAATTCCCCGAACATATGCTTTAAAAGTTTCCCATAATAGGGACGAAGATATTTCTGGTGTATCATTTATTTCAAAGAAAATCTTGATCAAGTTCAAGTGAGTTTATTGTCATGTGTCCCTGATAGGACAATGAAATTCTTGCTTTGCTTCAGCACAACAGAACATAGTAGGCATTTACTTCAAAACAGATCAGTGTGTCCATATATCATTATATAAATACATACACACATGAATATCCAACATGAAACGTTGTCTATCCAAGTTCCACAGAGATGCTGCCTGACCCAACAGGTTCATCCGGCACTTTGTGTCCTTTTGTGTAAACCAACATTTACAGTTCCTTTCTTCTAACTACTGAAAATGGTCCCCTTCATGTTTGTATTAAATCTTGCCTCTTTCACCTTAAACCTACACCCTCTGCTTCTTGATCCCCAACCCTGCCAGGTCCTAGTGGGTTGCCAGGAGGTCGAAGGTTATCGTAGGTTGTAGCCGGTGCTGACCGGTGAATTTCATTGGGAGAAAAAAAAATGTAAGCAGTAGTTTTCAGAATCAAGGATAACCGACCGGTAATGTTAAATGTCCGTCGAACTTCACAGCCGTGTATCTACGACTTCTTAAAAGTTGTCTCCACCCCCCTCCCCCCCCCCCCCCCCCCCCCCCCTCCCCCCTTCCCCCTCCTCTTTTAAAGGACTTGCGTGACCCTTCGCGTACACTGTCCTTTCACCGTTTTAATTACAACGCCAACCTTCCTGTTCATCGTGGTGTGTGTCTGTATCACCTTGGCTTTGCACTGTGAATTTCACTCAGACAGCGCTCCCCCCAGCTTGCCCTGTCCCCCGCCTACATAACTGGCTGTTGAAGGAAGCAGTGTGTGTGTGTGTGTGTGTGTGTGTGTGTGTTCCACTCTGACAGTCGCCGGCAATCGCCTGATAAATCGCCTAAGTGGAACAGGCCCATTAGCCTTCTACGCGCCAAGGAATAAAGTCCCAGCCTGTCCTACCTCTCCCTGTAGGTCATGCCTAGTCATAGAGCAATATTGCATGGAAACAGACCCTTTGGACCAACTAGTCCACGGCGACCATGATGCCCCATCTAAACTAATCCCATTCGCCCGTGTTTGGTCCACAACCCTTTGTTCCTCTCCATCATCTGCCTTTCCAAATGCTGTTCCAAATATTGTTTTACTTCAGAGTGACATGAGTGATTCCGTGAAGACCCCGCCAGTGCGCATGCGTGTCAGTACGTCAGACGCATTGGCGCACCGACGGGCTGGAGAGCGCAGCTCCACCAGCGGTAAGTAAAAACTCGCAGGTAAGTTTTAAACTTTACTGCAATTTTGCTGGTTCCATAAGTCTGGTTGCAGGAGCCAGCAGGAACAATTCCAAAGGGGAAAAAACAACTATTAGTTAAGGCGGGGTACCGCCGACAAAAGTACAAAGACTGCCCGCGGGACCGCGGCCAGCGGGCGGGCGCTTACACCGGCTCCAGGGACGCCGGCTCCAGAGCCGCCGGCAGTACAGCCAGCGGCAGCAACTCCGGTGCCTCAGAGCACTGTGGCCACTCCAGTCGGGAGGAAGGCCAAGAGGGAATCATCAAGGCCTGTCGACTCTGAGTCAGCCCAAGAAGACTCCCCTCCTACCAACAAAAAGGTTTGGGGACGTCTGGATCAAATGGAACACCTCCCAGAGAAAATACTTAACCATGAGCCAAGGCTTTATACCCTCGGGGTTCCCCAGCAGCTCTCAGCAGCAACCTCTAGCAGAGGTCAGTATAGAGAAGAGCTATACCTGCAGGAAGAACCATATGCCCGTGAGTCTGCATGGGGACCCATACCAGCAGCGCCAAGTCAAGGGCTGCATGATACCTCCCTTATGCATGAGCAGGGAGAGCCAGGGCAGTATGATACTAACCCTGAAGTTGGTGGTATAGCAGAGAAGCATACCCCAAAGCCAAGAGCTTAGCTCCCAGTGTGCCGGACGTGGCATGTAAATTCGCCATACCGGCAGGAACTGGTAAGGCAAAAAATTTGGCCAGAAACATTAATTACATGACCTCTTACCAGTTCCAAGAATTAACAATGGATGAAATATCCAAACGATATGAGACACCTGTAAATTGTGTATCACTCAGAGTGCCCACTGTGAACCAGCCCATCCGGGGGCAAATGGGTGCAACCATGCGATTGCATGAACCAAGGCTATAGAAAGCCTTAAAACTAATCGGATCAGGTATAGCGGCTTTTGGGCGATCAGTCGAAGGGGCACCACTATCAAACTCACAGCGGACATGTTAGCCCTGCTGTGTAACGCCCACTTTGAGATCAACTGCCTGACGAAAAACGCCATCAAGCCAACTTGAATCTGAAATTTGCAGCACTGTGCAGATCACCCAACATACAGCCACCAAACTTGTTGTTTGGTGAGGTTCTGGCAAAATAACTCAATAACTCAGATGGCGAGGCGAAGACTGTGAATGATGCCGCCTCGCCAACAATACCCCTTCAGAATGGTCACAAATGCTAGTGCGGGGCAAGCACCCATTACTACGCCATCGGAATGCACCAGTGCACATCCCCAGCAAAATTAGGAGGCAAAAGAATCCAACAACCATGGCGGTACAAGCAGCTGGACTTGTCCAGGACATATCCAGGACATATCCTCTGGAGACCAGTGCCCAGTAGGGGGTAGTTTGCAATTGTTCTATAATGAATGGTACTGTATAACATCAGAGGCGTTTATACTGGACAGTTTTAGGGGTTTCAAATTCAGTTAATTTTGAATTCCCCAAGTAAAAGAAGGATATTGGATGTTGAGCCGTTCTAAGACATAGCCCGACTGAAACTCCTATGTCCAGTATAAACACTTTTTAAATGGAAATTTTCAGTATTGCTAAGCAACTGCTTTGCAAAGGATGTTATATGGCAAGTATAGATCTGAAAGATGCATATTATTCAGTACCAATTCATTACAATTATCGCAGATATTGAAAACTAGTTGGATGCGACAGCGGTGACAGTTAAAACTTTGCCAAAATGGGTAAACCTCAGCCTAGCTTGTTTACAAAATTGTGGAAACCAGTATGGGGACTACTCCGGGCTCAGAGTCACTTGTGATGGCATACTTGCATGATGTTCTGATCATAGGCAACACTCGGGAGGCAGCTGAATTCTGTATCAATTACCAAACATATGTTCGAGAGGTTGGGATTCCTCATTCGTCCAACTAAATCCAAATTGATGTCATCTAAGAATCATTGACTATTGGGGTCATTGATTCAACCAACGTATCAGTGACTCTGCCTATGGCCCAAAGTTTAGAAATAGGCCTGCAGCAGTCTGGTAGAAGAACAGCAACCCTCCATCCAATGAGTGGCTAATTAATTGGCAAATTAATAGCAGCCTTCCCTGGAGTGCAATTTGGGCCTCCACACTATCAGAATATGCAACGGGCTAAGGAACAGGCTCAAAAACATGCAGGTCATTTCGATAGACAAGTTGACAGTTGACAGCCCAAGCTATCACCAAGTTGCAAAGATGGATAGCAAATGTCACACGTTGTTCTAGTAACATTCTGAACAAAGAAAGGATTTGGGCATTTATTTTGGGTCCCGTTTGTAATTTCCCCTTAGGAGAAAGGGGTTGTTATTGCTTGTTTTGTTATTAAGACATTAATTTGTATAATGCAAACAATGTTCAATACGTTATTTGTTTATCCTGTGTCAACCGAAGCAGTGTGTCGTATGGAACTGGGTCTACGGCATGAAATCACAGAGCTTTGAAATCTTCACGGAATCACTCGTGTAACTCTGAAGTTAAATAGTAAGATTAAAGAAGAACTTACCAGTTTGAAGTTTAATCTTTATTTTATGAGGAGTTACGGTGAGCGATTGCGTGCCCTCCGCTCCTGGCCCTCATAATCGCAAAGATCATCTGGTAGTTCTAGCCTTCTGAGTCTTACTATATCACTTCGACTGTAGTTACTGTGATTAATGTTCCTGCCTCAACTCTGGCAGCTTGTTCCATATGCATACCCTTCTCTGTGTGAATAGGATCCTATTAAATCTTTCACCATTCACATTAAGGAAAGTGATGTGGAAGGAATCTCAAACTGGCTCACTACTCCATTCGAGGCCCAAGCCAGCATAATATTCTTAATAATAATAATAATAATAATAATAATAGTAATAATAATAATATTTTATTGTCATTGCACATATGTGCAACGAGATTTAGTTTGCAGCTTCCATCCCATGTCATAGCTTAAACAACTCATAAAATTTAGATAAAAATGTAGATACTCTGAGAAACATGATTTATAAAAAGAACAGTAAAACAGCGAAGTGCGATGTGACCATCCGAGGGAGACAGTTCATGGGGGTGGGGGGCACTCAGCAGGGCCGGTTCAGAGCAGGTATAGCTCCGGGAATGAAGCTGTTCCTGAGTCTGGAGGTGCGGGCGTAGAAGGCCTTGTAACGTCTGCCGGAGGGTAAGAGTTCGAACAGACAATATTGCAAGGGTGTGAGGAGTCTTTGTGGATGGTGATGGCCTTCCTGAGGCACCATGTGTGGTAGACGCCCTCCAAGGCTGGTAGCTGTGTCCCAATAATCTTCTGCGCTCTGTGGACGACGCGCTGAAGAGCTCTCCTCTCTGCCTCCGTGCAGCTGAGCTACCACACAGAGATGCCATATGTTAAGGGCCCGGCGTGATGTCAGGACCAGCCCCGCACATCTCCATACGCCTCTGCGGTTCGAAGTGGAACCGACCCCGCGAGGCCGTATGCCTCGAGCGACCACGTTTGGTCGAGCTAGAGGCATACAAACGCATGCTGGCGGGACGGGCCCTTTAGTATGCTCTCTGTGGTGCAGCGGTAGAAGGTGGTCAGCAGCTGTTCGGGCAGACCAGTCGTTTTCAGTGTTCTCAGGAAGAACAGTCGTTGCTGTGCCTTCTTGACCAGCGCAGCGGTGCTGGTGGACAATGTGAGGTCCTCTGAAATGTGTGCGCCCAGAAACCTAAACCTTTTGTTTTCAGTTTCAGTACAGGGCGGGAGATTGCAACCCTCGCGTGGTCCACCCTGTTTCGACTAATGCAATCAAGATCAAATAGAACAAGTTGACCCACAACTTTAGGCTGTGCACGCCACACGCAAGAGGAAGAAGTTTCCGTGTGGGCGGCACGGTGGCGCAGCGGTAGAGTTGCCGCCTTACAGCGCCAGAGACCCGGGTTCGATCCTGACTAATGTTGCTGTCTGTACGTTCTCCCCGTGACCGCGTGGGTTTCCTCCGGGTACTGCGGTTTCATCCCACACTCCAAAGACGTACAGGTTTGTAGGTTAATTGGCTGAGGTAAAATTTGTTAACTGTCCCTAGTGTGTGTGGGGATAGTGCTCGTGCACTAAGTGATCGCTGGTCATCACGGAATCGGTGGGCCAAAGGGCCTATTCTGCATTTTATCTCTAAAAGTCTAAAATAAAGTCACTATTAATGCATTTTGCGTTTGTAGCACAGATACCAATGGTTGGATTGTCTCAACTAATTCACGTCCTTTTGCATTAGTACGGTGAACAATAATGTTGCGGAGAGACTTATGAACTTGTACTCCAAGGTGCTGGGAAGATTTACGAGGATGTAATTAAGCTGGGTAGAGTGAAAGAGAAGATTTAGGAGGATGTTGCCAGGACTCGAGTGCCATATCAATAGGGAGGGACTGGACCAGCTAGGACTTCTTGGTTTCTACAAACTAGGACTTTATTCCTTGGAGCGCAGAAGGTAGTCTTATAGAGGTGTATAACATCATGAGGGTGAATGCATTTTAGTTTATTGTCACGTGGACCGAGGTACAGTGAAAAGCTGTTTGTTGCGTGCTAACCAGTCAGCAGAAAGACAATACATTGGTTAATCAACCCATTTATCGTGTGCAGATACATGATAAGGGAATAGTGTTTCGTGCAAGGTAAATCAAGCAAAGTCCCATCAAGGATAGTCCGAGGGACATCAAAGAGGTAGATAGTAGTTCAGCACTGCTCTCTGATTGTGGTAGGACAATTGTGTCTTTGACCCAGGGTAAGGCACTTCTTTTTGCCAGTTCTCCCAGAAGCTAGGATGTAGTTCCGATCTTCCAACCTACCTCCTGGCAGGCATTGGACTTTTTTCTCTGGAACTGTAATGTTACAATACTGAAAACTACATTCTGCACTCGGGTATTTTTCTCTTGCTCTACCTGTTGTAATGTGTATGGCTCGATAATTAGCATTTATTATTCTGCATGGGTTGATTATGAACTGATTTAATTGGATAGCATGCAAATAAAGCTATTTATTATCTCGATACGTGTGACAATAATAGACCATTGCCAATACCAATATCATGTCGGGCAGCATCCCTGGGGAACATGAATAGGTGACCTTTTGGGTTGCAACCGTTCTTCAGACCATCATCAATCTGACCAAGGGCTCTAAACTGCGACAAATGTCACATATCCATATTCTTCACAGACAAAGCCTGGCCCACTTTTTTTTACGCTCAAACTTCCAGTACCTGCATTCTCTCGTGACTCCATCAATTACAATTTTTCTGTTTAAATTACTTAAAGTGGGCCAGGCTTCGTCTGTGATGAAGATGGATATTGACATTTGTAGCAGTTTAGAGCCCTTGGTCAGAATGATGATGGGTTTGAAGAAGGGTTCCAATCCAAAACGTCACCTGTTGAGACGCAGGAGGAGCCCGGCCGGGAGTCACCCCACAGAGCCCAGTCCCCCCCCCCATGCGCTAGAGTCTCCCAACCCCTGCAGAGTGGTTATTAAGATGGCTGATCCGTGGGCGGTTGCTGCTGGGATGCAAGTCGGGGCCTGATCAACCCCGGCTGGGTCGCCTGGGCGAGGGTGTCTGATGTTGTGAGACCCAAAACATCCAATGACCCCAGGTCACATCACTGAGGATGCGTCCCAGCTCATCTAGAAGAAGTATATTTTTCACATTCTCACAGTCTTTAATTGAATTGATGATTGTCAGATATGCAAAATATGGGATTCTTTGCTAGTTTAGTTTTTTAGTTTAGATACAGCGCGGAAACAGGCCCCTTGCCCCACGAAGTCTGCGCTGACCAGCGATCACCAGTGCACTAGTTACCACAACACTGGTGAGTAAGGCAAGGCAGCACCTTTACCACCTCAGGCAATTGAGGAAATTCAGAGTGTCTCTGAGGATCCTCCAGTGCTTCTACTCAGCCGCTGTGGAGAGCATCTTGTCCGGAAACATTACAATCTGGTTTGGGAACTGCTCTGCCCAGGACAAGAAGGCTCTGCAGAGTAGTGTGTTCGGCTGAACGCACTATTGGAGCTACACTCGCCCCGCCTGCAGGAACTATACACCAGAAGGTGCAGATCCAGAGCCAACAAGATCATGGGGGACCCCTTCCACCCCAGCAACGGTCTGTTCCAGCTGCTACGGTCAGGCAAATGCCTCCGTTGCCATGCTGTGAAAACGGAGAGGATGAGAGGGAGTTTCTTCCCGGAGTAAACTCCTATCTCACCAGGGACTAACTTTACTGGACCAATTTACTGTTGTGTAGTGTCTTTTTAAAATTGCTGTTTTTTCTTTTTCCTCCCACAAATATGTGATTCCGTTCCATTCTGTTTTGTAGTTTGTTTGCACAATCCACGAGCATTGCCACTTTTCATTTCACTGCACAAATTGTATGTGTATGTGATGAATAAACTTGACTTGACCCTACATACTAGGGACAATTTACAGAAGCTAATTGACCGATAACCCCGCATGTATTTGGAACGTGGGAGGAAAACGGAGCACACGGAGGAAACCCACTCGGGTCACGGGGAGAAACTCCGTACAAACAGCACCCGCAGTCAGGATCAATCCCGGGGCTCCGGCGCAGTAATGCAGCAACTCTAACGCTGCGCACCCTCATTTTAAGATAAGGGCGTTGTGTTCTATTTGAGTTATTATTACAAATTTTGCAAAATTTGTGTATATTTCGTATTGATGTAGAAAACAGAATTCAGTGACAAATAGCCTCATGTCTTCTCCGTGGCCAGTCACCTTGTCGTGGTGGAGAAGCTTGTGTGGACCTGAGATCCTGAGAGCGATGCCGTCTGGAGCTATGCTCCTGGTAGGGCCACCCATGGCGGTAAGGTCGAGGAGAGGTCTCTGACAAAGAGCAATCCAACCAAGACCTCAACGGTGGAACAGGCGGAGGACGATGGCCGACCTTAGTGGAGCGTCACAACGGCTGGGAAGACGGATGAAGGCTGCAGCAGAAAAGGGTCCCCGGTCGTCTTCGACTCCATGCCACTGGATCCTGACCCAGATCTGACAAGGACCGTGGGGTGGCTGTCTGTGCACCAGTCTCCCCACGTTAAACAAAGTCACGCACTGGCGTCCTTCAACCCTGGGGACACCCATGGTCAGGGGGGCCTAAGAAAAAGCCTGATGTTTTATTGTTAACGAGGAATTTGATTTGGGTGAATATGTTTACTCTGATCATTCACTCAGCCAGCATCAGTAAACACACTTCAGTGACAATGCATTGATGCTTCATGGGTTGATTAAACATAAAGAAGAAAGATTGTATGCATCTTACTACCAGGTGGGCATTTTTTTTTTTTGGAAAGAATAAAGTTTTAAAAGAATACAGTTCCGCAAGGCATTTCTCTGTTATGTCTGTACCTTCAAAGTTGTTCGAGAGATTCTCTGATATAAAGCAGGTAAGAAGGCTTGCAGAGATAAAGATGAAATGTTATTGAGTGTACATGCTCCTGGAAATTAGATGGTGCGAAACTATTATAGTTTGGTTTAGAGATACATCGCGGATACAGGCTCTTCGGCTCACAGAGTCCGCACCAACCAGCGTTCGATCCCAGCACGTTAACATCCTACACACACTAGGGATAATTTACACTTGCTGTATACCAAGCCAATTAACCTGCAAACCTGTGAATCTTTAGAGTGTGGGAGGAAACCGGAGCTCCTGGAGGAAACACAGAGGTGCTGTCTGTACGGAGTTTGTACATTCTCCCCATAATCGCGTTTTTTTTTTTTTTCTGCAAGATCTTCGGTTTCCTCCCACGCTCCAAAGACGTGCGGGTTTGTAGGTTAATTGGCTTGGTATCATTGTAAATTGCCCCTAGTGTGTGTAGGTTAGTGTACGGGGATCGCTGGGCAGTGCGAACTAGATGGGCCGAAGGGCCTGTTTCCATGCTGTATCTCTAAACTAAACTACACTAAACTACTGGAAGAGCAAGTTCTTTATTCTTTATATATATATATTATTAAGGCAGAAGGAGCAGGAAAAGCTGGAGTCTGCTCTGGTGCATATGGTGCTGAGGTTGCATATTCTGTCCTCCGGAGAGTTAGGATGGAAGTACCTACATTTCTCTTTGACATATCATTCATGACATTATTCAGGTGTGAATTATACAATTCACATCTGAACACCATAAGTCCAGGTGTGAATTATCTCTCCATGTTCAGAGTTCAGGAACAAAGAATGCCTATGGAATAAATACCAAATAGTGAAAGGCCCGGATAGAGTGATGTGGAGAAGATGTTTCCATTAGTGGGGGAGTCTCGGACTGGAGGTCATAGCCTCAGAATTGAAGGACGTTTCTTTGGGAAGGAGATGAGGAGGAATTTCTTTAGTCAGTGGGTGGTGAATCTGTGGAATTCTACGCCACAGAAGGCTGTGGAGGCAAACCTGAACGTCTTTGAAACGTGGGGGAAAACCGGAGAATCCGGAGAAGACCCATGTGGTCACAGGGAGAAATTCCGTACAGGCAGCACCCAGAGTCAGGATCAAACCTGGGTCTCTGGCCCTGCGAGGCAGCAAGTCCGCTCTGTTTCTGCAGACCAATGCGTTTTTGCGCCCATGAGTTCATGCATCATTTGCTGATTTCTCAATGCCTGGTTTATAGTGAAGCAATAGGCAGCAAGTTGGTAAAGATAGCAAGCAGACGGTTCCATTTCTCAACAAGCCATTGGCAAAACAGCAGCAGAAACGGGGAACAGTGCCTAGAAAATGACACGGCCGGCTTTCTCAGGGATGAGAATGCTATCAGTTTCAAACATGTGGAGACGCTCGTTCAGAGTTAGGTTGCTTATCACGACCAAAATAGAGACCGAGTTATGTATGTGCACAGATAGCATGAAGGGTGAGGGACGGGGGGGGGAGGGTAGCGTATTACTCTCCTCTGGCCAAAGAAGAGAACGGTTTGATGGGTGGCCACGGTGGTGTAGCGGTACAGTTGCTGCCTTACAGTGCCAGAGACCCAGGTTCGATCGTGGCTGTGGGTGCTGTCTGTAAAATCATCGTGGGGGGGTTCGCCAATATAAATAGCGTTTAATTGTATACTCTCCATTTGGCGAAGTGACCCTGTCACAAATGAGTTTGCACTGCAGAAGGGTAGAATGCACAGGGTCCTGTAGGGACACGGAAATGTTAGTGGAATTCCCTGCCACAGAAGGCAGTGGAGGCCAAATCGCTGGATGCTTTCAAGGGAGAGTTATATTCGGCTCTTAGGGCTAACGGAATCAAGGGATACTGTGAGAAAGCAGGAATGGGGTACTGATTTTAGATGGTCAGCCATGATCATATTGAATGGTGGTACCGGCTCAAAGGGCCGAATGGCCTCCTCCTGCACCTGTTTTCTATGTTTCTATCTTTCTAAAATGGTTAGTGCTCTGATGTAGCAATGAAATCATAACGATTTGCTGCATTCCACTGTTATTCTGTGCAAATTAAAGTAACTTGAGAACTATTTCCCATGCACTGCCTCAGTATTAATTCACTACAGCACGGTGGCGCAGCGGTAGAGTTGCTGCCTCACAGCGCCAGAGACCCGGGTTCCACCCTGACTACAGGTGCCGTCTGTGCAGAGTTTGCATGTTCTCCTGCCTGTGACCTGCCTGGGTTTTCTCCGGGTGCTCCTGTTTCTTCCCACATTCCAAAGCCGTACAGATGTGAGGGTTAATTGGTTCGGTAAAAATTGTAAACTGTCCCTAGTGTGGGGAGATCGCTGGTCGGCGAGCACTCAATGAGCCGGAGGGCCTGTTTCCGCGCTGTATCTCTAAATTAAAAGTGTAATACCAAAAATATCAGGTGAATTTTAAGTTTAAGAAAGAACTGCAGATGCTGGAAAATCGAAGGTAGACAAAAATGCTGGAGAAACTCAACGGGTGAGGCAGCATCTATGGAGCGAAGAAAATAGGCAAAGTTTCGGGTCGAGACCCTTCAGTTGAATTTTAAGGATCGTCCCATCGGGAAATCCTAGAGCGCAGGGGGCTGGACTGGTGTGGGGTTGAGTGTGAGGGGACATATCTCAATAGATATAGCTGACTCCCCTCCAGTCTGAGTTATAGGGCCATTGTAGAGAACCCCCACAGCCTATCTTCAATTTAAGGTGACAAGGTGATCAATCAAAGACAATAGGTGCAGGAGTAGGCCATTTGGCCCTTCGAGCCAGCACCGGCATTCAATGTGATCATGGCTGATCGTCCCCAATCAGTACCCCGTTCCTGTCTTCTCCCCATATCTCCTGACTCCGCTATTTTTAAGAGCCCAATCTAGCTCTCTCTTGAAAGCATCCAGAGAACCAGCCTCCACCCCTGTGAGGCAGAGAATTCCACAGACTCACCACTCTCTGTGAGAAAAGGTGTTTCCTCATCTCCGTTCTAAATGGTTTACCCCTTATTCTTAAACTGTGGCCCCTGGTTCTGGAATCTGGAAGATTCTGGTTCTGGAAGATAGACACAAAAAGCTGGTGTTTGCTCAACGGGTCAGACAGCATCCCTGGAGAGAAAGGATTTGGTGACGTTTCGGGTCGAGACCCTTCTACAGACTTAAGTCTCCAGTCTCCTCTAGTCTGAAGAACGGTCTCAACCAGAAAGGTTACCTATTCCTTATCTCCAGAGATACTGAGTTACTCCAGCTTTTTATGTCTATCTTCGGTCTAAACCAGCATCTGCAGTTCCTTCCTACCCAAGGTGATAAATCAAACAGCCCGATCTCTCAAAACTTCCTTCAGTTGCGTTGATATCTGTGCAGCTGTGTTGAGCAGGTACAAGGCTGGTAATCCTTCAAGGCAGCTCATGTGGTGCATGGCACTGTTATCTGATCTGGTTGCTGGGCAACCTGCCTCAGAATGCATAATTGGACTTCAAACAACAGCTAAAATGCCCGATAAACCCATAGATCCTGGTGGAGTTTTGTCATTTTAATCATAAACGCGGCAATAAATGCTGGAGGATTTACTTTAGACTATAGAGACGATAGATGCAGCGCGGAAGCAGGCCCTTCGGCCCACCGAGTCGGTGCCGGCCTGCAATCGCCCCACACACTACCACTATCCTACACACCAGGGGTAAATGCAATTCATAACCAAAGCCAAACCTGTACGTCCTTGGAGTGTGGGAGGAAACCGGAGCACCCTGAGAAAACCCACACGGGTCACGGGGAGAATGTACAAACTCCGTACAGTCGGGATTGAAACAGGGAACTCTGTACAGTCGGGACTCTGGCGCTGTGAGGCAGCGAATCCGGGACCTCTGCGCCACTGTGCAGTGACGTTCCTCTGGGTGCTCCGGCTTCCGGCTACATCCCAAAGATGCTCACTGTATATTGATCAAAATCTGAAAATGTAAAACACGTTTTGAGAAAATTCTTCAGCAGAATCATGACATTGAAACTCTCCCTTCCTCCTTTGCTGTAAGCTGATGTACACTCGGTGATTAGGGGCAGCACGGTGGCGCAGCTGGTAGAGTCGCTGCCTCACAGCTCCAGAGACCCATGTTCGTTTCTGACCTCGGGTGCTGTCTGTGTGGAGATTGCATGCTCTCCCTGTGACCGCGTGGGTTTCCCCCAAGTGTTATATTCACTGGAGTTTAGAAGGATGAGGGGGAGATCTCCTAGAAACATATAAAATTATAAAAGGACTGGACAAGCTAGATGCAGGAAAAATGTTCCCAGTGTTGGGCGAGTCCAGATCCAGGGGCCACAGTCTTAGAAAGAAGGGGAGGCTAATTAAGACTGAGGTGAGAAAAAACTTTTTCACCCAGAGTTGTGAATTTGTGGAATTCCCTGCCACAGAGGGCAGTGGAGGCCAAATCACCGGATGGATTTAAGAGAGAGTTAGAGCTCTAGGGGCTAGTGGAGTCAAGGGATAAGGGGAGAAGGCAGACACGGGTTATTGATTGGAGACGATCGGCCATGATCACAATGAATGGCGCTGCTGGCTCGAAGGACCAATCCTCCTGCACCCATCCTCTAGGTTTCTATGTTTCTATGCTCCGGTTTCCTCCTACAACCCAAAGATGTGCGGGTTTGTAGGTTAATTGGCCTCTGTAAATTGCTCCTTGTGTATAGGGAGTGGATGAGAAAATGGGATATCGACAAACTAATGTGAACGGGTTGGTGGATGGCATGGACTCTGTGGGCCAAAGAACTCTATCGCAATAAAAATGAAAAAAATAACTATAGATAGGCATAAAATACTGGAGTACCTCAGCGGGTCAGGTAGCATCTCTGGAGAGAAGGAATGGGTGACGTTTCGGGTCGAGACCCTCCTTCAGACCGAGAGTCAGGGGAAAGGGAAACTAGAGAAATGAAAAAGGTACAAAGAAAAGAGAATGAAAGGTATGAAAAGAACAAATCAGGGCCAGCAAGGAAGATCAAGGAATGGCAGAGCCCACAATGGTCCATTGTTGGCTGTGGAAGAGGTGATAACAAGAGGGTACGAGCAGTTATATTAAGCAGGACGACAATTAAACTAGGTGGACGACGAGGGTGGAGGAGGGCCAGAGAGAGAGAGGGAATTGCAAGGGTTACTTAAGATTGGATAAATCAATATTCATACCACTGGGTTGTAAGCTATTAACGATTTTAAAAAATGATATTTGCTCCTCCACCCGTTCCCTGTTTGAGACATAGAAGCATAGAAAAATAGAAAATAGGTGCAGGAGTAGGCCATTCGGCCCTTCAAGCCTGCACCGCCATTCAATATGATCATGGCTGATCATCCAACTCGGTATCCTGTACCTGCCTTCTCTCCATACCCCCTGATTCCTTTAGCCACAAGGGCCGCATCTAACTCCCTCTTAAATATGGCCAAGAAACTGGCCTCAACTACCTTCTGTGGCAGAGAATTCCACAGACTCACCACTCTCTGTGTGAAAAATGTTTTTCTCATCTCGGTCCTAAAAGACTTCCCCCTTATCCTTAAACTGTGACCCCCTTGTTCTGGACTTCCCCCAACATCGGGAACGATCTTCCTGCATCTAGACGGGACATTACCCGATATGCTCTAACAAGAGTAAAGGGTTCAGGTGTAGGAATGTTGGCTTTCATTTTCCTTTATTCTTGTCTACTTTCTGCCACGGTAATAAGACGTCAAGGCATGATGGATTTCTTTTGCGTTTCAAAGAGATTAAATCTCACACCACCCCCTGGGCACATTTTTTGGATTCGATTTTTGTTTTTGGCTTCAGGTTCTCTCATTGAGTTGATCTGCAGCAATCCTGCTAAATTACCCCTCCCCCTCCCCCTCCCCCATATTACGGGCAAGGGAGCAGATGAATATCAGGTAGTCCTCCGGAACTTAGCTGGGCTGATGCAATCAGATAGAACCGAAAGTCCTGCTAGAAGTATATAACATTTACAAGAGGCAGACAGAGAGTAGCACAATCTGAATATTTTTTACCTGAGAGCCAAATGCCAAGGATTAGAGGATACACTATAGCTTTTGGGCGAGAGCAGGGTTTTTTTTTTCAAGGAGATTTAGTTTAGTATCGAGAGACAACGCGGGCCACTGAGTCCACACCGACCTTGCGATCCCCGGTTACACAGGCACCCACTACACACTACACAATTTACAATTTTTAACCAAAGCCATTTAACCTACAAATCTGTACGTCTTTGGAAGTATTCCTCCAAAAGTCACCTATTCCTATTCTCCAGAGGTGCTGCCTGACCCGCTGAGTTACTCCAGCTTTTTGTGTCTATCTTCGGTATAAATCTGTAGTTCCTTCATACACATCTATAATCAGTACCCTGACTGACGAAGGCCAATGTGCCAAAGGTTTTCGCGACCATCCTATTTACCTGTAATGCTATTTGAATGATTGAATGAATACTTTAATTTATTGTCACATGAGTTGCGAAGTGGTGGCGCCTAACGGCAGCGGCTCGACTGCAGTCCATCTGTCTTTTTATACATTTTTGTCCGTTAGATGTATGTTTTTGGTTCTAATTTTTATTATTTTTTTAGCTGTGTATATATGTGGGGGAGGGGGGACCGTTTAATCTTCGGAGCGGGAGAGCTGTGGTGGCGCGCGGCTGTGACCCGACTTCGGAGCTTTGGAGGCTCCGGTGGGCAGTAGCATCGAGAGCTCGCAGGTCCCTGGTGGGAGACCGCTTTTTGTAGCACCCGCAACGGCAACTTCTCCCGCCACGGGGTTTAAATGACTCGTAGCGGGGCCTAACATCGCCCAGCGCGGCTTAAACAGCCACAGGACTTACCATCGCCCGCCGGGGGCTTTAACATCGTGAGCCCCAGTCGCCTCGAGACTGCAGTTGGACTGCTGGATCGCGGGAGAAGAACAAAAGGAAGAGATAAGACTTTTGCCTTCCATCACAGTGAGGAGGTGATGGAGATTCACTGTGATGGATGTTTGTGTAAATTGCGTTAAGTGTGTGTCTTGTTTTTTTTTTTTTGTTGTAATGTCATGACTGTGGCAATGAAATTTTGTTCAAACCTTGTCTGTTTGAATGACAATAAAAGGCGTTCTATTCTATGAGACAAGTCACGGTGAAATTCTTGGTTTTGCACACGCAAGGTATACAAAGAGTCGCTACATAAAGGGCGTTGACAAAGTTACAAAGTATCCCACTTCAGTTCCTCCTTTGTTCTCCCACCCCTCTCCCCTCCCTCAAGAAGGTCCCCCCCCCCCCCCATGACGGGACCTCCTTTGTTCATTGTCCTTTGTTCAGGGGAGTGCGTACTTACACCCCGAGAGTAAACGTACCAGTGTAGAATGAAGAGAATCTGAGGACATTGGAGTCTTTGTCTTGAGGTATATTTCTGAGCACAGCCCAATCTTTGAAAAATATGAATGGCTTGGTGGCGTTTAAGACTCAATTAGGCAGGTAAATGGGTAAGAACTGTTAGGAGGGATATGGACCAAACGCAGGCAAATGTGACTGGTCTAGGTGGGGCACTTGGTTGGCATGGACGGGTTCAGGCCAGCGGATGCATGTGTGACTTTATGACAGTATGACTCTATTTGGGCAGCATGGTGGCGTAGGGGTAGAGTTGCTGCCTTACAGCGCCAGAGACCCGGGCTCGATCTTGACTACGGGTGCTGTCCGTACGGAAGCGTAGAAACATAGAAAAATAAGTGCAGGAGTAGGCCATTCGGCCCTTCGAGCCAGCAACGCCATTCAGTATGATCATGGCTGATCGTCTGAAATCAGGAGACAAAAATGCTGGAGAAACTCAGCGGGTGAGGCAGCATCTACGGAGCGAAGGAATAGGTGACGTTTCGGGTCGAGACCCTTCTTCAGACTGAAATCAGTACCCCGTTCCTGCTTTTTCCACATATCCCTTATTAGCCCTAAGAGTTAAATTGAACTCGCTCTGGAATACATCCAGTGATTTGGCCTCCACTGCCTTCTGTGGCAGAGAATTCCACAGATTCACAACTGCATGAAAATGTTTTTCCTCATCTCAGTCCTAAATGGTCTACCCCTTATTTTTAAACCGTGACCCCTGGTTCTGGACTCCTCCAAAATTTAAGAGTTTTACGTGTTTCTATAAGATCCCTTCTCATCCTTCTAAATTCCAGTGAATACAAGCCCAGTCGACCAATTCTTTCATCATGTGTCAGTCCCGCCATCCCGGGAACCTACGCTGCACTTCCTCAATAGCAAGAATGTCCTTCCTCAAATAAGGAGACCAAAACTCTACATAATACTCCCTGGAGCCCTGTACAACTGCAGAAGGACCTCTTTGCTCCTATACTCAACTCTTCTTGTTATGAAGGCTAACATGCCATTCGCTTTCTTCACTGCCTGCTGTACCTGCATGCTTACTTTCAGTGACTGATGAACAAGGACCCCCAGATCCCGTTGTACTTCCCCTTTTCCCAACTTGACACCATTCAGATAATCTGCCTTCCTATTTTTGCCACCAAAGTGGATAACCTCACATTTATTCATATGAAACTGCATCTGCCCATTCACCCAACCTGTCCAAGTCACCCTGCATCCTCATAGCATCCTCCTCACAGTTGACACTGCCACCAAGCTTTGTGTCATGTGCAAATTTGCTAATGTTACTTTGAATCCCTTCATCCAAATCATTAACGTATATTGTAAATAGCTGCGGTCCCAGCACCGAGCCTTGCGGTACCCCACTAGTCACTGCCTGCCATTCTGAAAGGGACCCGTTTATCTCCGGGTGCTCCGGTTGTCTCCGGGTCCTCCCACACTCAAAGGACGCACAGGTTTGTAGATTAATTGGCTTTTGTAAGTTGTAAAATTGTCCCTAGCGTGTAGAACAGCGTGATTGCTGGTCTGCACGGACTCAGAGGGCCAAAGGGCCTGTTTCACCACTGTGCCTCTAAAGTCTAAAGTAAAGTGCTTTGATAGATATTTCGGTACTGTATCTATAAAGTCTAAAGTGAAGTCTAAAGACTCTATTCTCAATATTTTAAAAGTTTTAAAGTTAAGGGCGGCACACTGGAGCATCGTGGAGATCTGCCGTCTCACATCACTGGAGACTCGCTTTCAATCCTGACCTCGAGTGCTGTCTGTGTGGAGTTTGCGCTTTCTCCCTGTGACCGGGTGTTCCGGTTTCCTCCCACATCTTAAAGACGTGCAGGTTTGGACGTTAATTGGGCCTCTGTAAATAGTCCCTGGTGTGTGGTGAATGGCTCGGAAAGTGAGACAACATGGATCTAACGTGAATGGATAATCGATGGTCGGCGATCATCTCGTGGATTAGGTCGTCCAAGTGGGACAGGCCAAGTAAAGGGCCTGTCCCACTTGGAAGACCTAATCCACGAGTTTGGAAGACCCTAGACGAGTTGAAAAAAATGTCATGGTCATGTTGGCTCGCCGAAGTAAAAGACCTCCCACGACTATGTCTACGACCTCCTACCACTATGTCTACGACCTCAGTCTTCCACACCTAAGTCCAACTACGACTAGCTACGAGTGGAAAATGATCACATGATAAAAATATGTCATGTTTGCATTTTTTTTCACGGGCCAGTTACCGACCTACGACTAACCACGACTAGTGGGACAGGGGCTTTAACTCAGCGGGTGAGGCAGCATCTACGGAGAGAAGGAATGGGTGACGTTTCGGGTCGAGATCCTTCTTCAGTCTGGAGAAGGGTCTCGACCCGAAACATCACCCACTCCTTCTCCCCAAAGGAACTGGGTCTGTTTGCCTGTACCACCTCTCTTTTCATTTTCTTTGCCCACTTTCCTCTGCAAAGAAGATCGCTCCCCCATACTTTAACAATTTTCCAGCGGGAACTGACATCATTGATCCCGCTAACTCTGAACACACATGTAAGTCAAAGCGAACTCTCCGCAATCTCCACATCAAATTCTGTTCAAATTATGAGGTTAGTTTTTATTCATCTTGAGGAGTCACGATGTTTCTCAGCAACATCTGCTTTGTTTCCCCAGCGTTTGGAGTTGTAAATGACTAAAACCGCACTGTCAGATCCAATTAGCAAGGTTATCTTTCCTGCTGTTCAGCGTGCTGTAAATTCTGCGCCTGCCACAGACCCCCGGTGTGTACGATAAGTTAAAATTACCAACCCATCCACTTGCTGAAAATGTCCAAACATGGGTAGGCGGCACGGTGGCGCAGCGGTAGAGTTGCTGCCTCACAGCGCCGGAGACCCGGGTTCCACCCCGACAACGGCTGCTGCCGGTACGGAGTTTGCACGTTCTCCCCGTGACCTGCGTGGATTTTCTACGAGATCGACGAAACCTACAAACCCAAAGACGTACGGGCTTGTAGGTTAATTGCTTGGTACAAATGTGAAATTGTCCCTAGTGCGTGTAGGATAGCGTGAGTGTGTGTGGATCGCTGGTCGGTGCGGACTCGGTAGGCCGAAGGGCCTGTTTCCATGCTGTATCTCGAAACTAAACTGAACTACTCAGTGGGTCAGGCAGCATCTGTGGAGGGAATGGACATGCGACGTTTCAGGTCGGGACCCTGCCTCATACTGACCAGACCTTTAGAGATACAGCGCGGAAACAGGCCCTTCGGCCCACCGGATCCCATACTGCCCTGAAAATGTTTCTACGCTGGATAGTGCCAGGGATCGTATTGTGCTATCACATGCCCATTGCCTGGCTCTCAGGCTGAGGACAGGCTAAAGCCCCTTAAAATGGTGTTTAAAAATTGAAGATAGACTCAAAAAGCTGGAGTAACTCAGCGGGTCAGGCAACATCACTGGAGAAATGGAACAGGTGACGGTATGGGTCAAGACCCTTCTTCAGACAGAGAGTTGGGGGAGAAGGAATCAAGATTAATAGGCAGTGATAATAGACAATAGACAATAGGTGCAGGAGTAGGCCATTTGGCCCTTCGAGCCAGCACTGCCATTCAATGTGATCATGGCTGATCATCCCCAATCAGTGCCCCGTTCCTACCTTCTCCCCATATCCCCTGACTCTGCTATCTTTAAGAGCCCTATCTAGCTCTCTCTTGAAAGCACCCAGAGAACCTGCCTCCACCGTCCTCTGAGGCAGAGAATTCCACAGAGTTACTCCAGCATGTTGTGTCTACCTTAGGTTTCTCGGTTAATTGATCCCAGTAAATTGCCCCGTGTGTAAGGAGTGGATGTGAAAATGGGACAACATTTTAAAGAGCCCTATCCAGCTCTCTCTTGAAAGCAGAACCTGGCTCCACCGCCCTCTGTGGCAGAGAATTCCACAGACTCACCACTCTCTGTGAGAAAAAGTGTTTCCTTGTCTCCGTTCTAAATGGCTTACCGCTTATTCTTAAACTGTGGCCCCTGGTTCTGGATGTCGAGAGATATAACACATTACCAGGTTCCAAAATAGGAGTTAACATTTCATAAGGTCATAAGATAGTAGCAGAATTAGGCCATTCAGCCCATCAAGTCTTCTCCGCCACTCAATCATCGCCGATCTATCATTCCCTCTCAACCCCACTTTCCTCCCATAACTCTACAATCATTGTATTTGTGAGGGTGTGAGGGACCTAAAGATGCCACTGGTACAAACATTTATTTGATAATATTTGCTATCAAATAGATTGAGTGAAATTCAGACTAAATTTGTCATAATCATAGTCATACAACGAAGAAACAGGCCCTTCGGCCCAACTTGCCCATAACTAGAGAATGAAAACAGAAATATTCCAGACAGTGGCTACTATAGTAATTTAGTTTATTTTAGTTCAGAGAGGAGGGATAGAACCAGGCCCTTCGGCCCACTGGGTCTATGCTGGCCCTCAATCATCTGTTCACACTAGCTTTATGTTATCCCACTTTCTCATCCACTCCCTACACACTCGGGACAATTTACTGAAGCCAATTAGCATGCAAGCCCGCATGTCTTTGGTGTGTTGGCGGAAACCGTAGCATCCGGAGGAATCCCACGCGGTCACGGGGAGAACGATACAGACAACACCCGAGGTCAGGATCCAACCTGGGTCTCTGGCACTGTGAGGCTGCGGAAAGGAAGCTACCAGTATAGAGATAGACACAAAATGCTGGAGCAACTCAGCGGGTGAGGCAGCTTCTCTGCAGAGAAGCTAATGGGAGACGTTTTTGGGTCAAGACCCTTCTTCAGAATTCCAGTGTGGAGACTTTTCTCTGGAATGGATGTGTTGGGATATTCTGTGCGGTTTTTCTCATTCATTGTTATCTTGTAATCTTGGGAGGATTACGGTCCCACCAATCTTCAGTGGCATGTGGATGATAATTCACTCACCGCACTAATAAGTCGTCAGCTAACTGGATTACTCTTTGCTACAGCTTCATTTCCCGCAGTCTAATAATGCTGATTAGGGAGCACTGTATTAGCAAAAGCAACTAGATCAGAATTAAAAAAAAACAAACTGATACACAGACAAAAATGTTTGCGCTGTATGTGAAAGTGGTGAGAGCACACTTTATATAATGATGCACGGCAGATGAAGTTTAATGCGGATAAATGTGAGGTCATCCACTTTGGTAGCAAAAACAGGAGGGCAGATTACTATCTAAATGGCGTCAAGTTGGGAAAAGGGGAAGTACAACGGGATCTGGGGGTCCTTGTTCATCAGTCAATGAAAGTAAGCATGCAGGTACAGCAGGCAGTGAAGAAAGTGAATGGCATGTTGGCCTTTATAACAAGAGGAGTCGAGTATAGGAGCAAAGAAGTCCTTCTGCAGTTGTACAGAGCCCCAGTGAGACCACACCTGGAGTATTGTGTGCAGTTTTGGTCCCCTAATTTGGGGAAGGACATTCTTTCTATTGAGGGAGTGCAGGATAGGTTTACAAGGTTAATTCCCGGGATGGCGGGACTGTCATATGCTGAGAAAATGAAACAGCTGGGCTTGTACACTCTGGAGTTTAGAAGGATGAGCGATGATCTTATTGAAACATTGTTTAAGGTTAGGACACGCTGGAGGCAGGAAATGTTCCCGATGTTGAGGGAGTCCAGAACCAGGGGCCACAGTTTATGAATGAGGGGTAAGCTATTTAGAACGGAGATAAGGAAACACTTTTTCTCACAGAGTTGTCAGTGTGTGGAATTCTCTGCCTCAGAGGGCGGTGGAGGCAGGTTCTCTGGATGCTGTCAAGAGAGAGCTAGATAGGGCTCTTAAAGATAGCGGAGTCAGGGGATATGGGGAGAAGGCAGGAACAGGGTACTGATTGGGGATGATCAGCCATGATCACATTGAATGGCGGTGCTGGCTCGAAGGGCCGAATGGCCTCCTCCTGCACCTATTGTCTATTGTCTCTACCGGTGTGTCACCATGCTACCCCTATTTTGTCTGCCCAAAGAGGGTTCAATTTCTCCAGGGATGCTGCCTGACCCTTTGAGTTACTCCGGCACTTTGTGTCTTTTTCTTCTCTGTGCCTCAGTCAGGTTTGCAGTGTGACCTGGACAGGAATTTGGCGGTGCTTGCCTTCCCAACCATTGCTACTGTTGGCCTGTGCAGGATTGGGGGGGGGGGGGGTGGGTGGCAGGAGGCGACGGGGTCTGCCAAAGCACGCCATTAAAAATAAAGATTAAAGACTTCATTCAGGAACTCGAATCCTTTTGAAAACAAACCTCTCCATTCTTTGTGGTGCCAAGTCAAAATTGATATCTCTTTGGCAAGGTGGACGCCACTTACTGGCATTCATGTTTTCAATGTGATCAGAAGGAATTCATTTTAATCTATGTTAACATTAATGGGCAGAGGCACAGTGGTGAAGCGGTAGAGTTGCTGCCTTAGCGCCAGAGACCCGAGTTTGATCCTGACTATCGGGGGCTGTCTGTACGGAGTTTGTACGTTCTCCTTGTGACTTGCGTGGGTTTTCTCCAGGATCTCCAGTGTCCTCCCACACTCCAAAGACGTACAGGTTTGTAGGTTCATTGGCTTGGTATTGTCCCTAGTGTGTGTGGGATAGTGTTAATGTGCTGGGGGTGGGGGGGGGGGGAGAACATTGCAACCTTCCCATGGTCCACCCTGTTTAGACTGATGCAATCAACCTGACGTGCACTAACAAGATAAAATAGAACAAGTTGACCCACAACTTGAGGCTGTGCACGCAAGAAGAGGAATATGCGGGGGTCGGCGTGGGCCGAAGGGCCTAGAATCATAGTAACATAGATGATAGGTGCAGGAGGAGGCCATTCGGCCCTTTGAGCCAGCACCGCCATTCATTGTGATCATGGCTGATCGTCCCAAATCAATAACCCGTGCCTGCCTTCTCCCCATAGCCCTTGATTCCACTAACCCCTAGAGCTCTATCTAACTCTCTCCTAAATCCATCCAGTGATTTGGCCTCCACTTCCCTCTGTGGCAGGGAATTCCATAAATTCACAATTCTCTGGGTGAAAACGTTTTTTCTATCCTCAGTCTTAAAAACCCTCCCCTTTATTCTAAGACTGTGGCCCCTGGTTCTGGACTCGCCCAACATTGGGAACATTTTTCCTGCATCTAGTTTGTCCAGTCCTTTCTAATTTTATATGTTTCTATAAGATCCCCCCCCCTCATCTTTCTAAACTCCAGTGAATACAAGCCTAGCCTTTTCAATCCTTCCTCACATGACAGTCCTGCCGTCCCTGGGATTAATCTCGTGAACCTACTCTGCACTGCCTCAATCAGTTTCCTCGCTGTATCTCTAAACTAACGCAGTCTGAAGAAGGGTCTCGACCCGAGACGTCACCCATTCCTTCTCTCCAGAGATGCTGCCTGTCCCGCTGAGTTACTCCAGCATTTTGAGCCGATCTTCAGTGTAAACCAGCATCCGCAGTTCCTTGCTGAACAAACATCATTTCAGTTTGCCCAGGAGAGGAATTAAATATTTGAAGGATCAACCAAAGACACCTTAGCCTTCTTTCAGGAAGCCAGATGTCTGGCAGGGCAACAGTGTTACACAACGCCGCATCATGGGATGGCCATGTCATCTGCAGCACAAACGACTTTTTTATTAAAAACAAATGGCAAGTGGAACAGAGGCCGAGAGCGGATCAAAACCACCACCTTGGACGAGATCTTGCAGCCACAGAAAAACAGATGGGTTCGTTTCTGGAGGAATCTGCAACTTTGAACTCGAGATCGTGGGCGGCACGGAGGCGCAGCGGTAGAGTTGCCGCCTCGCAGCGCCGGGTTCCATCCCGACCACGGGTGCTGTCTGCACGGAGTTTGCACATTCTCCCCGTGACCTGCGTGGGTTTACTGTGGTGCTCCGGTTTCCTCCCACGCTCCAATTATAGGTTAATTGGCTAAGTAAAATTGTAAATTTTCCCTAGTGTGTGTGTAGGTTAGTGTTAATGTGCAGGGATCGCTGGTCAGTGAAATGGACTGAGGGGCTTGTTTTTGAACCGTGTCTCTAAACTAAACTAAACTAAACTAAATCATTTGCCCTGACTCCTGCTACTAGGTGAAGAGAGATGTCCCCCTCTGTTGCCATAGCATTTGCCCTTTGAGGAGTATTCAGGGATGCCTTTGTCTAATTCAGTTCAGTTTAGTTTATTGTCACGTGTACCGAGGTACAGTGAAAAGCTTTTGTGAAAAGCGTGCTAACCAGTCAGCGGAAAGACAACACATGAATGCAATTGAGCCATTCACAGTGTACAGATACATGATAAATGGAATAACGTTTAGTGCAAGGTGAAGCCGGCAAAGTCCCATCAAGGATAGTCCGAGGGTCTCCAATGAGGTATTGTACTCTTCTTAGTGAAAGGACAGTTCAGTTGCCTGATAACAGCTGGGAAGAAACTGTCCCTGAATCTGGAGGTGCGAGTTTTCAGACTTCTGTACCTTTTGCCCGAGGGGAGAAGACGGAGTGGCCAGGGTGCGACTGGTCCTTGATGATGCTGCTGGCCTTGCCGGGGCAGCGTGAGGTGTAGATGGAGTCCATGGAAGGGAGGTTGGTTTGCGTGACGGTCTGGGCTGCGTCCACATATGCAGTACTGCTCTTGCTGGCAGCGCTAAGCACGGACGTGTTGAAAATGAGAAACAATCACCAAGCAAATTGCCAAATCTTCTCAAGTTTAGCTGAACTTAATTCTTAAGTCATTGTGTAATTGTTATGTGTACTTGCTGGGAATTCGCCATTTTGAGCTTGGCTGGCCAATGCTTCAAAAGTGTTCATATATTTCACGTAGAATCAGGCAGCGTTGAAATGGTGTGGAAACAAGTTGGCCCAACTTGCAAACACCGCCCAACATGTCCCATCTCCATTCGTCCGACCAGCGTGCGTTTGGTCCATATCTCTCTAAAGCTGTCATTTCCATGTACCTGTCTAATTGTCTCATAAACATTGGGATAGAACCTGCCTCAACTACCTGCTCTGGCTGCTCGTTCACCACCCTGTGTGTTCCAATTGCACGGAAAGTTATATTCATCTAAATCCAATCCCAACGTGCAGAAACCTCCAGGGTTGCGATGTTTTGCCAGCAATTTGTAATGTAAGTAAGGAGTCCAGCTGACAACCAGAGTGAAACCCAATGGACGCTGGAAGGAAGATCCTCCAGGTGGCCAGTGTGGTCCTCCAGGTGGCCAGTGTGGTCCTCCAGGTGGCCAGTGTGGTCCTCCAGGTGGCCAGTGTGGTCCTCCAGGTGCCCAGTGTGGTCTTCCACAGCCCAATATGTGGTCTTCCATTTGCCCGGTGTGTGGTCCTCATGGAATCCAGACCTGCACCCAGGTCTCTGGCACTGTAAAGCACCAGTACATTACCACTTTGCCTTATTGAATTTAGTTTAGTTTAGCGATACAGTGCGGAAACAGGCCCTTTGGCCTAACGAGTCCGCACTAACCAGTGATCCCCGCACAATAAATCCATATTAACACAAGGAGGTAGCCCTAGAAATCGTGGATGCTTTGGTGATCATTTTCCAATGTTCTCTCCACACTGGATCAGTTCCTGTGGACTGGAGGGTAGCCAATGTAACCCCA
This sequence comes from Okamejei kenojei, assembly GCA_035221665.1. Classification (NCBI taxonomy): domain Eukaryota; kingdom Metazoa; phylum Chordata; class Chondrichthyes; order Rajiformes; family Rajidae; genus Okamejei; species Okamejei kenojei. The sequence goes on from CM069133.1 coordinate 26,507,110, forward strand.
CTTTTTATGAAAGGAGGGCGAGAGAGAACGGGGAATTATAGACCAGTTAGCCTTACATCGGTAGTGGGGAAGATGCTGGAGTCGATTATTAAAGATGTTATAGCAGCGCATTTGGAAACCAGCGATGGGATCGGTCAAAGTCAGCATGGATTTATGAAGGGGAAATCATGCTTAGTTAATCTTCTGGAATTTTATGAGGATGTAACAAGTAGAATGGATAAGGGAGAGTCTGTGGCTGTGGTGTATCTGGACTTTCAAAAAGCCTTTGACAAGGTCCCACACAAGAGATTAGTGTGCAAAATTAGAGCACATGGTATTGGGGGTAGGATATTGACATGGATAGAGAACTGGTTGGCAGACAGGAAGCAAAGAGTAGGAATTAACGGGTCCTTTTCAGAATGGCAGGCAGTGACTAGTGGGATGCCGCAAGGCTCGGTGCTGGGATCCCAGTTATTTACACTCTATATTAACGATTTAGACGATGGAATTAAATGTGACATCTCCAAGTTTACAGATGACACAAAGCTGGTTGGCAGTGTGAGCTGTGATGAGGATGCTATGAGGCTGCAGGGTGACTTGGATAGGTTGGGTGAGTGGCAGATGCATGGCAGATGCAGTATGATGTGGATAAATGTGAGGTTATCCACTTTAGTGGCAAGAACAGGAAGGCAGATTATTATCTGAATGGTGTCAGATTAGGAAAAGGGGAGGTGCAATGAGTAGTACACCAGTCACTGAAAGTAAGCATGCAGGTGCAGCAGGCAGTGAAGAAAGCTAATGGCCTTCATTGCGAGAGGATTTGAGTTTAGGAGCAAGGAGGACCTACTGTAGTTATACAGAGCGCACCTGGAGTATTGTGCGCGGTTTTGGTCTTCTAATTTAAGGAAGGGCATTATTGCTATTGAGGGAGTGCAGCATAGGATCACCAGGTTAATTCCCGGGATGGTGGGACTGACATATGTTGAAAGAATGGGTCGACTGGGCTTGTATACACTGGAATTTAGAAGGATGAGAGGGTATCTTATAGAAACATAAAATTCTTAAAGGATTGGACAGGCTAGATGCAGGAAAAATGTTCCCGGTGTTGGGGGAGTCTAAAACCAGGAGTCACAGTTTAAGAATAAGGTGTCGGCCATTTAGAACTGAGATGAGGAAAAACCTCTTCATCCAGTTGTGAATCTGTGGAATTCTCTGCCACAGAAGGTAGTGGAGGCCAATCCACTGGATGATTTCAAGAGAGAGTTAGATATAGCTCTTAAGGCTAACGGAATCAAGGGATATGGGGGAAAAAGCTGGAACGGGGTACTGATTTTAGATGATCAGCCATAGTGAGATTGAATGGCAGTGCTGGCTCGAAGGGCCAAATGGCCTACTCCTGCACCTATTGTCTATGTTTCTACTATCCTACATACATTTATACCAAGCCAATTAACCAACAATCCTGTACGTATTTGGAGTGCGGGTTGAAAGTGGAAACCCACGCAGGTCACGGGGGGAAGGTACAAACTCTGTACAGACAGCACCCGTAGTCAGGATGGAACCCGGGTGTCTGGCGCTGTGAGGCAGCAACTCTACCGCTGCGCCCATGTGCTGCAGTGAATTAATACTGCGGCAGTGCATGGGAAATAGGTCTCAAGTTACTTTAATTTACACAGAATAAAGGTGGAATGCAGCAATTGTTATGATTTAATGTCCACTAATCATTATCCATGAACATTTCCGCGTCCTACAGGACCCTATGCATTCTACCGTTCTGCTGCACAAACTCATTTCTTACAGCTCACTGCTCCTATTGGGGACTATATAATTAAACTCCATTAATAATGGTGAACCACACCCAATGGTGATTTTATTTAGTGCCCTCGTTACTGTGGCAACTACCCGGTACGTCGCGTGGAGTGGTTTCTGCAGCCATTCCATTCACATGAAAGCAACTACAGAACTCCAGCTTTGTGAGGTTGCCCGACCTGCTGAGCTACTCCAGCACGTAGTGCCTTCTCCACCGCTTGGCGTGTGCGTTTGTACAATAGCGGCACGGTGGCGCAGCGCTAGCGTCGCTGCCTCGCAGTACCAGAGACCCTGGGTTCAATCCTGACTACAGTGGCTGTCTGTATCTGAGTGGTGAATCTGTGGAATTCTCTGCCACAGAAGGTGGTTGAGGCCAGTTCATTGGCTATATTTAAGAGGGAGTTAGATGTGGCTAAGGGGATCAGGGGGTATGGAGAGAAGGCAGGTACGGGATACTGAGTTGGATGATCAGCCATGATCATATTGAATGGCGGTGTAGGCTCGAAGGGCCGAATGGCCTACTCCTGCACCTATTTTCTATGTTTCTATGTGTGGGGTTTGTAGGTTGTCCCTGGGACAACGTGGATTTTCTCTGGGTGCTCCGGCTTCTTCCCACAGCCCAAAGATGTGCAGGGATCGTAGGCTGATTGGCAACTCTGTAAATTGTCCCCAGTGTGTCGGGAGTGGATGTGAAAATGGGATAGCATAGAACTAGTGTGAACGGGTGGTCGAGGGTCAGCGTGGACTCAGTGGGCCAAAGGGCCTGAATCCATGCTAAATACTAGGAACTAAAACTAGATTTCACTTTGAAAAGGTCTTATGTCAACAAGACAGAACTTGTGGCAATTATAGATTGACATTATTTCATTCTCATAGCCTCACAGCGCCAGAGACCCGGGCTCGGCCCTGACCTCGAGTGCTGCCTGTACGGAGTTTGTACATTCCTCCTGTTATCGTGCTGATGCTCCGGTTTCCTCCAACACCCCAAAGATGTACAGGTTTGCAGGTTAATTGGCTCCGGTAAAAGGTTGTAAATTGTCCCTACAGTGTAGGAAAGTGCTGGTGTATGGGGGTTGCTGGTCAGCATGGACTTAGTGGGCCAAAGGGCCTGTTTCCACGCAGTGTCTCCAAAGTCTAAATTGCCCCGAGTGTGTAGGACTGACCGAGTGGGGGAGTCCAGAACCAGGGGTCACAGTTTAAGAATAAGGAGTAAGCCATTTAGAACGGAGACGAGGAAACACTTTTTCTACACAGAGAGTGGTGAGTCTGTGGAATTCTCTGCCTCAGAGGGCGGTGGAGGCCGGTTCTCTGGATGCTTTCAAGAGAGAGCTAGATGGGGCTTTTGAAGATAGCGGAGTCAGGGGATATGGGGAGAAGGCAGGAACGGGGTACTGATTGTGGATGATCAGCCATGATCACATTGAATGGCGGTGCTGGCTCGAAGGGCCGAATGGCCTACTCCTGCACCTATTGTCTATTGTGCAGGCATTGCTGGTTGGCACGGACTCGGTGGGCCGAAGGGCCTTTTTTTCCAAACTGAATCTCTAAACTAAGCTAAACTAAACTGCAAATGGCAATAGGTTGCCACACACCATCTTCTCCATGGTAACCTGGGAAGTGGCGGTGAAGCTCCCCTGTGTGCAGGTGAAGTCGTTTCAGATGCTTAGGGTCATAGTGATTACGGCGACTGTTTGCTTAAGCCTCTGCCAAAGAATGGAGACGAGGAGGATTTTCTTTCAGAGAGTGATGAATCTGTGACATTTTTACCACAGAAAGCTGTGGAGACCAAACCAAAGGATACCTTTAAAGCGGAGATTGATGGGTTCTTGATTGGTAAGGGTATCAAAGGAAATGGGGGAGAAGGCAGTCCATAAGTGATAGGAGCAGAATTAGGCCATTCAGCCCCAAGTCAACTCCACCATTCAATCATGGCTGATCTATCTCTCACTCCGAACCCCATTCTCCTGCCTTTTCCCCATCAAAGCACTAACCATTTTCCTCCAACATCTCCATTTCCTACGGGATCCTGTGCATTCTACCAGTCTGTTCTACAAACACATTTCTTTCAGGGTCTCTGCTCTAAATGGGGAGAGTATAATTAAACTCAATTTATATTGGTGAACCACACCCAATGATGATTTTTAGTGCCCTCATTACTGTGGCAACTACCTTGTTAAGGAGTGGTTTCTGCCACCATTGCATTCACAGAATGGGCTTGAAGGGGAAAAATAGACAGGCATGGTCGAAGGGCAGGGCAGACTCGATGGGCCGCATGGCCTAATTTGCTCCTATGCCTTAGGGTCTAATGTAAGCCAGTCACTCTTCATAAGCCAAGCTATTCCATTGTAGACGTCTGTCTTCATTGAGGCTTGTTCTCCCTGTGACCTGCGTGGGTTTTCTCCGGGTGCTCCGGTTTCAGTAGACAATAGGTGTAGGAGTAGGCCATTCGGCCCTTCGAGCCAGCACCGCCATTCAGTGTGATCGTGGCTGATCGTCCCCAATCAGTACCCGGTTCCTGCCTTCTCCCCATATCCCCTGACTCCGCTATTTTTAAGAGCCCTGTCTAGCTCTCTCTTGAAAGCATCCAGAGAACCGGCCTCCACCGCCCTCTGAGGCAGAGAATTCCACAGACTCACCACTCTCTGTGCGAAAAAGTATTTCCTCCTCTCTGTTCTAAATGGCTTACCCCTTATTTTTAAACTATGGCCCCTGGTTCTGGACTCCCCCAACATCAGGAACCCACACTCCCACACTCCAAAGACCTACAGGCTTGTAGGTTAATTGACTCCATAGGATAGTGTGTTCATGTGCGGGGATCGCTGGTCGGTTCGGACTCGGTTGGCTGAAGGGTCGGTTTCCACGGTGCATCTCTACAACAAAATAAACAAAACCAATGTATATATAATATGGAAGGATATAAAATCGTGAGGGGGTGGAGATGAGGTGGAGAGTCACAGTCTTTCTCCCAGGGTAGCGGAGTCTAAAACTGAAGGACGCAGATTTAACGAGTGGGGGAAGATTTAAAATGGCCATGAGAGGCATCGTTTTCACGCAGATTGAAGATAAGTGAAACGAACTGTGAGAAGAAGCTGCAGAGGCTTCCTCCTTGTGTCACCATCTGGGTGATGGGCCGAAGGGCTGCAGGCTCAACCATACACCTCCCCACTCCTCCAAACCACACACCATCCAGATACGGGCAGTACATTGCCATTCATTCATTATGTTCGTGCTCATAAGGGATAGGAGCAGAATTAGACCATTCGGCCCATCAAGTCTACTCTGCCATTCAATCATGGCTGATCTATCTTTCCCTCTCAACCCTATTCGCCTGCCTTCTCCCCATAACCCCTGACACCCTTCCTAATCAAAAATCTATCTATCTATCTCTGCCTTTAAAATATCCACTGACTTGGCATCCACAGCCATCTGGTTCATTGCCACTGGGTCATCGAGCCACTGGGACTCCGAGCCACCGGACCACTGGGCCATTGTTCCTTAGCCATTTTCCTTTTTATGAGATGGGTTTAATGGTGACACGGTGGCGTAGCGGTAGAGACCCGGGTTCGATCCTAACTATGGGTGCTGTCTGTACGGAGTTTGTACATTCTCGCAGTGACCTGCGTGGGTTTTCTCCGGGTGCTCCGGTTTCCTCCCGCACTCCAAAGACATGCAGGTTTGTCGGTTAATTGGCTCCGGTAAAATTGTAAATGTTTCCCTAATGTGTGTAGGAGAGTGTTAGTGTGCGGGGATCGCTGGTCGGCGTGGACCCAGTGCATAAGTTCTCCCCTAACCCCATTCTGCTTTCTCCCCATAACCTCTAACACCCGTACTAATCAAAAATCTATCTATCTCTCTGCCTTAATGATCTTGGACAGGGGTGGGGAACCTTTTCATGTCGGAATGCCGCATTAAGGTAGCTGTAATCTAATAAGGCCGCATCCACGAAACTTCAATTTGATATAGGATTATTTTGTTGAATCTTCTTCTACTCTTTGGTATTTTAAATACGTTCATTTTAAGATTAAAATAAAAATAATAAAAGACGAACAAAAACGTATTAATAAAAATGAAAGGATTTGTTCTACAAAATTTGGATTCATTCAAAAGGCCACACTTAATGGCCTAGAAGGCCGCAGGTTCCCCACCCCTGATGGGATTGGATCTCACCGAAAATCATCCCATCGGTAACAAATGACTAGAAGCCATTGCTGACGTGAGGCTGATCGCGGGGGCACTGTCGCTTTGTGGCAGCAAGCCCAGTAGCGCTCACATGCAAGATGCCTTGCAGAGGGCTACAAGATGTCCTCTTATGAAGAGCGAGTGTACTTTTTCTTGTTTGGTTTGGAACAAAACGGACACCACCTCATTTATTTGCGTTTGGATCAGGTGATCTGAATTTCTCAAGCTTCAGAACGGGACCTGCCAATAATTTGATCCCAGCGCGATCTCTTTACAACAAATATTTGCCCGAGAGTTGGAGAGTTTATTCAGAGCTTTCGCCCTTGGTAGTTAACACAAAGTGCTCTTGTGTTTTGGCTAGGTTTGATTCCACCAGCAGCCCTCAATGAATGCACAGCCGAACACTGTTTCTATTTCTGTGTCGCTTTGCCCTTTTGTTGACACTTGGAGTAAAGCACACACTGCGTCTTGCCACAAACCGAAGAGGACTTTGTGTACTCTGCTGAAAAATGTTTAATGAAGCATCAAATATCTGAACTCTGAAAAGACTCTTAATTGAATAATGGAGATACGGACCGACAGATGCAACGAAGAGAAATCTTTTCCAACAAACATGGGCTACATTTAACATGTTTATCATTTCTGGCCCATTTACAAAATTACCTCGGGTACTTACGAAGGTAAGATGCCTTGCGCATCTATCTCACTTCAAAGTTTAAAGCGTGGGTAAACATATCTAGCAGTCGGCGACCAATCACACTGAACAGATAAAAGGCTTATCAGCAAACAAGAAAGGAACAAGAAATGAAATCACTTCTTCCTAAAATGCAAATCTTAGCTATTAATAGCTACAGGCTTAGAACTTTATAAGTTCACAAGAGCAGAATTTGGCCATTCGGCTTATCAAGTCTACTCTACCATTCAATCATGGCTGATCTATCTCTCCCTCCTAACCCCACTCTCCTGCCTTCTCCCCAAAACCTTGATACCGGTAATTTTTCAAGAATCTGTCGAACTTCACCTTAAAAATATTCCTTGATTTGGCCCCAAGTTGGGAACTGATCCAAGATATGAGCATAAGCAAATATTAGGCCTCATTTTAGGCCCAAAAAAGAATAGCATGGATTAAAATATGGATAAACTATAGTCATAGAGTCATGCAGCGTGGAAACAGGCCCTTCGGCCCAATTTGCCCACCGACCAACATGCCCCATCTACACTCATCCCATCAGCCCGTGTTTGGCCCATATCCCTCTAAACCTGTCCTATCCATGAGATTCAAAAGACCACCAGGGGCGCCGGGGAGATGGCAGCCCTGCCGGCAGTCTGTTAGTTTTTTCACCTTTTTGTTATTTTGTCTGTTAAAAGTTTGTTTTTATGTTCTTTGATTTGTTTTATGTGGGGGGAGGGGGGAGATGATCGGGGGAAACTTTTTTTCAAGTTCCTACCTTCCCGGAGATGTGATCATTTTTCGGTTCACATTCTCCGGGCTCTGCGGCCTACCATCGCTGGAGCTGGGAGCCTCCTCGGACTGTCGTGAGCCCCACCGCGGGGCGCGGACTTAACATCGGAGCGGATCCCTTGCCCGGGATCGCTCCCACTGCGGACTTACCATCACGGGCTCGCAGTCTCGGGAGAGGCAAGTTGGGAGATCCAACGCCGCAGAAGGTTCGTCCAGCCCCGATGCGAGGTTCGATCGCCCGGTGCGGGGGAGCTGCCATTCCCCCGATGCGGGAGCTGAACGCCTCGACACAGAGGGCCCGAACGCCGCCGGCTACGGGAATCAAGACCGTCCCGTCAACGGGGGCTCGAGGCCCCCGACCGAGGAAGAACACAAGGGAAGGGACTTGAACTTTCATTTTGCCTTCCATCACAGTGAGGAATGTGTAGGTCACTGTGGTGGATGTTCATGTTAAAATGTGTTTTTGAGTGATCTGTTGCTTTTAATTGTATGACTGACCTGTTTTTTTCCAAGTGTCGCAACATTTTTTTTGTCGCCGCTGGAGTTTGAAATGTTCAAAATCTTTTTGCGACACTGATATGACGCTGGCAGTCGCCGAAAAAAATCGGCCAATTGGGACAGGCCAACTCTCTCTTCAAAACATCCAGTGAATTGGCCTCCACTGCCTTCTGTGGCAGAGAATTCCACAGGTTCACAATTCTCTGGGTGAAGATTTTTTTCTTCATCTCAGTCCTAAATGGCCTACCCCTTATTCTTAAGCTGTGACCCCTGGTTCTGGACTCCTCCAACATCGGGAACATTTGTTCCTGCATCTACCCTGTCCAATCCTCTAAGAATTCTATATGTTTCTAAGAGATCCCCTCTCATCCTTCTAAATTCCAGCAAATACAAACCCTGTCGACCCACTCTTTCATCATACGTCAGTCCCGGCCATCCCGGGAATTAACCTGGTGAACCTACGCTGCACTCCCTCACTAGCAAGAATATTGTTCCTCAAATTAGGAGACCAAAATTGCCGTCTCGCCAGGGCCCTGTACAACATCAGCAGGACCTCCTTGCTCCTAAGCTCAATCCACTCGCAATGAAGGCCAACATGCCATTGGCTTTCTTCACTGCCTGTGGTAGCTGCATGTTTTTTACGTATACCGGTGACTAGACTCAGAACTATTTCATTAGTAGTGAAGGGCTTCGGGACATCCTGAAGTCATGAAATGTGATATACAAATGCAAGTGTTTCTTTCATTTTCAGTGCCAGATATCCTTTTATAGTGAGGGCTTGATATGAATCAGTAAATTGTTTGCTGTGCCAAATACATTGTAATTTCTGACCAGTTATCCAGGGATATTATCTGTCTCTTAACTGAATCAGGGCTTTAAAATGCTGAGGGGGAAAAAAATAAAATAAAATGAGAATACCAGTCTATTTAACTTGGACAGTGAATGAGGACGGTTTAGGGACCAGGACTATGATAGCAGCAAATCTTAAGTAGAGGAGAGAGCACAATCCTTTCCCCACAAATATATTGTGGAATTCTCTGCCTCAGGGGGCGGTGGAGGCAGGTTCTCTGGATACTTTCAAGAGAGAGCTAGATAGGGCTCTTAAAGATAGCGGAGTCGGGGGATATGGGGAGAAGGCAGGAACGGGGTACTGATTGGGGATGATCAGCCATGATCACATTGAATGGCGGTGCTGGCTCGAAGGGCCGAATGGCCTACTCCTGCACCTATTGTCTATTGTCTATCTCTCTATTCCCTGCAATTCCATGTGCCTGTCTAAAAGCTTCTTAAACACATAGTTTATATCGCATCTAATAGAACTAGTGCAAACATTTGTTTGATGGTCAGCATTGACACGATGGGCCAAAGGGCCCGTTTCCATGCTGTATCTCTAAACATTTGGGGCGGCACGGTGGTGTAGCGGTAGAGTTGCTTCCTCACAGCGCCAGAGACCCCGGTTCGATCCTGACTATGGCTGCTGTCCGTTGGGAGTTTGTACGTTCTCCCGCGTGACCCACGTGGGTTTTCTCCGGGAGCCCCGGTTTCCCCCCAAACTCCAAAGACTAGCAGGTTTGCAGAATGATTGGCTTTGGTAAAATTGTAATTTGTTCCTGGTGTGTAGGTTAGTGCTGGTATACGGGGTGACCACTGGTCGACATGGACACAGTGGGCCAGAGGGCCTATTTCCGCATTGTATCTCAAAACTAAACTAAAATGAGTCAAGTACTTGCATTGCAAACAAATTCTGCATCCACACTAGAGACTAAGGCTGTGATTCTCTGCATGTTTTGTGGTGTTGTGCCATTAGTACATCGAGTTAAACCTTAGTTAAGAGATACAGTGTGGAAACGGGCCCACCGAGCACACTAACACTATCCTACACGCACTAGGGACATTTTACAATTACATTAACGCCAATTAACCTCCAAACCTCTTTGGAGTGTGGGAGGAAACTGGAGCACCCGGAGAAAACCCACGCAGGTCACAGGGGGAACGTACAAACTCCACACAGACAGCACCCGTAGTCAGGATCAAACGCTGTGAGGCAGCGCTCTACGCTCTAGAGTACGGGGTGATCGCTGGTCGGCGCAGACACGGTGGGCCAAAGGGCCTGTTTCCGAGTTGTATCTCAAAACTAAGATGAATTAAGTACTTGCATTGCAAACAGATCCTGAGACTAAAGGGGCTGTCCCACTGTACGAGGTAATTCAAGAGTTCTCCCGGGTTTTCCCCGGATTGGAACTCGGACAATGTCTGTAGCGGGACAGTAGGAGTTTGTGGATGCCTCGTAGCGGCTCGTACGAGTACCGGTGGGTACTTGGGAAATCCGGTAAACTCGTGACGTTTTTTTCAACACTGGGAAAAATGTCCACGAGTAAAAAAATACTCGTGATGAAAAAAATTGTTACTTTGTGCTCGTACGAGCTGCTGCAAGACATCCATGAACCCGCTACAGACATTCTCCGAGTTCAAATCAGGGGAAAACTCGGGGGAATTACCTCGTACAGTGGGACAGGCCCTTAATGATGCGATTCTCAGCATGTTTAATGGAGTTCTGCCATTAGTACACAGAGTTAAACCTGGCTCTGCAACTAGCCCTGACTTATTGCAGCAACGTGACCTACTCCACCTCTGTGCACCCACGTTACGGCTCGGTGGGCCATGGGGGCTGGCGAAGGGAGATCTGTTTGTCTGCGGGTGATGCAAGGCAGCTTCTCCCCAGTCGTCGTTCCCCTGCGTGCTGCTTGCAGCAACGTGAGTCTGACTCCCGAGAGAGGTTTCTGTTCTCACAGTCCATGCGGCAGACATCCCTCACCGTGACATGTGCTTGTGAAATACAGCAGCAGGCCCTGCCTGCAGCAGGCAAGCAAACCTCAGGAAAATCATCCACACACGCCAATTTAACCCATCCATGCCCAACTGTCTTGGTTCGCTGATCGTGGCGCCCATACTTACTGCCGCTTTCAACATTCCTGCTCCTTCAAAAGGAACGGAGCTCATTTCACATAAGAGTCAAGAGTGTTTTATTGACATATGTCCCAGAGAGAACAATGACATTCCTGCTTGCCACAGCTCAACAGAATAATTAAATGTAGTACCCTGTAAACAATATGATAACCGAGAAAAAAAGGTGCATATAAATGTATTTATGTATATATATATATGTGTGTATGTATATGTGTGTATTTATAATGTGTATATATAATATATATGTGTATAAATAGTGTCTATATGCACACACATACATATATATAACACACACATATACATACACATATCTACACAAACACGCACACACATACACAGACACACACTATCACACAAACACACACTATCACACAAACACACACATAGACATACTCACACACACACACAAACATACATACACACACGCACTCACACATACACACATATACACACACACACAAACATACACACACCCACACACACATACACACACACACACACACACACACACACACACACACATGTGCACACACACACATGTATATATTATATATGTATATATGTATATATATATATGTGTATATATGTATATATGTATATATGTGTGTATATGTGTATATATGTATATATGTGTGTATATATGTATATATGTGTGTATATATGTGTATATATATATGTATATGTATTATGTGTGTATATATGTATATATGTGTATATATGTATATATATATATATGTATATATATGTGTATATATATATGACTGTCCTCTCCATAGGGTTGTCTACGTGTGGGTCTGTAGAGGCCGATCCGCGATCCACACACCCTGGTGCAACGTGGGGACGGGCGGGGGTTGGTAGTTGTCGAGCCCCCTTCTCTCTCTCTCTCTCTTTACGGCGCTGTCACTTTGTCACTGCGACACGGCGAGGATCCGTTCCTGGAGCGCAATGTGCTCCCAGTTGCTCGATATGATGTGGAATTTCTTCAGACTGTCCTTGAAGCGTTTCTTTGGCCCGCCAGGGCTCGCCGACCTTCCTTCAATTGAGAGTACAGGATCTGCTTAGGGAGACGTGTGTTGGACATGCGGATGACATGGCCAGTCCATCGAAGTTGGTGCTGCATTATTGTGCTGGTCATGTTGGCTTCCTCCAAAACGCTGATGTTGGTGCATTTGTCCTCTCAACTGATCCTCAGAATCTTTCGTAAGGATCTTTGATGGTATTGTTCCCGGGCTCTCAGGTGCCTGCTGTCGGTGTTCCATGACTCGGCTCCACGCAACAGGGTGGAGAGCACAACGGCTCTGTAGACCAGCAGTTTTGTTTGAGCCTTTAGGTCTCGGTCCTGAGTCTGGCGTGGGCTCCGCTGGCACAACTCGGGCGACGGTTGACCTCAGTAGACGATGTCAGCTTTTGAGGAAAGAAAGCTGCCAAGGTCGGGGAAGTGGTCAACGTTTTTAAGAGCGGTGTTGTCCACTTTTATAGTGGGCTGGGTAGACGGCTGCTTGGGTGGAGGTTGATGTAGGACCTGGGTCCTCTTGATGTTTAAGGCTAGGCCCATGGCTCTGTATGCCTTGGCAAAGGCCCTCAGGATACGCTGGAGGTCTTCTACGGTGTGCGCTGCGATGGCGCAGTCGTCCGCGTACCGAAGCTCCATGATGGCGGTGTTACTGACTTTGCTCTTGGCCTTCAACCTATATAGGCTGAAGAGCCCACCGTCAGTTCTGTAGAGGATTGGGATCCCCTGTGGCAGCTCTTCACCAACGAGGTGAAGTACAGCAGCAATGAAGACGACAAACAGGGTGGGTGTGATGATGCGTCCGTGTTTGACCCCCGTTTCCGCAGGGAAGGGCTCGGACTCAGAGCCGCAGTTGCTGAGCACTGTGACCGACATGCCGTCATGTAGAAGCCTCAATATTCTGATGTACTTGTCGTGACAACCGTACCTTGATAGTGTGCTCCAAAGAAGCCTGGCGGTCTACCGAGTCAAAAGCCTTTGTCAGGTCTATGATGGCCATGTACAGAGGCTGCCTTTGTTCACGGCATTTTTCCTGGAGTTGCCGTGCGGTAAACATCATGTCTGCTGTACCTCTGGATGGGTGGAAGCCACACTGATTCTGGGAGTAGCTCCACAGACAGTGGTAAAAGTCGGCTTGTGAGGACACGAGCAAGGACTTTGCCTGTTGTTGACATGAGCAAGATGCCCCCCTAGTTTCCACATTCAGCCTTGCCCCCCTTCTTGAAAATGGTCACTGTCAGAGCATCGCTGAGTTCTGAGGGATGTTCTTCTTTGTCCCAGACCTTGAGGAGTAGGGCGTGGATGTGGCACAGGAGCTCCGGCCCACCTTCCTTTAAGATCTCAGCTGGGATCCCATCTGGACCGGTGGCCTTGCTGTCCTTAAGGCTCTTGATGGCATCTTGAGGTTGGTCCATATCTTCTCTGATGGGACTCTGGGGGATGCGGTGGGTAATGTTTGGTTCAGTTGTGCTGTCACGGTTGAGGAGTTCCTGGAAGCGCTCTTTCAATCGGGCGTTAATGGACTCATTGTCCGGCAGCAGTTCTTGTCCGTCCTTTGAGCGCAGGGGGGTTAAGCCGCGGTAGCTTGGACCATAGACGGCCTTAGTAGTGCTGAAAAAGCCTCTGGTGTCACCCGAGTGGATTTCCAGAGCCTTTTCTGTCCACCAAGAGTTCTTCAGCTCCCTCACCCGACCCTGGGCGTCTGCCTTGGCTCTGGAGTGAGCCGCTCTTTTGGCCTTGCAGGTCACATCATTTTGCCAGGCACGAAAGGCTTTCCTTTATCTTGGAGATGAGCTGCTGTATCTCTGTGTCGTTCTCGGCAAACCAGTCCTGGTGTTTTTTCTGGACTTGCACCCAAGGATGTTTTTACAGGTATCAAGGATGTTGGAGGCTTTCCCCAAGAGAAGGCTGAAGTCGCTGCTGGGTGGCAGTTTCCTCCAGGCTTTCAAGGTTCATCCTTCGTCGGATCTGCTTCGTTTGAGTCCTCCTCTTCCTCTTGTGTTTGATGGACATCATGGAGCGGAAGAGGCGATGATCTGTCCATCAGTCTTCTGCATCGATCATGATCCTTGTGATGTTCACGTCTTGGCGGTCCCTGGCTCGTACAATGGCATAGCCAATGAGGTGCCACTTTGGAGCGTGCGTGTCTCTAAGATGTCTTAAGTTTGTTTTTCTGGAGAAAGAGGGCGTTAGTGATGGTGAGGTCCATGGGAGATGAAGTTCCAGACGCATTATTTTCCTATGGTACCCTTCCAGAGGTGTTGGTCCCGGCCGACCCTGGCGTTGAAGTCTCCTGGGAGAACAAACTTATCCTCCCTGGGGATTCTAGACAGAGTCTCGTCCAAGCAGGCGTGGAAGGTTTCTTTTACTTCCTCTTCAGAGTCTAACATAGAGACATAGGCACTCACAACTGTTGCCATCAAGTTGTTCGCAAGCACCAAATATGTGAAGAGAAAAAGATTAGTTAAAACAAATGTAGGTCCCTTGCAGTCAGAAACAGGTGAATTGATCATGGGGAACAAGGATATAGCAGACCAATTGAATAACTACTTTGGTTCTGTCTTCACTAAGGAAGACATAAATAATCTGCCGGAAATAGCAGGGGACCGGGGGTCAAATGATATGGAGGAACTGAGTGAAATCCAGGTTAGCCGGGAAGTGGTGTTAAGTAAATTGAATGGATTAAAGGCCGATAAATCCCCAGGGCCAAATAGGCTGCATCCCAGAGTACTTAAGGAAGTAGCCCCAGAAATAGTGGATGCATTAGTGATAATTTTTCAAAACATTAGATTCTGGAGTAGTTCCTGAGGTTTGGAGGGTAGCTAATGTAACCCCACTTTTTATAAAGGGAGGGAGAGAGAAAACGGGGAATTACGAACCAGTTAATCTAACATTGGTAGTGGGGAAACTGCTAGAGTCAGTTATTAAAGATGGGATAGCAGCACATTTGGAAAGTGATGAAATCATTGGACAAAGTCAGCATGGATTTATGAAAGGTAAACCATGTCTGACGAATCTTATAGAATTTTTTGAGAATGTAACTAGTAGAGTGGATAAGGGAGAAGCAGTGGATGTGTTATATCTGGACTTTCAGGAGGCTTTCGACAAGGTCCCACATAAGAGATTAGTATGCAAACTTAAAGCACACGGTATTGGGGGTTCAGTATTGATGTGGATAGAGAGCTGGCTGGCAGACAGGAAGCAAAGAGTAGGAGTAAACGGGTCCTTTTCAGAATGGCAGGTGACAAGTGGGGTACCGCAAGGCTCAATGCTGGGACCCCAACTATTTACAATATATATTAATGATTTGGACGAGGGTATTGAATGCAACATCTCCAAGTTTGCGGATGACACAAAGCTGAGGGGCAGTGTTAGCTGTGAGGAGGATGCTAGGAGGCTGCAAGGTGACTTGGATAGGTTGGGTGAGTGGGCAAATGCATGGCAGATGCAGTATAATGTGGCTAAATGTGCGGTTATCCACTTTGGTGGCAAAAACAGGAAAGTAGACTATTATTTGAATGGTGGCCTATTAGGAAAAGGGGAGATGCAATGAGACCTGGGTGTCATGGTACACCAGTCATTGAAAGTAGGCATGCAGGTGCAGCAGGCAGTGAAGAAAGCAAATGGTATGTTAGGATTCATAGCAAAAGGATTTGAGTATGGGAGCAGGGAGGTTCTACTGCAGTTGTACAGGGTCTTGGTGAGACCACACCTGGAGTATTGCGTACAGTTTTGGTCTCCAAATCTGAGGAAAGACATTATTGCCATTGAGGGAGTACAGAGAAGGTTCACCAGACTGATTCCTGGGATGGCAGGACTTTCATATGAAGAAAGACTGGATAGACTCGGCTTGTACTCGCTAGAATTTAGAAGATTGAGGGAGGATCTTATAGAAATGTACAAAATTCTTAAGGGGTTGGACAGGCTAGATGCAGGAAGATTGTTCCCGATGTTGGGGAAGTCCAGAACAAGGGGTCACAGTTTAAGGATAAGGGGGAAGTCTTGTCGGACCGAGATGAGAAAAACATTTTTCACACAGCGAGTGGTGAATCTCTGGAATTCTCTGCCACAGAAGGTAGTTCATTGGCTATATTTAAGAGGGAGTTAGATGTGGCCCTTGTGGCTAGAGGGATCAGGGGGTATGGAGAGAAGGCAGGTACGGGATACTGAGTTGGATAATCAGCCAAGATCATATTGAATGGCGGTGCAGGCTCGAAGGGCCGAATGGCCTACTCCTGCACCTATTTTCTATGTTTCTATGTTTCTATCAGATGCTCACATCAGATGTTTCTATCAGATGCTATCAGGTGGCTGATGAGCTGGTTCCTGATGGCAAACCCAACACCATGGATCCTGGGCTAATTAGCAGCTTTTCCTTTCCAGAAGTAAGAGTAGCTACCCTTCTCCTCCTTCAGTTGTCCTTCGTTTGCCCGCCGGGTTTCAATCCGGCATCTTCTCAGATCTCTTGCGATGTTTGCGGTTCTCCTCTCTAGTCTGTTACTGGTTGCGCTATTCATTAATGTGCGTACATTCCATGCTCCAAAGTTCATCTTCATATTTCTGTGTTTACTGACCGCATGTGGTAATACCTCTGGACGTGGTTTGTTCCAGTCGGTATGTTCGAGGCAGGCTATTTTTAGGGCACCTTTTCTAGCCCTTTCTCCAAGTGGGGTGAGCAGAGTGGATCCTAAAGAGGATCGACTAATCTCATCTGCCTTATCCCTCCATTTCCTGCAATATCCATGTGCCTATCTGAAAGCATCTTGAATGCCACTCCAATATCTTCCTCCACCACCCCGCCCAGTAAAAGACATTCAGACAAGTACATGGATAGGAAATGTTTAGAGGGCTATTGGACAAATAACAGGAAAAATGGGACATTCAGAAATAAAAACCTTTTTGTCATGGATGAACAATCCGAGTCATAGAGTGATACAGTGTGGAAACAGGCCCTTCGGCCCAACTTGCCCACACCGGCCAACATGTCCCATCTGCACTCGTCCTACCTGCCTGCGCTTGGTCCATATCCCTCCAAACCTGTCCTATCCATGTACCTGTCTAACTGTTTCTTAAACGTTGGGATTGTCTCCGCCTCAACTACCTCCTCTGGCAGCTCGTTCCATACACCCACCACCCTTTGTGTGAAAAAGTTACCCCTCAGATTCCTATTAAATCTTTTCCCCTTTACCTTGAACCTATGTCCTCCGGTCCTCGATTCCCCTACCCTGGGCAAGAGACTCTGTGCATCTACCCAATCTATTCCTCTCATCATTTTGTTCATTTCTATCAGTCTGTCCAACCTATCTTCTGACTACCTCTGATCGGACTGTATTGGCTTTAAGTTGCACGAAAACATTATTCATATAATTCCCTTTATCATGTATCTGTACATTGTGGACGGCTCGATTGTAATTATTAGTGTTCTCTTTCCACTGACTGGAGAGCAAGCAACAAAAGCTTTTCACTGTACCTCGGTACACGTGACAATAAACTAACCTAAACTAAACTAAACTTCTTCCTGTAGCTAATACCCCAAAATCCTACCCTCTAAACCAGTCCAAACCATGTGCCTGACTTAAATGTTATGATAGCCCCTGCCTCAACTACCTCCTCCGGCAGCTTGTTCCGTACACCCACACCCTTCGTGTAGAATGATAACTCCTCAGATTCCAATTAAATCTCCCCCCCCCCCCCCCCCCCCCCCTCACCTTAAACCTATGTTCCCTGGTTTCTGATTCCCCTACTCTGGGCAAGAGACTCTGTGCGTCTATTCCCCTCATCATTTTATGCACCACTGTTGGATCGCCCCTCATTCTCCTCACAAACCGACATTCTATGTTCCACATTGAATGCTTTTTTTTTGCAACTTCAGGCCTGACTTGAGACTTTTTTGCAACTTGAGGCCTGACAGGCTCTAAAAATACATACTACATTGTATTCATTTTTTGCGTAACTATTCAGTTCAAGTCGGCGCGTGAGCTGCGCTGGTGCGTTTCAGCCTCGCAGCAAGAGCCCCGGTCTTTGCTTCGTGTTTCTGCATTTTGCTGCATTCCTCTTTCTGGACTTGCGTGACACACAGACTGTATTGTCACCGGGTTGCACACACGTCTCCCTACCTCCAGACTGCTGAGCGTTGCTGGGGGTTATCCCACACCACCTGAAATGTGCTGACTCGGCGCCATTAGCAGAATCTTGTCAAGAAAGTAATTTATTCGCTGCTTGGCATTCCATATTTTTGCCACGTTGCTCGGCAGCTGTTGAGAGATGTCGGGCCGATCTTGTGGGCGGGTGGCGACAAGCTGTTAACTTTTCAACCGTTCTAGCTCAGCTTGTAGCTCGCTCTCTGCAGCTCGCTCATTTAAAAAGAAGCAGTTCCACCATTTTTTTTTTTCTCACATTTTCGTCAATTTTAGGAACCATTGTAATAATTGCGTCCCTGAGGTCAGGGGAGGCGGGGAGGCGCGGTGGCTGGTAGGGTTGCTGCCTCGCAGCGGCAGAGACCCGGGCTCGATCCTGACCTCGGGTGCTGTCTGTGCAGAGTTTGCACCTTCTCCCTGTGGCCGCGTGGCTTTCCTCCGGGTGCTCCGGTTTCCTCCCACATCCCAAAGACGTGCAGGTTAAATGTGGAGACACTGGTATCGTTGTCTCGTTGTACGACATTGATCATTTTTTACTCTGGATTTTTAACTTAAGTATTGTGGGGTTTTTTTTAAATATATAAATTGTGATGATTTTATGTGATTTACCTTGATTTTATACATATTTATGATATTTGAGATGCAATGCATTTTTTTAATGTAATGTTGCCCCTTGTCTGGACCTTGAGTCCATAATAAAATTATTATTATTATTATTATTATTAAATGTGTAGGAAGGAACTACCGATGCTGGTTTACATCGAAGATAGGCACAACACGCTGGAATAACTCAACGGGTCAGGCTGAACCTCTGGAGAGAAGGAATAGGGGACGTTTCGAGTCGGAAAACTTCAAAACATCACCCATACCTTTTCTCCAGAGATGCTGCCAGACCCGCTGAGTTAATTTGAGTCCATCTTCAGGTTTGTAGGTTAATTGGCTTTGGTAAATTGTCCCTAGTGTGTGGGATGTGAAAGTGGGATAACATAGAACCAGTGTGCAGGTAATCAAAGGTCAGCATGGACTTGGTGGGCCGAAGGGCCTGCTTCTGTGCTGTATCTCTAAACTAAACTGAACCAAACTAAACTAAATTAAACTAAGCTAAACTACACTAAACTTCACTAAACTACACTACACTACACTAAACCATGGAATCCAATACTCCTGCAACTATTGCAGTGTTCACTAGTTGATTCAGCTACCTACACAATACAACATAATGGAACTAGAAGTGCCCTCTGAAACCTGGTCCACTCTGGTCTACATGTTCCAATTGCACAGCTAACGGAGGACTATTTATTTTAAATGGGTTACTGGGTTATACGGTCTGCCCTGCAATCAGAACATCTGGGCTCTTCTTCACACCCACGAATGGTGTGATCTGAGCCTGTTTCAATCCAATTAAAGTGTGAAATCAGCCTTTATGGCAAATTAACTGCCTGCCGTG
Organism: Okamejei kenojei; assembly: GCA_035221665.1. NCBI lineage: Eukaryota > Metazoa > Chordata > Chondrichthyes > Rajiformes > Rajidae > Okamejei > Okamejei kenojei. The sequence continues at coordinate 26,526,600 of CM069133.1, forward strand.
GACAAGCTGAGCTGAGAACAGATTTGTCATTCTGAAGCAGGAGCCTGCGATCCGAGATTTGGGTAGAAATTCACAGTCGGGGGAGGGGGGTGGGGAAGTATACAGTGCATTGAAAGACAAAGTGCCGGAGTAACTCAGCGGGTCTGGCAGCCTCCGTGGACAACATAGACAAGTGATGTTTTGGCCTGGGACTCTTTGTGCCTTCCTTTGGTAAACCAGCATCTTTAGTTCCTTGTAACTACTGTATGTGCTGTATCATAGAGTGATACAGGCCCTTTGGCCCAACTTGCCCACACTGACCTACATATTCCAGTTACAATAGTCCCACCTGCCAGTGTTTGGCCCAAACCTGTCTAAACCTGCCCTATCCATGTACATGTCTAAATGTTTCTTAAACATTGCGATTGTACCTGCCTCAACTACCTTCTCCGGCAGCTCGTTCCATACAGCCACCACCCTTTGTGTGAAAAGGTTACCCCCTCAGGTTCCTATTCAATCTTTCCACTCTCACCTTATACTTCTGGTACTTGATCCTCCTACTCTGGGCAAGAGACTCCACCCGATCTATTCCTCTCATGATTTTGTACACCTCTCTGAGATCTCCCTCCATCCTCCTGCGTTCCAAGCAATAGAGTCCTAGCCTGCCCAACCTCTCCCCATAGCTCAGGCCCTCGAGTGCTGGCAACATCCTCGGAAATCTTCTCTCCACCCTTTCCAGCTTGACAACTTCTTTCCTATAACACTGAGCGCAATACTCTGGGGTGGGAGATTGCAACCTTCACGTGAGGGTCCACCCTGTTTCGACTAATGCAATCGACCCGACGCGCACAACCAAGATCGAATAGAACAAGTTGACCTACGACTTTAGGCTGTGCACGCCACACGCAAGAGGAGCGCGATACTCTAAATGCGGTCTCGCCAACATCGTGTACAACTGCAACGTCACCTCCCTGCTTTTATTTATTGCCAACAGACACCAAAAAACACGCACTGATCCTTGATTAGAACTGATACGAGGGGTGACAAAATGTGAAGACGTCATAACAATGAAATGTGAAAACCCCCATAAAAATATAGGAATAGCAAACACCACATGCAGCTTTTAAAATGTTGCGCGAGTGCAAAAGGCAGCAGTGCGAAGTTATTGAAATATTTGTTAAATAACACTAACTGAATTCCGTAATGAATAAGGCAATAATTTAGCTCTGACTGTGTTGTGAGATATGCTATACAACGCACCACCCACAGTGAAAGATCAAAACATTGAGACTCTCCTTCTCTTCTTGTATGTGCTCCATGCTGTTCTGAAACGTTTTGCAGACAGATAAAGTTATGTTGCCGCTATCTCTCCTGTTGGCCTGCTGGTTATCTCACTGTGTTTAGTAAGAGTTTGTACGCTTGTACACAGCAGTACCCTGCCCCGGCCTTTCTCATCTAAGGAGGCAGGACTGCACGGTGCATGCCTAAGGGTTACTTTGGTTTAGTTTGGAGATAGTGCGTAACAGGTCCTTCGGCCTACCAAGTCATCGGTGATCCTCGCATATTAACACTATCCTACACACCCTGGGGACAATTTTTACACAGACACTAAGCCAATTAACCCTCAAACCTGCACGTCTTTGGAGTGTGGGGAGGGGAAACCAAAGATCTCGGAGACAAGCCACGCAGGTCACGGGGGGAACGTGCAAAGTCCGTACAGACAGCACCCGTAGTCAGGATGGAACCCGGGTCTCTGGCGCTGTAAGGCGGCAACTCTACCCGCTGCGCCTCCGTGCCACTCTATTGAATGATTAGGAGTAAATTGTCCAATTTTTCCTTGCGATAGAACACAGCGCAATGAGCGTACGGTGCAGGAACAGGCCCTTCAGCCCACAATGTCTGTGCCAATCTAAACTAATTTCATCTGCTTCTACATGGTCCTTATCCCTCTATTCCCTACATAATAATGCGCCTACCTAAAAGCCTCTTAAAAGCCACTATTATATTTGCCTTAACTACCAGGGTGACACGGTGGTGCGGCGGTAGAGTCGCTGCCTCACAGCGCCAGAGACCCGGGTTCTATTCTGACTACGGGTGCTGTCTACGGAGTTTGTACATTCACGCCAGGACCTGCGTGGGTTTTCTCCGGGTGCTCCGGTTCCCTCCCGCATTCCAAAGACGTACAGGTTGCAGGTTTATTGGCTAGATATGAATGTACAATTGTTCCTAGTGTGTGTACGGTAGAGTTAGTGTACGGGGATCGCTGGTCGGCATGGACATGGTAGGAGGAAGTGTCTGTTTCCGCGCTGGATCTCTAAACTAAACTAATGGGGAGAAGGCAGGAGAATGGGGTTAGGAGGGAGAGATAGATCAGCCATGCTTGAATGGCAGAGTAGACTTGATGGGCCGAATGGCCTAATTCTGCTCCTATCACTTATGAACTTATGAATTGAATGCAGCCTGACCCACTGAGTTACTCCAGTTGTCAGTTAGTCAGCTGCTCTATATCGGTGAGACCAAGCGTGGGCTTGCCGAACTCTTCGCCCAACACCTCCGCTCAGTTCGCATTAACCAACCTGATCTCCCAGTGGCTCGGCACTTCAACTCCCCCTCCCATTCCGAATCCGACCTTTCTGTCCTGAACCTCCTCCATTGGCCAGAGTGAGGACCACCGCAAATTGGAGGAGCAGCACCTCATATTTCGCTCGGGCAGTTTACACCCCAGCGGCATGAACATTGACCTCCAGGTAGCCCTTGCTTTCTCCCTCTTTCCCCTGGCATTCCCAGCTCTCCCACAGCCCGCTGTCTCCGCCTCTTCCTTTCTTCTTCCCGCCATCCCCCCACCCCCACCCCCACGTCAGCCTGAAGAGGGGTCTCGACCCGAAACGTCACCTATTCCTTCGCTCCATAAATGCTGCCTCACCCGCTGAGTTTCTCCACCATTTTTGACTACCTCGGTTTTTCCAGCGTCTGCAGTTCTTTCTTAAACGCTGAGTTACTCCAGCACTTTGTGTTTTGCTCAAATTTCCAGCATCTGCGTTACTTGTGTCTTCTATCCCCCATCATTTTTCTCCCACGTATCTTTTTCCTTCACAACACGCTCATCAGACTGGGAGTTACTGGTGGTAGTGGTATGGTGTCGTTGGCCACTGAACTGCTGCAAATCCCACTGCCTGCTATTTTAGCCGAGGCATTAATACATTAGATAAAGTAATTCACAATGCAACAATAAGGATGGAGCCGATGAGATTATCGACAGCCCCTCTGACCTTTCCATAGATACAGGCGTGTGGAACGTGTGCTTCACATCAGCTAGTATTTCGTTTTCATGGCAACTCGTATAATCCCCAGCCAGCGGTAGAGTTGCTGCCTTACAGCGCTTGCAGCGCCGGAGACCCGGGTTCGATCCCGACTACGGGCGCTGTCTGTACGGAGTTTGCACGTTCTCCCCGTGATCTGCGTGGGTTTTCTCCGAGATCTTCGGTTTCCTCCCACACTCCAAAGACGTTTGTGGGCTAATTGGCTTGGTAAATGTGAAAATTGTCTCCAGTGGGTGTAGGATAGTGTTAATGTGCGGGGATCGCTGGTCGGCGCGGACCCGGTGGGCCGAAGGGCCTGTTTCCACGCTGTATCTCTAAAACTAAACTAAACTGACTTGGGGGAAATAGCAGTGAATAAAGTGGTTAGGAACGATGCTCTGGAAAAGTAAATGAAATGAAGGGTTACAAGAATATAGTTCAATAGACAATAGGTGCAGGAGTGGGCCATTCGGCCCTTCGAGCCAGCACCGCCATTCAATGTGATCATGGCTGATCATCCCCAATCAGTACCCCGTTCCTGCCTTCTCCCCATATCCCCTGACTCCGCTATCTTTAAGAGCCCTATCTAGCTCTCTCTTGAAAGCATCCATTGAACCGGCCTCCACCGCTCTCTGAGGCAGAGAATTCCACAGACTCGCCACTCTCTGTGAGAAAAGGTGTTTCCTCGTCTCCGTTCTAAATGGCTTACTCCTTATTCTTAAACTGTGGCCCCTGGTTCTGGACTCCCCCAACATCGGGAACACGTTTCCTGCCTCTAGTGTGTCCAAGCCTTTAAGAATCTTATATGTTTCAATGAGATATCCTCTCATCCTTCTAAACTCCAGAGTGTACAAGCCCAGCTGCTCCATTCTCTCAGCATATGACAGCCCCGCCATCCCGGGAATTAACGTTCAGTTTAGTTTGGTTTATTGTCACGTGTTCCGAGGTACAGCGAAAAGCTTTTAGTTGCGTACAAACCAGCCATCAGGAAGACTATACATGATTACAACCGAGAGGTCCACAGTATGCAAGGCATACTATCAGCAATCAGTAACTCCCCCTCCCATTCCCACACTGACCTTTCTGCCCTGGGCCTCGTTCACTGTCAGAGTGAGGCCCAGCACAAATTGGAGGAACAGTACCTCATATTTCACGTGGGCAGCTTACACCCCAGCGGGTGCGAGCATTGGCTTTTCTAACTGATCTCTCGTTTTCACACCTTATCCTTCCATATCTCCCCATGTCCCCCTCTCCCCTGACTCTCGACCCAAAACGTCACCCATTCCTCCCCTCCAGAGATGCTGCCTGACCCGCTGAGTTACTCCAGCATATCGCCGTCTATCTTCAGTGTAAACCGGCATCCCTCGAGGGATGCTGCATGCAAACGGGCCCTTCGGCCCACCGAGTCTGACCCGACCAGCGATCTCCGTACACGAGCACTATCCTACACACTGGGGACAATTTACAATCTTTACCCAAGGCCGATTTCCCCTACAAAGCTGTACGTCTTTTGAATGTGGGAGGAGACCACAGCACCAGGAGAAAACCCACGTGGCCAAGGGGAAAAACGCTCAAATTATATACAGACAGTATATAGACCCGTATATACTGACCCGTAGTCAGGATTGAACACGGGTCTCTCTGACATTGTAAGGCAGCAGCTCTACCACTGTGCTACCATGCCATCCGCTACTGGGTAATTAAATGCCTAGATAGAGTGAATGTGGAGAGGAAACCTGAACGGAAACCTCTGGAGACTTTGCGCCCCACCCGCGGTTTCCGTGCGGTTCCCGGGAGTCCTGGATGTTTTTGTCAGTCTCCCTAATGGTCGAAAGTGGTTTCCGTTTAAAAAATCGGTCATTTTTTAGTCAAAGCCGGTTGCGATGCTAGTTGAAGGTGGTTGCCGGAGTTTCCGTTCAGGTTTCCTAAGTGGGACAGGGGCATTACTGTCTTGCAGCGCCAGGGACCCGGGTTGAATCCTGACTACAGGTGCTGTCTGTATGGAGTTTGCACGTTCTCCCTGTGACCTGCGTGGGTTTTCTCCAAGATCTTTGGTTTCCTCTCACACTCCAAAGACGTGCAGGTTTGTCGATTAATTGGCTTGGTATACAGTAAGTGTAAATTGATGCTAGTTTGTGTAGGATAGTGTTGATGTGTGGGGATCGCCGGTCAGTGCGGACTCTTTGGCCCATCAAGTCTACTCCGCCATTCAATCGCGGCTGATCTATCTCTCCCTCTAAACCCCATTCTCCTATCTTGTCCCCATAATCCCTGACACCCGTACTAATCACAAATCCATCTATCTCTGCCTTACCAATATCCATTGAGGACCTCCACGCCTTCTGTGGCAATGAATTCAACAGATTCACCACCCTCTGACTAAAGAAATTCCTCTTCATCCTAAAGGAACATCCTTTAATTCTGAGTCTATGACCTCTGGTCCTGGACTCTCCCACTAGTGGAAACATACTCTCCACATCCACTCTATCCAGGCCTTTCACTATTCAGTAAGTGTCAATGAGGTCCCCCCTCATCCTTCTAAACTCCAGCGAGTACAGACCCATTGCCGTCAAATGTTCATCATATGTTATCCCACTAATCCCTGGGATCATTCTCGTTAGCGGACGTATCCTTAGTATGAAGATGAGGAGGAATTTCTTAACTGGAAGTTAAATTATTATTCCAGAAGGAACCTTTCCCGTAATGGCTATAAACGCCATTAGTTGATAACAGTCATCTATAATATTTGAGTCATTTTTTTTCTTTAAATCATCTGAGATTTAGGGCTTTTTTCCCGGAACTATCTTTTCTTGGGAACTTAATTACAATGCAGGATTAAACCACATTGCGGTGATTTTACTCTCAGATGTCATTGAACTGATAAAGCAAAAAAATTCACATCACCATCAGAACCTTATCAAAGCGGAGTTTTTTCTCGGAGCTGACTTTTCTTTCGTTGAAGCATCTGAATCCCACTTCAGGGATCACAACCCTTGTTTAGTTTAGTTTAGAGATACAGCATGGAAGCAGGCCCTTCAGCCCACCGAGTCCACACTGACCGGCCAGCTCCCCGTACACGAACGCTATCCTACACACACTGAGGACAATATACAATTTTTAACAAGGGCAATAAACCTACAAACCTGTAAGTCTTCGGAATGTAGGAGGAAACCGGAGCATTTTTTTCACACACAGAGTTGTGAGTCTGTGGAATTCTCTGCCTCAGAGGGCAGCGGAGGCCAGTTCTCGGATACTTTCAAGAGAGAGCTAGATAGGGCTCTTAAAATTAGTGGTCAGGGGACATGGGGAGAAGGCAGGTACGGGGTACTGATTGGGGATGATCAGCCATGATCACATTGAATGGTGGTGCTGGCTCGAAGGGCCAAATGGCCTACTCCTGCACCGATTGTCTGTTGTCTATTGCCATCCGGGAGAAAACCCACGTGGTTGCAGGAAGAATGTACAGACATTCGGCCCATCAAGTCTACTCCGCCATTCAATCATGGCTGATCTATCTCTCCCTCCTAAAGGCCCAGTCCCATTTTCCCGAGTTACTCACAAACTCTCCCGAGTTTTCCCCTTGATTCCAACGCGGAGAATTACGATAATGGCCGTTTGTAGGTACTCGGAGCTATTTTTTTTTAACTCGTGGACATTTTTCAACATGTTGAAAAAACGTCCCGACTTACCTCAATCAATCAATAAATACATCAATCAATTTTTATTTTTATCCGTCACTTGACATAGGTGCAAGTGAAATGAATTTGTCGGCAGCGGTACAATGATAAAGAACACACAATACACAATAAAAAATTTAACATAAACATCCACCAAATTCATCACTGTGGTGAAAGGCACAAAATTTGGCCAGTCCTCCACCATTTTCCCCCGTGGTCGGGACCTCAACCCTCCACAGTCGCGGGTGTCCAGATGTGTGGACAAGGTAAAAGTCTGGGTAAAGTCCAGGTAAGTCCTGAATCGGTGCCTCCCCCACCGGAGACCGCGGCTTCAAGATGGTGTAGGCCGCAGGCTGGCGGTCAAAGATTTAAAGTCCCGCCGCGGCCAGCAGCTCAGCAGACTGCAGGCCCGGCGGTCGGAGCTCCTCTCCAGGGATCCCCGGCGAGGGACCCCGCTCCGGATGGTAAGTCCCCGCTGCGCCCACGGTAGAAGTAGGCCGGCGTGTCGGAGCTGTTCTCCTCCTGGGGTCCCCAACAAGGGATCCCAGGCTCCGGATGCCGCGCTAGCTGGAGCTCCGCACACCGCGGCTTCTGGCTGCCGCGGGCCAGCGAACGGAGGGCTCCCCTCTGGCGACCCCCACTCCACGACGAGAGTCAACACTGCGCCCGCAGCCGTAGCCCCGGGCACGTCTCCGGGAGAGGCCGCACCGATCCTCGATGTTAGGCCACGGGGGAGGCAACATGAAAAAAGTCGCCTCTCCATGGAGGAGGCGAACAAAACGGTTTCCCCCTTACCCCCCCCCCCCCCCCCCCCCCCCCACACCACCCCCCCACACAAGACACACCGAGAAATATTAAAAACATACTTTAAGACACAGTAAAAAACCAAAAAATAGAAAAAACAAACACGCAGCTGGCAGGGCTGCCGGCTTGCAGCGCCCCCACCCACCCACCTGTTGCCCCGAGTTCTTAAGGCTGGCATTACGAGCCGCTACGAAACATCTAGGGACTCCTACGGACTTGCTACAGACATTACCTGACATTCCCCGTGTTCGAATCAAGGGGAAAGCTCAGTAGTGTTCGTGAGTAACTCGAGAAAGTGGGACAGGGTCTTGACCCCATTCTCCTGCCACCTCCCCATAACCCCGTACTAATAAAGAATCGATATCTGCCTTAAAAATATCCACTGACTTGGCCTCCGCAGCCTTTTGTGGCAAAGAATTCCACAGATTCACCACCCTCTGACTCCTCTTATCCTACCTAAAGGAACGTCCTTTAATTCTGAGACTGTGACCTCTAGTCCTGGACTCTCCTACTAGTGAAACATATAAGATTGTTAAGGGCTTGGACATGCTAGAGGCAGGAAACATGTTCCCGATGTTGGGGGAGCAGAACCAGGGGCCACAGTTTAAGAATAAGGAGTAAACCATTTAGAATGGAGACGAGGAAACACTTTTTCACACAGAGAGTTGTGAGTCTGTGGAATTCTCTGCCTCAGAGGGCGGTGGAAGCAAGTTCTCTGGATGCTTTCAAGAGAGAGCTAGATAGGGCTCATAAAAATAGTGGAGTCAAGGGCTATGGGGAGAAGGCAGGAGCGGGGTACTGATTGGGGATGATCAGCTATGATCACATTGAATGGCGGTGCAGGCTCGAAGGGCCGAATGGCCTGCACCTATTGTCTATTGTCTAGTGGAAACATCCTCTCCACATCCATTTTATCCAAGCCTTTCACTACTCGGTAAGTGTCTGTAAGTCACTGGGTGTGTTTGGACTCATGGTATAAAATATTTTCCCCCTCAGGCTTCCTCTGTCAATGTCTCTTGTTCATGTTTGTAAGGACATATTTGGAGATGCAAAACCAGGTTGACTGACAATGCTGGGAAAATGAGCTGGGCTGGTACAGATTCTGGCATTGTGGTCATGAATAAATTGCTGCACGGGTATTAAATACACTGCTCAGGAATGATACACTGACTGGGTTTACTGTATTTGTGTAGTGTGCAGACATTGGGATAATTGCTCAACTTGTTAACGAGAATCATGAAATTAGCCTTGATCTGTAATCTTAGCCCAAGCAATCTCTAACATTGCAGAGCAGGTTTTTGCAGCACACCTGCTTTTTGTTTCGACACAAGGAACTGCAGATGCTGGTTTACAAAAAAAATGACACAGTCTGAAGAAGGGTCCCGACTGGTAAAGTCACCTATCCATGTTCTCCAGAGATGCTGCCTGACCCGCTGAGTTACTCCAGCACTCTGTGAAACGTCACCTATCCATGTTCTCCAGAGATGCTGCCTGACTCACTGTTGATCCAGCACTCTGTGAAACGTCACCTATCCCTGTTCTCCAGAGATACTGCCTGACCCGCTGAGTTACTCCAGCACTCTGTGAAACGTCACCTATCCATGTTCTCCAGAGATGCTGCCTGACCCACTAAGTTGATCCAGCACTCTGTGAAACGTCACCTATCCATGTTCTCCAGAGATGCTGCCTGACCCGCTGATTTACTCCAGCAATTTTTCTCTTTTAGTTTAGTTTGGTTTAGAATTACTGCATAGAAATAGGCCCATTGGCCCACGATAATCTGACAGCCTGACGTGTTATGGAGACTAACAAGCTTTGATCCATAGAACAAAGAGACATTTGGATCTGATTAAGCAATTCCAACAAGAGTGAATATGTTCATGTATTATCAGATTACTGTTTGCATGCCACCTATGAACCACTGTATTGTATGGTAATGGCTTGGACAAGATTGTTAAGGGTTTGGACACACTAGAGGCAGGAAACATGTTCCCGATGTTGGGGGAGTCCAGAACCAGGGGCCACAGTTTAAGAATAAAGAGTAAGCCATTTAGAACAGAGACGAGGAAACACTTTTTCACACAGACAGTGGCGAGTCTGTGGAATTCTCTGCCTCAGAGGGTGGTGGAAGCCGGTTCTCTGGATGCTTTCAAGGGAGAGCTAGATAGGGCTCTTAAAAATAGCGGAGTCAGGGGATATGGGGAGAAGGCAGGAACGGGGTACTGATTGGGGATGATCAGACATGATCACATTGAATGGCGGTGCTGGTTCAAAGGACCAAATGGCCTACTCCTGCACCTATTGTCTATTGTTTATTGTCTATTGTATACATTTTCTGTGTATTTACCGCAGTAATACATTTAAGTGTAACTCGGTACATTCAAGTGTTCCACCAGGATTGTCCCTAGTTAGGATAGAACCAGAGTTGCGGTAGAGTCACTGCTTCACAGTGGCAGGTACCCGGATTCGTTCCTGACTACGGGTGCTGCCTGTACGGAGTTTGTATGTTCTCCTTGTGACCGCGTGGGTTTTCTCTGGGTGCTCCGGTTTCCTCCCACGCTCCAAAGACATACAGGTTTGTAGGCTAATTGGCTGGGTATAAATGTAAATCGTCCCTGGTGTGTGTAGGATGGTGTTAATGTGTGCGGGATCGCTGGTTGGCGTGGGCTCAGCGGGCCGAAGGGCCTGTTTCCGCGCTGTATCTCTGAACTAAACTAAGCCAAACTGGTAGATGGACACAAAAAGCTGGAGAAACTCAGCAGGCCAGGCACATTGGCCAGCGTGGACTCTGGCCAGTTTCCACGTTGTAACTCTAAGATAAACTAAATACAGACGCAACCTATCCAGCCTCTGATTGAGGACAATGAGTCTTCGAGACTCAGCATGGGTATGGAATATGAAGAAGCCCATTACATTCTAGAAAGATAATTGAGGCCAGTTCACTGGCTATATTTAAGAGGGAGTTAGATGTGGCCCTTGTGGCTAGAGGGATCAGGGGGTATGGAGAGAAGGCAGGTACAGGATACTGAGTTGGATGATCAGCCATGATCATATTGAATGGCGGTGCAGGCTCGAAGGGCCGAATGGCCTACTCCTGCACCTATTTTCTATGTTTCTATAAGGGGGGGACCTCATTGAAACTTGCCGAATAGTGAAAGGCCTGGATAGAGTGGATGTGGAGAGGATGTTCCCGCTAGTGGGAGAGTCTAGGACCAGAGGGCATAGCCTTAGAAATAAAGGACGGTACTTTACGAAGATAAGGAGGATTTTCTTTAGCCAGAGGGTGGTGAATCTGTGGAATTCATTGCCACAGAGGGCTGTGGAGGCCAAGTCAATGGATATTTTTCAGGCAGAGATAGATACATTCTTGATTACTACGGGTGTCAGAGGTTATGGGGAGAAGGCAGGAGAATGGGGTTTGGAGGGAAAGATAGATCAGCCATGATTGAACGGCAGAGTAGACTTGATGGGGCGAATGGCTTAATTGTGCTCCTATCACTTATGACCTTATGACCTTCAAGCCCCCACACCCTGTAGCTACTTTCCCATCACATGGGCAATGAAGGCTATGCCTGAGGCCTTGGAGATCCAAATGTCCTTCAGTTGCCTGAAATAAGTTGAATGTTGCTGCCACAGGTAGCAATCTGTCTTGTAGTTATGGCTACAGATTAGATTATTGCACAAAGTACATGGTGCTAACGATTGTGGTCGCTGAACAATAACCGTGTGATCAGCAAATATAGAATTAAGGTCAAGAAGCTGTGCAATATTTATCAAACAAGTATGGGCCTGAGCTCTAGGGAGAGGTTGAGCAGGCTGGGTCTCTATTCCCTGGAGAGCAGGAGGATGAGGGGTGATCTTATAGAGGTGTACAAAATCATGAGAGGAATTGATTGAGTAAACGCACACAGCCTCTTGCCCAGAGATGGTGGAATCAAAAACCAGAGGGCATAGGGCTCAAGGTGAGGGGGGGAAAAGATTTAATATGAACCCGAGGGGTTACTTTTTTACACCAGGGGTGGTGGGTGTATGGAACGAGCTGCCAGAGGAGGTAGTTGAAGCTGGGACTATCGCAACATTAAAGAAATATTAAGAAATATTAAAGACGGGTATGTGTAGGAAAGAACTGCAGATGCTGGTTTAAATCGAAGGTAGACACAAAATACTGGAGTAACTCAGCGGGACAGGCAGCACCTCTGGAGAGAAGGAATGGGTGACGTTTCGGGTCGAGACCCTTCTTCAGACTTTTATATAAGACAGGTACATGGATAGGATTGGTTTAGAGCAGGGGTGGGGGAACCTTTCCATGTCGGAATGCTGCATTAAGTTAGCTGTAATCTAATAAGGCCACATCCAAGAAACTTCAATTAGATATACTTCAAAATGTACATTATTTTGTTAAACTAGCCCTCACGACTTACTAATGTTTTAATTGTGGCCGTCAGTCAGGGAGGATTATTTCGTTGAATCTTCTTTTACCCTTTGGTATTTTAAATACGTTCATTTTAAGATTAAAATAAAAATAATAAAAATAAAAATAAATGACGAAAAAAAAACATATTAATAAAAATAAAAGGATTTGTTCTACAAAATTTGGATTCATTCAAAAGGCCGCACTTCATGGCCTAGCAGGCCGCATGCAGCCTTAAGGCCGCAGGTTCCCCACCCCTTGGTTAGAGGGACGCGGATCAAACGCAGGCAGGTGGGACTGGTGTAAATGGGACATGTTAGTTGGTGTGGGCAAGTTGTGCCGAAAGGGCCTGTTTCCACTGTGCAACAAAGGAGGACCTGGCCTGGGGGAAACTCCGTGAGGAAAGGGGAGGGGGATGGGGAGGAAGGAGAACAAAGGAGGACCCGCAGGATACTTTGTAACGGTGTCGGTGCCCTTTATGTGGTGCCTCTTTGCATATCTTGGGTACGCAAAACAAAGGATATCACTGTGACTCGTCACATGCGACACTAAACCAACCATTCATTCATTCCTAGTCTCATAGCCCACATCTCTCTGACCAACATAAGTGGATCGGGTAGGAAGGGAAGGCGTGCAGAATGCTTGTGTTCCTCAGTTGCGCATGGAATATGAAACTTGGCAAGTCATGTTGCAGCTGTGTAAACTTGGTTTCAGCCACATCGGAATACTGTGTGCAGTTTTGGTCGCCACACTATAGGAAGGATGTGGAGGCTTTCATCTTGTAGAAGTATATAAAATCATGAGAGGAATAGATCTTGCCCAGAGTAGGTGAATCGAGGACCAGAGGACATAGGTTTAAGGTGGGGAGGGGAAGATTTAATGGAAACCTCAGGGGTAACCTTTTTCACACCCAGGGTGGTGGGTGTGTGGAACGAGCTGCCAGAGGAGGTAGACAAAAGTGCTGGAGAAACTCAGCGGGCGAGGCAGCATCTATGGAGCGAAGGAAATAGGCAACGTTTCGGGCCGAAACCCTTCTTCAGACTCAGACTGCCAGAGGAGGTAGTTGAGACAGGGACTATCGCAACGTTGAAGAAGCGGTGAGACGGGTACATTGGTGTGATATGGGCCAAGTGCAAACAGGTGGGACTAGTGTAGCCGGGACATGTTGGCCGGTGTGGGCACGTTGGACTGAAGGGCCTGTTTCCACGCTGCATCACTTTATGACTCTGTGACTATGAGTTTGGAGAGGACACAGAGCTGGTTCACCGTGATGTTGCCTGGACTGAAGGATATTGGCTCCAAGGAGAGGCACAGGAGACTGCGCGTGCTGGAATCTTGCGCCAAATGGTTTTGGTTTTAGTGTAGTTTATTGTCCCGTGAACCGAGGTACAGTGAAAAGTTTGTGTTGCGTGCTAACCAGTCAGCAGAAAGGCTAGACATGATTACAATCAGGCGTTCACAGTGTATAGATAAAGGATAAAGTGTACAACATTTAGTGCAAAAATACAGACCGATTATAAAGATAGATCAAAGGTCTCCATTGAGGTCAATGGGAGTCCAGGACCCTGCTCTAGCGGGTGAGAAGACATTACAGTTGCCTGATAACAGCATGGACGGGACTGTCCCTGAATCGGTGGGTCAGGCAGCATCTGTGGAGGGAATGGAAAGATGACACTTTGGGTCAGGACTCTTCTTCAGACTGATATTCGAGTCCTCGGTCGAAAAATGAAAGGCCAGGATAGAGTGGATGTGGAGAGGATGCTTCCACTCATGGGAGAGTCCAGGACCAGAGGTCACAGCCTCAGAATAAAAGGCCGTTCCTTTAGGAAGGAGATGTGGAGACATTTCTTTAGTCAGAGGGTGGTGAATCTGCGGAATTCTTTGCCACAGAAGGCTGTGGAGGCCTAGTCAGTCGATATTTTTAAGGCAGAGATAGATGGATTCCTGATTCGTACGGGTGTCAGGGGTCATGGGGAGAAGGCAGGAGAATGGGGTTAGGAGGGAGGGAAAGATCCGCCATGATTGAATGGCTTGAATGGCCAAATCCTGCTCCCATCACATGAACTTATGAGCTCAGTCTTAAGAAGGTACCTGACCCAAAATATCATCACGAGATTACTCCCCTATGAGGAAAGACTGGGCTTGTATTCACTGGAATTTAGAAGGATGAGAGGGAATCTTATAGAAACGTATTAAATTATAAAAGGACTGGACAAGCTAGATGCAGGAAAAATGTTCCCAATGATGGGGGAGTCCAGAACCAGGGGCCACAGTCTAAGAATAAAGGGAAGTACATTTAAAAGAGAGATGAGAAAAACCTTTTTCACTCAGAGTTGTGACTTTGTGGAATTCTCAGCCACAGAAGTGGAGAAATTGGCAGTGGAGGCCAATTCACTGGATCAATTTAAAAGAGAGTTAGATAGAGCTCTATGGGCTAGAAGTATAGACTATTATGAGGAGCATAGGTTGGGTAGATTCTTAAGAGTCTTGTTCACAAGGTTGGAAATGCCAATTAAGAATAAGGGGTAAACTATTTCCAACGGAGATGAGGAACCACTTCTTCACACAGAGAGTGGTGAGTCTGTGGAATTCTCTGCCTCAGAGGGCGGTGGAGGCCAGTTCTCTGGATACTTTCAAGAGAGAGCTTGATAGGGCTCTTAAAGATAGCGGAGTTAGGGGATATGGGGAGAAGGCAGGAACGGGGTACTGATTGGGGATGATCAGCCATGATCACATTGAATGGCGGTGCTGGCTCGAAGAGCCTTATGGCCTACTCCTGCACCTATTGTCTATTGGCATGGCTTCAAGGTGAGAGACGAAATGTTTATGGGATATTTTGCAAAGGGAGATTCAAGA
Organism: Okamejei kenojei; assembly: GCA_035221665.1. Taxonomy (NCBI): domain Eukaryota; kingdom Metazoa; phylum Chordata; class Chondrichthyes; order Rajiformes; family Rajidae; genus Okamejei; species Okamejei kenojei. The sequence goes on from CM069133.1 coordinate 26,541,626, forward strand.
CAGTGTGGGAGGTGGCTGGAACATGGAAGGCAGATAAAACAACTACCATAGCAATGTTTAAAGAGGCATTTAAACAGCCACATGAACAGACAGGGAATAGAAGGATATGGGTGATGTGCAGGAAGATGGGATCGGTTCAGATTGACTTTAGACTTTACTTGAGAGATACAGCGTGGAAACAGGCCCTTCGTCCCACCGAGTCCGCGCCGACCAGTGATCCCCCCGTACACTCACACGATCCTACACACACTAGCGACAGTTTTACAACTTGCCCAAGTCAATTACCCTGCAATGCTGCACCTCTTTGGAGTGTGGGGGGAAACCGGAGCACCCGGAGGAAACCCACGCAGGTCGCGGAGCCACGAAGGTACAAACTCCGTACAGACAGCACCCGTAGTCGGGATGGAACCCGGGCCTCTGGCGCTGTGAGGCGGCAGCTCTACCGCTGTGCCACCGTGCAGACCGGTTCACATTTAACCTATTTCCGAGACTGGGTGAAACTAAGGAGGTGATTGTACTTGAAAAGACGGAATAATAGTCTGTAAAGATTATTCAGGGTGTCCTCTCTCTCTCTCTCTCTCTCTCTCTCTCTACCTCTCTACCTCTCTACCTCTCTACCTCTCTCTCTCTCTCTCTCTCTCTCTCTCTTTACCTCTCTCTCTCTCTCTCTCCTTACCCCTCTCTCTCTCTCTCTCTCTCTCTCTCTCTCTCTCTCTCTCTCCTTACCTCTCTCTCTCTCTCTCTCCTTACTCTCTCTCTCTCTCTCTCCTTACCTCTCTCTCTCTCTCTCTCTCCTTACCTCTCTCTCTCTCTCTCCTTACCTCTCTCTCTCTCTCTCCCCTTACCTCTCTCTCTCTCTCTCCCCTTACCTCTCTCTCTCTCTCTCCCCTTACCTCTCTCTCTCTCTCTCCCCTTACCTCTCTCTCTCTCTCTCTCCCCTTCTCTCTCTCTCTCTCTCTCTCTCTCTCTCTCCTTACCTCTCTCCATTTCCCTCTCTCTGCCCTCTTTCTCTCCCCTCATTTCCCCACTCTCTCTCCCCTCTCTCTCCTCCCTCTCTCTCTCTCTCCACCCTCCATCCATCTCTCCTCTTTCTCTCTTCCCCCTTCTCCCTCCTCCCTCTCTTTCTCTATCCCTCTCTCTCACCCACTCTCTCTCCCTGTCTCCTCTGTCCCTCTCTCCCTCCATCTCTCACATCTCTCTCTCAGACTTTCTCTTTCTCTCCCCCCTTTCTCTCCCCGTTCACTGTCTCGCCCATCTCTATCACTCTCTCCCTCTCTCCCTCCACTTTGCTCTCTCCGCCACTCTGTCCCTCTCTCTCCCCTCCTCACTTTCTCTCTTCCCCTAACTCTCTTTCCTTCTCTCTCTCCCTCGCCCTCTCTTTCTCTCTCTCCCCCACTCTCCCTCTCTTTCACTCTCTCCCGCCCCCTCTCTCTTTCTCCCTTGCACACTCTCTCGCTCTCCCCCCCACCTCCCTCTCTCCCCCCCTCTCTTTCCCTGCTTCTATTGACCTCCATCCACATAGGCCGACCCACTATATCACCAGCAACAGTGTGCATGGAACGGGCAGGAGATCAGCTCTGAGCGGTGCCCGGAAATGTCAGCGTCCTTATGCGTTGGAGGTAAGAGACGCGGGGTTAAGCAGCAGCCGTGTGGTGACAGGCCAGTAACGCAAGTGTGCGGGAGTGAATTAGCCCTTTGTATCACACCTCAGTAGTGTGCGCTGGCCCACTGCTTCCTTGGCAAAGCCAGCCCCTCCGGCACTCTCATTCCATGAAGGAATTCTAAAACAAATACCAGAATACTCGTCTAAATTTCATAATCAACTTTTCAATTTGTCCTGGCAAGTGCCTCAATGAGAGGAACCGATCGGGTAGATGCACAGTCTCTTGCCCACAGTAGGTGAATCGAGGACCAGAGGACGTAGGTTTAAGGTGAAGGGGGAAAGGTGGGACTAGTGTAGATGGGGCATATTGGCCGGCCCAACTTGCCCAAACGACCAACATGTCATCTACACTAGTCCCACATGCCTGCGTTTGGCCCATATCTCTCCCATATACGCGTACCTGTCCAACTGTTAAACATTGCAATAGTCCCAGCCTCAACTACCTCCTCCGGCAGCCTGTTCCATACACGCAATACCCTTTGTGTGAAAAAGTTACCCCTCAGATTCCTATGAAATCTTTTCCCCTTCACCTTAAACGTAAGCCTTCATTTGTCTTCCAAAATATCATCTGTTTAGTTTAGTTTGGTTTCGAGATACAGGGCGGAAACAGGCCCTTCTAGGCCACTCTGACCAGCGATCCCCACACATCAGCACTAGCCTACGCACACTGGGGACAATTGACATTTTTACCAATCCAATTGACCTTCAAATTTGTATGTCTTTGGAACGTGGGAGGAAACCGGAGCACCCGGAGAAAACCCACGCAGGTCACAGGGAAAATGCAAAAACTCCGTATAGACAGCACCTGTGGTCAGGATCGAACCCGGGTCTCTGGCGCTGTAAGGCAGCAACTTTACTGCTGCGCCACCGTGCTGCTCATTTTCTTCCAACCTCAACTGATATTTCTTTATCGAGCCAATTCTGCTGTTGAATTTAACATTGCGAACCTCTGCATGGAAACGTTTGTGAAAAAGCCCAGTCAAAGCGCCTCGAATGCAAATTCAAGTTGAATGTTAAAGGTTTGCGTGTGATTTAGGAGCCTGGGGACAATTTACGCCTACGCCAAGCCAATTAACCTACAAACCTGCACGTCTTAGGAATGTGGGAGGAAACCGAAGATATCATAGAAAAAACCCACGCGGTCACGGGGAGAGCGTACAAACTCCGTACAGACAGCACCTGTGGTCAGGATCGAACCCGGGACCCTGGCGCTGTGAGGCAGCTGCGCCACCGTGCCGCTTGGTATGGTTGGCTTAGTGTAATTGTAAATTGACCCTAGTGTGTGTAGGATAGTGTTAATGTACAGGGTGATAGGTGATAGCGTGGGCCGAAGGGCCTGTTTCCACGCGGTGTCTCTGAACTGAACTAAAGTGTTCTTCCCGTCAGAGGGGGGGGGGGGGGGGGGGGGGCGGGGACGGACGGACAGAGGCAGCTGCCTGTTGCCGAGCAGATGTTGGAGAGGGAGGAGCAGCAAGGCCTCTGGGAAGCCTGCCAACCCTCGGCAGCGCATTCCTAACACCCAGCGTGAAGCCTCCAGTTCCTAGATTGGTGCAGCGAGCACCAATAGTTTGTGCAGACTAGCCACAGACAGAAACATGTTGAGCTGGCAGCTTCCAAACTGTGGCCTGCTGAGCAAGAACATTTTTTCAAGAGCTACTTTTCTGACTGCAGTAGCTATGAATTGAATCGAAAGAATCAACGTGGAAACAGGCCCTTCAGCCCAAAATTGCTTTACCCACCGCCTCTTCTCCCCTCCCCCATCGGGCAAAGGTTTAGTTTAGTTTAGTTTAGAAACACAGCATTGAAATAGGCCCTTTGGCCCACGAGTCAACGGCAACCATTGATCACACCAGTTATCCCACTTTCTCATCCACTCACTTGGGGGTTGCCGTTAATGAGGGATTACTCATTACCGGAGCCAGTTATCCTACAAACCCGCACATTTTTTTTTTATTTTTTCCCGTACAAAATGCTTTTATTGAGAACAAACAAAAATACAAAGTTTGTATATTGGAATTTTACAAACAATGTTATCATATTAAAATATTAACATTTTTATCAACAATACATTCGACGTCCCGCGGTGACCAGCGCTCACGGAAGGCCTCCACAGTCCCCGTGGACACCGCATGTTCCCTCTCCAGGGACACGCGTGCACGGACGTAACCCCAGAAAAGGGGCAGGCAGCCGACCGCTGTGCGGCCGTCGACTGCCCGCTGCCCGGTCCCGCGAATGACCCGCACATCTTTGGGAGTGAGTCATAAAGAGTCGTAGAGTGATACAGCGTGGAAACAGGCCCTTGTCATATTGACCAACATGTCCCTTCCACTCTACTCCCACCTGCCTGCGTCTGGCCCTCTAAACCTTGTCCTAACTACTTACCTGTCCAAATGTTTCTTAAACGATGCTTCTTAAGTGTCACCAGCATATCTGCCTCCAGCACCAGCCCCGGTAGCTCCCTCCCAGGCCCTCATCTTCCTCTGTGTGTAAAAAAAACCCTGCTCTGCTCATCTCCTCAATAAACCTGCTTCTCAAGTTAAAGCTGTGCCCTCTAGTAATTTGACATTCCCCACCATTGGAAGAAAGGTGCTGCCTGTCTACCCTATCTATTGCCTCTCGTTCATAAGTTCATGTGATAGGAGCAGAATTAGACCATTCGGCCCATCAAGTTGGCGCGGACTCAGTGGGCCGAAGGGCCTGTTTGCATGCTGTATGTCTAAAATCTGAAAATCTAAGCTCATAGGTTCATAAGTTCCAGGAGCAGAATTAGGCCGTTCGGCCCATCAAGTCTACTCTGCCATTCAATCATTTCTCTCCCTCTCAAGCCCATTCTCCTGCCTTCTCCCCGTAACCCCAGACAGCCGTACGCAGGGGACCGTTTTAGTTTCCCCCAGTTTAAATTAAAAAATAAATAAATTGCCAGACACATGTGGGTGAAAGAAGCACAATTTAATTAGATACATTAAAGATATTGGATACAAATGCAGCCCGCCCGTCGCTTTGAACAAGATGCATATTGTTCTGGAATATGTAAGGAGAATTCTACTGGGAGTTGCATTTAACTGTATACACAATTAGGCTGGTTACTGCATGCTTTACATAATTATGTCAGAGCAATTCCAGTAATTACCATGCACATGAGCTGAAGATGATAGTCATTTCCCCTGTAGCTCATGGGCCACAGCCCAAGCCACACACTGTGCCTTGCTTTACCCCAACTCAACTTCATTCTACAACCCTCAACTTTAATTCATTCATTCTAGCCACACGCTGGAGGCAGGAAACATGTTCCCGATGTTGGGGGAGTCCGGAACCAGGGGCCACAGTTTGAGAAGAAGGAAGTAAACCATTTAGAACGGAGACGAGGACACACTTTTTCCACACAGAGGGTTGTGTCTGCCTCAGAGGGCGGTGCAGGCCGGTTCTCTGGATACTTTCAAGAGAGAACTAGATAGGGCTCTTAAAGGTAGCGGAGTCAGGGGATGTGGGGAGAAGGCAGGAACGGGGTACTGATTGGGGATGATCAGCCATGATCACATTGAATGGCGGTGCTGGCTCGAAGGGCCGAACGGCCTACTCCTGCACCGATTGTCTATTGTATATTGGCCCCAACTGTACTTAATTCTATGGCAGACACAACGCCCTGGAAAAGAATCCTCTTTCCTACGCGCACTTCCCCTGCGGATCTGCAGAACGAACCCAAGATCCATGTGTCGGAAGGAACTGCAGAAGCTGGAGTAACTCAGCGGGACAGGCAGCATCTCTGGAGAGAAGGAATGGGTGACGTGACGGGTCGAGCCCCTTCTTCAGGCTGAAACGCCACCCATTAATTAAATTTGCTCCAGAGATGCTGCCTGCCCCGCTGAGTTACTCCAGCTTTTTGTGTCGATGTCGTCTTCTTCTTGCGAGTGGCGTGCACAGCCTCAAGTTGTCGGACAACTTGTTCTATTTGATCCTATTTGATTGTGCACGCCGGGTGGATTGCATTCGTCGAAACAGGGCGGACCACGTGAAGGGTGCAATCTCCCGCCCCTGTGCCTATGTAAGATCGCTGTATTTGACTTGCGGAAGCAAATGCTGCTGGGCCCACTGGTATGCACCCTAATGTGCTTAGAGTAACGATAATGATGACACTTTATTTTCACGTGTGTCCAGGTACAGTGAAATTCTTTGTTGCTGACAGAATACACAAAGTATGCCAAGAGTCGCCATGTATAGGGTGCCGTTAAAAAACTATTCATAATAGTCCCAATGGTCCCTCTTTGTTCTCTCAGCGCCACCCCTCCCCCACTCTGTACAGAAGCACCCGTGGTCAGGATCGAACCCACGTCCCTGGCGCTGTAAAGGCCCTGTCCCACTTTACCGAGCTGCTCCCCTTGATTCAAACTCGGAGAATGTTCGTAAAGACCCATAGATATATCGTACGGCTCATTATGTCAGCCAGAGGTACTCGGGGCATTAAATGTTGCAATTTTCCTCCTCCCGACTATCTTTTTACTCGTGGACATTTTTTGCCATGCTGGGAAAAAAACGTCTCGACTTACTTGACGCCCCGCACCTACGGCTGACATAACGAGCCGCTACGATTATATCTACGGGCTCCTACAGCCTCCTACGGACCCGTTACGAACATTCTCCGAGTTTGAATCAAGGGGAAAACTCGGGAGAATTCGTGAGCAGCTCGGAAAAGTGGGACAGGCCCTTAAGGCAGCAGCTCTACCACTGCGCCACTGTGCCGCCCCCTTCTTCAGCAGTTCTTCTGCGCAACTCTCGATGTTCCGTAGACAGTTCACAGCACTTTGTGGGAATTAAGTACTGAAGAGATTAGTTTAGTTTAGTCTAGTGATACAGCGCCGAAACAGGCCCTACGGCCCACCGGGTCCGCACCGACCAGTGATCCCCGCACACTAACTCTATCCAACACAAACCAGGGTCAATTTACATTTTTACCTACAAACCTGTACGGCTTTGGAGCATGGGGGGGCAGTCACGGGGGAGAACGTGCAAACTCCGTACAGACAGCACCCGAATTCGGGTTCGAACCCGGGCCTCTGGCGCTGCAAGGCAGCGACTCTACCGCTGCTCCACCGTGCCGCCCGTTAGAACAGTGAAACGTGTTTTTTCCAGCGTTGCGCTCCTGCATCGCAAGTGTCAGGTAACTGCGGTGCTGGCTCGAAGGGCCGAATGGCCTACTCTTGCACCTATTGTCTATTGTCTAGTGTATACAATGGGGCACAAGGGTTTAAGGTGAAGGGGAAAAGATTTAACAGGAATCTGAGGGGTAACCTTTTCACACAAAGGGCGGTGAGTGTGTGGAACGAGCCGTAAGAGGAGGAAGTTGATGCTGGGACTATCCCAACGTTTAAGAAACAGTTAGACGGGTACATGGATAGGACAAGGTTTGGAGGGATATGGACCACGCACGGGCAGGTGGGCCTAGTGTAGCTGGGACATGTTGGCCAGTGTGGGCGAGTTGGGCCGAAGGGCCTGTTTCTACACTGTATCACTCACTCTATGACTTGTTGACATTTGCAACCTTTTAACAAACTTGTGGTCTCGTTTGCTGTAACTATTACGCAGGTCAAAGGTTAATTTTGTGTTGAAAAACATGAATCAGAATCATACTGTGTCCACGTTGGAAGCAGGCCTGTGTGGTTGATGGAACATTTTTCAGAATAATCCCATACATCTGAATACAATTATTTTTTCCATTTCCATTCACCTGGATGAAAGACGCGTTTTAAGTGTTCGCTGCTGTTTGACAAAAATGCAATAAATTACATGAATGAACATTTCTTCCTGTTCATTATACTTTTATAGTGTTTATTCTTCACAATAATTATACTGAGTTTACAGCAGAACATCGCTGGGAAACGCTTCGTGTCCAGTTTCAGATGCCTGTTTGGTCACGACCAGGTGGTTTGCTGGCCTTAAGTATTATTCAGCGATAGGAATGGAAACTTGGAAAACTTTATTGTCATTCAGACCTTGCCGTCTGAACGAAATTTTGTTGCCTGCAGTCATACATATAGTAAATAACAAAAACACACAATAAACACATATTTAACATCCACCACAGTGAGTTCACCAGACACCTCCTCACTGTGGTGGAAGGCAAAAATCTTGTCTTTGTCTCTTCCCTTCTTCCTCTTCCTCTTCCACTGCGCTGAGGCGACCCGGGCCTCCGATGTTGTGACCGCACCGGGTGATGTAAATAAGTCCCGCGGGTGAACCGCGCTCCGCGAGCGGGCCGGTTCAACTCCGCGGCCCGGGGCGGTCGAAGCTGCCGCCCTCCAGTCCAGCGGACGCAGCTGTTGCCGCGGGAGCTCCGGAAAAACAGGTCACCAACCTGTGACCTGCGAGTTCCCGACGATGCCGCCCACTGGGCCCGCGGCCGGGCCCCCGAAGTCGCCGCCGCCGCCACCGCCACCGGAAAGCCGCCACAGCTCCGAGTCGGGCCGCCTGAACGCGCCGCAGGCCTGAAGTCGGCCAGCCCCGCGCCGGCAAGTCCTGGCTGGCCCTACCTCCGGAGCCTCGGGTCGGCCGCAGTTAAAGTTGGAGGCTGCCGGCCCCGCGATAGGCCTCAGCGCAGACGGAGACGGAGACGGGGGACACGACAAGAAAAGTCGCGTCCCCCCAAAAGGAAGAGACCAAGAACGTTTCTCCCACCCCTCCCACACACATACACTACATAATAACTCAAACTAGCGCTAAAAACAAGACAAGAAAACAACAAATAAAAAGAAAAACGAAAAGAATCAATCACAAAGTGAGGGATTGGAACTGCAACAACTGTCAGCGATCCAGCTTTCGACTTTACTTTAGACTCTCGTGAATGATACAGCACGGAAACAGGCCCTCCGGCCCACCGGGTCCGCGCCGACCAGCGATCATCCCGCACAATAACGCTATCCTACACACCTTAGTGACAATTTTACCAAAGCCAATTAACCTACAAACCTGTACGTCTCTGGAGTGTGGGTGGAAACCAAAGGACCTGGAGGAAACCCACGCAGTCACAGGGAGGACGTGCAAATTCCGCACAGACAGCACCCGTTGTCAGGATTGAACCCGGGTCTCTGGCGCAGTGAGGCAGCAACTCTACCGCTGCGCCACCGTGCCGCCCAGAGCCTTTGTGAATATCTTATCGCACCCTAATACATAGAGTCATAGTGCTGTACTGAACAAAACAGGCTCTTTGGCCCACCTTGTCCATGCTGACCACGTTGACATAGTCACATTTCCCTGTATTGGACCCATATCCTTGTGATCCCTTCATATTCATATATCAGTCCCAGAACAGAAAGTGCTGGATTTACTCAGTGGGTTAAGGGCCTGTCCCACTCAGGAGACATAAACAGTGACCTCTGGTGACCTTGCCCGCCACACACAAAAAAAAATCAAGGTCAAGGTGACCTGCAACCTCCTACCACCTCCCACACATAGTTGAAAACCTTCCTCGACTATGGAGAAAACCAGCTTCGACTGAAAAAATGATCGATTTTTAAAACGGCAACCTATTTTTAGTCGAGGCCGAGGTTTTAATCATGATGAAAAAATAGCAGCAACCTAGATGAAGCCTCGACCACGCGGAAACCATTTTCGACCATTAGGGAGAGTGACCAAAACCTCCAGTGACCTCATGGAAACCTTGGATGGCGGGCAAGGTCACCAGAGGTTGCTGTTTAGGTCTCCTAAGTGGGACAGGCCCTTAAGGCAGCATCTCTGAAGGAAATGGACAGGCAACGTTTCAGATCTGGATCCTTCTTCCCCAACCCAAAAACATCACCTATCTACTATGTCCTCCGGAGATACTGCTCGACCCACTTGAGTTACTCCAGTGTTTTGTGTTCTACGTAAGATTCCGGCATCTGCAATTCCTTGTGCCTACATATATCTATCCAAATTCATAATTCCTTTCTTTGTTCTCAGTCCTCTCAAAAACAGCTTCATTTATTGTGAGTGAATTCTATGTTTCACTAGAAAAAAGACACTTTGGGTCCAACCTTCTTTCCAGTATCTTTAGTTTAGATTAGTTCAGTTCAGAGATGGACCGCGGAAACAGGCCCTTCGGCCCACGGAGGCCGCACCGACCAGCGATCACCCCGTACAGTAGCGCTATCCCATACACACTAGGGACAATTTCCAATTTTTACCAAAGCCGATTAACTCACAAACCTGTACGTCTACGGAATGTGGGAAGAAACCGAAGCTCCCAGAGTCAGGATCGAACCCGGTCCTCTGGCACTATGAGGCAGCAACTCTACTGCTGCAGCCGTTGTGTCCACCTTCAGCCGTTGTGTCCCCAGGGGCGCCTCCTGCAGACGACCTTTAGAACATAATACCTGAAAAGGTGGTGCAATTCAAAAGAAAATGAGGAGGAAACAAGAACTTAGACAAATTTGAAGATGGACACAAAAAGCTGGAGTAACTCAGCGGGACAGACAGCATCTCTGGAGAGAAGGAATAGGTGACATTTGGATTGGATAGAGTGGATGTGGAGGGGATGTTTCAACGAGTTGGAGAGTCTAGGACTAGTAGTCATCGCCTCAGAATTAAAGGACACTCCTTTAGAAAGCAGATGAGGAGGAATTTCTTTAGTCAGAGGGTGGTGAATCTGTGGAATTCTTTGCCACAGAAGGCTGTGGAGGCCAAGTTAGTGGATATTTTTAAGGCAGAGATAGATAGATTCTTGATTAGTACGGGTGTCAGGGGTTATGGGGAGAAAGCGGGAGAACGGGGTTAGGAGGGAGAGATGGATCAGCCATGTTTGAATGGCGGAATAAACTTGATGGACGGAATGGCCTAATTAGGCTCCTATCACATGACATTTCAGTTCGGAGACCCTTGTTTATAGATAACTAGACAGCTTCCCTCTCAATGAACCCGCACAGATGCGGTGCGATTCCATGCAGTACTGATTACACAATAATTGGTGCTTTTTACGATTAGATCATCACAATTTTAATGATCATTTATAAATAAAACATTTGTCCAGAATTAGATAATAAACAATAGACAATAGGTGCAGGAGTAGGCTATTCGACCCTTCGACCCAGCAACCGCCATTCAATGTGATCATGGCTGATCATCCCCAATCAGTACCCCGTTCCTGCCTTCTCCCCATATCCCCTGACTCCGCTATCTTTGAGAGCCCTATCTAGCTCTCTCTGGAAAGTATCCAGAGAACCGACCTCCACCGCCCTCTGAGGCAGAGAATTCCACAGACTCACAACTCTCTGAGAGAAAATGTGTTTTCTCGTCTCCGTTCTAAATGGCTTACTCCTTATTCTTAAACTGGCCCCCGGTTCTGGTCTCCCCCAACATCGGGAACATGTTTCCTGCCTCTAGCGTGTCCAATCCCTTAATAATCTTATATGTTTCCATAAAAGGTGGGAGATTCCAACCTTCACGTGGTCCGCCCTGTTTCGATGAATGCAATCAACCCCAGCGTGCACAATCAAATAAGATCAAATGGAACAAGTTGTCCGGCAACTTTAGGCTGTGCACACCATATACAAGGAGAAGAAGATATGTTTAAATAAGATCCCCTCTCATCCTTCTAAATTCCAGAGCATACAAGCCCAGCATTAATGAAAATGAGACAGATACGTCTTATGAGCATGCATTAAAAATTGGTTAATGAATAGAAAACTGAAGAAGGGGCTCAACCCGAAACGTCACCCATGCCTTCTCTCCAAAGATGCTGCCTGTCCCGCTGAGTTACTCCAGCATTTTGTGCCTGCCTACAGCATAAACCAGCATCTGCAGTTCCTTCCTACACATTGAAGGACAGCACGGGAACAGGCCATTCGGCCACCGAGTCCCCAACATTTACCTTTACCCATTAGGGAGAGTGACCAAAAACCTCCAGTGACCTCATGGAAACCTTGGATGGCGGGGCAAGGTCACCAGAGGTTGCTGTTTAGGTCTCCTAAGTGGGACAGGCCCTTAAGGCAGCATCTCTGAAGGAATTGGACAGGCAACGTTTCAGATCTGGATCCTTCTTCCCCAACCCAAAAACATCACCTATCTACTATGTCCTCCGGAGATACTGTTCGAACCACTTGAGTTACTCCAGTGTTTTGTGTTCTACGTAAGATTCCGGCATCTGCAATTCCTTGTGCCTACATATATCTATCCAAATTCATAATTCCTTTCTTTGTTCTCAGTCCTCTCAAAAACAGCTTCATTTATTGTGAGTGAATTCTATGTTTCACTAGAAAAAAGACACTTTGGGTCCAACCTTCTTTCCAGTATCTTTAGTTTAGATTAGTTCAGTTTAGAGAAGGACCGCGGAAACAGGCCCTTCGGCCCACGGAGGCCGCACCGACCAGCGATCACCCCGTACAGTAGCGCTATCCCATACACACTAGGGAAAATTTCCAATTTTTACCAAAGCCGATTAACTCACAAACCTGTACGTCTACGGAATGTGGGAAGAAACCGAAGCTCCCAGAGTCAGGATCGAACCCGGTTCTCTGGCACTATGAGGCAGCAACTCTACTGCCGAGCCACCTTCAGCCGTTGTGTCCCCAGGGGCGCCTCCTGCAGACGACCTTTAGAACATAATACCTGAAAAGGTGGTGCAATTCAAAAGAAAATGAGGAGGAAACAAGAACTTAGACAAATTTGAAGATGGACACAAAAAGCTGGAGTAACTCAGCGGGACAGACAGCATCTCTGGAGAGAAGGAATAGGTGACATTTGGATTGGATAGAGTGGATGTGGAGGGGATGTTTCAACGAGTGGGAGAGTCTAGGACTAGTAGTCATCGCCTCAGAATTAAAGGACACTCCTTTAGAAAGCAGATGAGGAGGAATTTCTTTAGTCAGAGGGTGGTGAATCTGTGGAATTCTTTGCCACAGAAGGCTGTGGAGGCCAAGTTAGTGGATATTTTTTAAGGCGGAGATAGATAGATTTTTGATTAGTGCGGGTGTCAGGGGTTATGGGGAGAAGGCGGGAGATTGGGGTTAGGAGGGAGCGATAGATCAGCCATGTTTGAATGGTGGAATAGACTTGATGGACCGAATGGCCTAATTAGGCTCCTATCACATGACATTTCAGTTCGAGACCCTTGTTTTATAGATAACTAGACAGCTTCCCTCTCAATGTTCCCGCACAGATGCGGTGCGATTCCATGCAGTACTGATTACACAATAATTGGTGCTTTTTTACGATTAGATCATCACAATTTTAATGATCATTTATAATAAAACATTTGTCCAGAATTAGATAATAAACAATAGACAATAGGTGCAGGAGTAGGCTATTCGACCCTTCGAGCCAGCACCGCCATTCAATGTGATCATGTCTGATCATCCCCAATCAGTACCCCGTTCCTGCCTTCTCCCCATATCCCCTGACTCCGCTATCTTTGAGAGCCCTATCTAGCTCTCTCTGGAAAGTATCCAGAGAACCGACCTCCACCGCCCTCTGAGGCAGAGAATTCACAGACTCACAACTCTCTGAGAGAAAAATGTGTTTTCTCGTCTCCGTTCTAAATGGCTTACTCCTTATTCTTAAACTGGCCCCGGTTCTGGTCTCCCCCAACATCGGGAAACATGTTTCCTGCCTCTAGCGTGTCCAATCCCTTAATAATCTTATATGTTTCCATGGGGTGGGAGATTCCAACCTTCACGTGGTCCGCCCTGTTTCGACGAATGCAATCAACCCCAGCGTGCACAATCAAATAAGATCAAATGGAACAAGTTGTCCGGCAACTTTAGGCTGTGCACACCATATACAAGGAGAAGAAGATATGTTTAAATAAGATCCCCTCTCATCCTTCTAAATTCCAGAGCATACAAGCCCAGCATTAATGAAAATGAGACAGATACGTCTTATGAGCATGCATTAAAAATTGGTTAATGAATAGAAAACTGAAGAAGGGGCTCGACCCGAAACGTCACCCATGCCTTCTCTCCAGAGATGCTGCCTGTCCCGCTGAGTTACTCCAGCATTTTGTGCCTGCCTACAGCATAAACCAGCATCTGCAGTTCCTTCCTACACATTGAAGGACAGCACGGGAACAGGCCATTCGGCCACCGAGTCCCCAACATTTACCTTTACCCATTAGGGAGAGTGACCAAAACCTCCAGTGACCTCATGGAAACCTTGGATGGCGGGCAAGGTCACCAGAGGTTGCTGTTTAGGTCTCCTAAGTGGGACAGGCCCTTAAGGCAGCATCTCTGAAGGAAATGGACAGGCAACGTTTCAGATCTGGATCCTTCTTCCCCAACCCAAAAACATCACCTATCTACTATGTCCTCCAGAGATACTGCTCGACCCACTTGAGTTACTCCAGTGTTTTGTGGTTCTACGTAACATTCCGGCATCTGCAATTCCTTGTGCCTACATATATCTATCCAAATTCATAATTCCTTTCTTTGTTCTCAGTCCTCTCAAAAACAGCTTCATTTTATTGTGAGTGAATTCTATGTTTCACTAGAAAAAAAAGACACTTTGGGTCCAACCTTCTTTCCAGTATCTTTAGTTTAGATTAGTTCAGTTCAGAGATGGACCGCGGAAACAGGCCCTTCGGCCCACGGAGGCCGCACCGACCAGCGATCACCCCGTACAGTAGCGCTATCCCATACACACTAGGGACAATTTCCAATTTTTACCAAAAGCCGATTAACTCACAAACCTGTACGTCTACGGAATGTGGGAAGAAACCGAAGCTCCCAGAGTCAGGATCGAACCCGGTCCTCTGGCACTATGAGGCAGCAACTCTACTGCTGCAGCCACCTTCAGCCGTTGTGTCCCCAGGGGCGCCTCCTGCAGACGACCTTTAGAACATAATACCTGAAAAGGTGGTGCAATTCAAAAGAAAATGAGGAGGAAACAAGAACTTAGAAAAATTTGAAGATGGACACAAAAAGCTGGAGTAACTCAGCGGGACAGACAGCATCTCTGGAGAGAAGGAATAGGTGACAATTGGATTGGATAGAGTGGATGTGGAGGGGATGTTTCAACGAGTGGGAGAGTCTAGGACTAGTAGTCATCGCCTCAGAATTAAAGGACACTCCTTTAGAAAGCAGATGAGGAGGAATTTCTTTAGTCAGAGGGTGGTGAATCTGTGGAATTCTTTGCCACAGAAGGCTGTGGAGGCCAAGTCAGTGGATATTTTTTAAGGCGGAGATAGATAGATTTTTGATTAGTGCGGGTGTCAGGGGTTATGGGGAGAAGGCGGGAGATTGGGGTTAGGAGGGAGCGATAGATCAGCCATGTTTGAATGGCGGAATAGACTTGATGGACCGAATGGCCTAATTAGGCTCCTATCACATGACATTTCAGTTCGAGACCCTTGTTTATAGATAACTAGACAGCTTCCCTCTCAATGAACCCGCACAGATGCGGTGCGATTCCATGCAGTACTGATTACACAATAATTGGTGCTTTTTACGATTAGATCATCACAATTTTAATGATCATTTATAAATAAAACATTTGTCCAGAATTAGATAATAAACAATAGACAATAGGTGCAGGAGTAGGCTATTCGACCCTTCGAGCCAGCACCGCCATTCAATGTGATCATGGCTGATCATCCCCAATCAGTACCCCGTTCCTGCCTTCTCCCCATATCCCCTGACTCCGCTATCTTTGAGAGCCCTATCTAGCTCTCTCTGGAAAGTATCCAGAGAACCGACCTCCACCGCCCTCTGAGGCAGAGAATTCCACAGACTCACAACTCTCTGAGAGAAAATGTGTTTTCTCGTCTCCGTTCTAAATGGCTTACTCCTTATTCTTAAACTGGCCCCCGGTTCTGGTCTCCCCCAATATCGGGAACATGTTTCCTGCCTCTAGCGTGTCCAAACCCTTAACAATCTTATATGTTTCCATGGGGTGGGAGATTCCAACCTTCACGTGGTCCGCCCTGTTTCGACGAATGCAATCAACCCCAGCGTGCACAATCAAATAAGATCAAATGGAACAAGTTGTCCGGCAACTTTAGGCTGTGCACACCATATACAAGGAGAATAAGATATGTTTAAATAAGATCCCCTCTCATCCTTCTAAATTCCAGAGCATACAAGCCCAGCATTAATGAAAATGAGACAGATACGTCTTATGAGCATGCATTAAAAATTGGTTAATGAATAGAAAACTGAAGAAGGGGCTCGACCCGAAACGTCACCCATGCCTTCTCTCCAGAGATGCTGCCTGTCCCGCTGAGTTACTCCAGCATTTTGTGCCTGCCTACAGCATAAACCAGCATCTGCAGTTCCTTCCTACACATTGAAGGACAGCACGGGAACAGGCCATTCGGCCACCGAGTCCCCAACATTTACCTTTACCCAATACAAACGCCGCGTTATTCCTCCCAGCTTCTACCTACATTCCTTGTGGCATTCGACAGTAGCTAATGATGGAATCGATAGGGTGAATACACGGAGCCTCTTACCCACGTTGGGGGAATCAAGAACCAGAGGACGTAGCTTTAAGGTGAGAGGGGAAATGTTTAATAGGAACCTGAGGGGTAACTGTTTCACACAAAGAGCGGCGGATATGTGGAACGAGCTGCCAGTTGTGACAGATACCACAACACCATTTTAAAAGGCATTTGGGCAAGTACATGGTACAGGTCAGCTTTGGAGAGATATGGGTTAAATACAGGCAGGTGGGACTAGTGTGGGTCAACATGGGCACGTTGGGCTGAAGGGCCTGTTTTGGTGCTGCCTGACTCTGCGACACGATGATTAATCTCACGACTCGCATGCCTTTGGTTTGTGGGAGGTAACCAGAGCACCCGGAGGGAATTCACGAGGTCACGGGGAAAGCGGGCAAAGTCTGTAGGATTCAACGTGGGCTGCAGTAGCTGTCCAACCGTCCTACCCTGTGACTTACGACTCAGAAACGCAACATACTGCAAACAGCATCTCCTTGGAACCTGAAGGCCGAGCCACGCTTAAGGAAGGTTTCCTACCTTGGAATGCAGACCAAACTTCAAAAATGTTTCTTCGGCTGCACAAAATACTTGGTCCTAATCTGAGACAACTCAGTTCAGTTGAGTTTCTTGTCACGTGTACAGTGAAAAGCCTTTTGTTGCGTGCTAACCAGACGGCGGAAAGGCAACGCACGATTACAACCGGTCCATTGACAATGTATAGGTGCATGATAAGGGGTTAAATGGTGCTGCAGGTGCGGAGATTTAAGAGTGTGGGGCGATTGTAATATGTGTTTGTAGATCTGGCACGCAAATAGTCAATAGACAATAGACAATAGGTGCAATCTTCCACACCCCCAAGCAATGAGACAATAGACAATAGGTGCAGGAGTAGGCCATTCAGTCCTTCGAGCCGGCACCGCCATTCAATGTGATCATGGCTGATCATCCCCAATCAGTGCCCCGTTCCTGCCTTCTCCCCATATCCCCTGACTCCGTTATCTTTAAGAGCCCTATCTAGCTCTCTCTTGAAAGCATCCAGAGAACAGGCCTCCATCACCCCCTGAGGCAGAGAATTCCACGTCTGGGTTGGAGGCCATCTTGGAATACTGGACAATGGAAGATGTTGTACAGTTCCATGTCTTTCAACTGATCCGAGTTAGTGCCCCAACAGCAAGGCAAAATTGTTGCCGCGTCTGGTCTTGGATCTGAATCTCCTGGAAGAAGCATTAAACCAGATGATGTGTTTAAGAAAGAACGGCAGATGCGGGAAAAATCGAAGGTAGACAAAAATGCTGGAGAAACTCAGCGGGTGTGAGGCAGCATCTATGGAGCGAAGGAATAGGTGACGTTTCGGGTCGAGACCCTTCTTCAGACTGATGTGGGGGTAGGGTGGGGGGGTGGGGTGTGAGGAAGAAAGGAAGAGGCGGAGAAAGTGGGCTGTGGGAGAGCTGGGAAGGGGAGGGGAAGGAGGGAGAAAGCAAGGACAACCTGAAATTGGAGAAGTCAACGTTCATACCGCTGGGGTGTAAACTACCCAAGTGAAATATGAGGTGCTGCTCCTCCAATTAAAACAATCCAGGTGATGTTGTGAGTGGAAGGGTCTCGACCCGAAACGTCACCTATTCCTTTTCTCCGGAGATGCTGCCTGACCCGCCGAGTTACACCGGCATTTAGTGTCTATCGGCGATGCAGTGAGTGGAAGTGGATCTAACCAGTATACCAACCTACTCACACTCAGTCAAACCAGATTCATGTGCTGGAGCTTTGAAAGTGTTAGGTAACAGTGGCAGCACAGTGAGCTGCTGCCTCACGGCGCCAGAGACCCGGGTTCCATCTTGACTCCGGGTGCTGTCTGTGCAGAGTTTGTACGGGTCTCCCCGTGACCGCGTGGGTTTCCTCCGCGCGCCCCAGTTTCCTCCCACACTCCAAAGACGTACAGGTTTGTAGGTCAATTGACTTCTGTAAATTGTCCCTAGCGTGTGTGGGATAGTGTTGGCGTGTGGGCAACGCAGGTCGGTGCGGACTCCGTGGGCCGAAGGGCCTGTTTCCACGCTGTATCTCTAAACTAAAACTAATCTAAATTCATCGCCCATTCTCTGACACTCCCTGAAACAAATTCTTGCAGTTATTTTTCCCTCCTTCCCCTCCCCTTCCCAGCTCTCCCACAGCCTACTGTCTCCGCCTCTTCTTCCCGCCCCCCCCCCCCCCCCCCCCCCCCCCACATCAGTCTGAAGAAGGGTCTCGACCCGAAATGTCGGCTATTTCCTTCGCTCTATAGATGCTGCCTCACCCCGCTGAGTTCCTCCAGCATTTCTGTCTACCTTCGATTTTTCCAGCATCTGCAGTTCTTTCTTAAACTTGCAGCTATTTTGTTATTCATTTTCCAGGGTGGAGTCCAGTATGATACCAAAATAAAGAGTTATTCTTCCCTTCGCATTCATATAGAAGATGGTCAATGGAAATTGTGACAGAGACGAATGTTTAAAGCCTGAATCAAGGTCATGGTGAATGAAAACTCAGGGCTAAGAACAATACTGGCTCCGTGAAGTCGGTGTTTCTGAATGTCCACATGAAAACCTCAGAAAACATGACAAAAGCCACAGAATATAAACATAAACATGGAAAACTAGGTGCAGGAGTCGGCCCTTCAGGCCATTCAATATGATCATGGCTGATCATCCAAACGTTCCCGCTTTCTCCCCATATCCCTTGATTCCGTTGGACTTAAGAACTACTCTCTCTTGAATACATCCAGTGAATTGGCCTCCACTGACAATAGACAATAGACAATAGACAATCGGTGCAGGAGTAGGCTATTCGGCTCTCCGAGCCAGCACTGCCATTCAATGTGATCATGGCTGATCATCCCCAATCAGTACCCCGTTCCTGCCTTCTCCCCATATCCCCTTGACTCCGCTTGTCTTTAAGAGCTCTGTCTAACTCTCTCTTGAAAGCATCCAGAAAATTGGCCTCCACCACCTTCTGTGGCAGAGAATTCCACATGAACTGGACTGGAATGAACTGCAGATGCAGGAATCTTAAGTAAAACACAAAGTGCTGGAGTAACTCAGCGGGTCAGGCAACGGAGGGAATAGATGGACAACGTTTCGGGTCGCCACCCTTCTTGAAGGAGGCAGGAGAATGGGTTTGAGAGGGACAGATAGATCAGCCATGATTGGATGGCGGAGTAGACTCGATGGGCCGAACGGCCTAATTCTGCTCCTGGAACCTATGAGCATATGAACTTAGATTTTCAGATTTTAGAGATACAGCATGGAAACAGGCCCTTCGGCCCACCGAGTCCACGCCGACCGGCGTTCCCCCCCGTACACTAGCACCATCCTACACACTAGGGGAAATTTTACAACTTTGCCGAAGCCAATTAAGCAACAAACCTGAACGTCTTTGGAGTGTGGGAGCTTGAGCGGAAAGCGGGGCATCCAAAGAAAGCCCACGCAGGTCACGGGGAGACCGTACAAACCCGGTACAGACAGCGCCCGTAGTCAGGATCGAACCTGGATCTCTGGCGCTGTTTGGTGGTGAACTTGTGAAGTTATGAGTGTGGGTGCGGTCCCTGCCGAAGCCGGCATCATTACCGACACTACAGCGGCTATAGACCCTGAACCCATGAAGGACACAGTGAGTGAGCTGCCTCAATGAACACGGTACAGTAACACTTACATCCGCCATAATGAAGTGTTTTCAAGAGGTTGGTTAAGATGTAAACCAACTCCAGCCTCAGATTTAGTCCGGTTCTGCCCCAGTTTGTCTATCGCTACATTGGATCGCACCTGACTCATTCAGTTTAGTTTAGAGATACAGCGCGGAAACAGGCCCTTCGGCCCACCGAGTCCACACCGACCCACGATCCCCGTTACACTAGCACGACCCTACACACACTATGGACAATTTACATTTTTACCATGCCAATTAGCCTACAAGCCTGTACGTCTTTGGGGTATGGGAGGAAACTGGAGATTTCTGAGAATACCCACGCGAGGCATGGGGACGACGTACAAACCCCTTACAGACGGCACCCATCGTCGGGATCGAACCCGGGTTTCCGGCCCTGTAAAATGTGCGTTCCTAAAATGGATGCTATCAATCTGCTCTGGACCATCTGGATAACGGGCTGTTGTTTATCGGTGTTCAACGCTACCATTCCCTCAAAACCCATCACCAAGATTGGAGAAAAACAAAAGTAGGATTGTTACGGGGCTTGGACACGCTAGAGGCAGGAAACATGTTCCCGATGTTGGGGGAGTCCAGAACCAGGGGCCACAGTTTTAAGAATAAGGAGCAAGCCATTTAGAACGGAGAACGGAGACCAGTCCCTTCCCCCATCGGCCCACTCCTCACATCCTCCCTTCTCCTCCAGTCTCTGGACCTCACCTGAGAGAATGGAGCAGCTGGGCTTGTACACTCTCGAGTTTAGAAGAATGAGAGGGGATCTCATTGAAACATATGAGATTGTCAAGGGCTTGGACACACTAGGGGCAGGAATGTTGGGGGAGTCCAGAACCAGGGGCCACAGTTTTAAGAATAAGGCATAAGCCATTTAGAACGGAGACGAGGAAACACTTTTTTCTCACAGTGAGTGGTGAGTCTGTGGAATTCTCTGCCTCAGAGGGCGGTGGAGGCAGGTTCTCTGGATGCTTTCAAGAGAGAGCTGGATAGGAATCTTAAAAATAGCAGTCAGGGGATATGGGGAGAAGGCAGGAACGGGGTACTGATTGTGGATGATCAGCCATGATAACTTTTCCGACCACTGCCATCAACCCGACTGCACCTGTTGTCTATTGTCTATTGTCTATTGTGTAGGAAGGAACTGCAGATGCTGGTTTATACGGAAATTAGCACAAAATGCTGGAGTAACTCAATGGGTCAGGTAGCATCTCTGGAGAAAAGGAATGGGTGATCATAAGGTCATAAGGTCACAAGTGATAGGAGTGGAATTAGGGCATTCGGCCCATCAAGTCTACTCCACCATTCAATCATGATCTATCATCATCTGATCTATCTCTCCCTCCTAACCCCTTTCTCCAGCCTTCTCCCCATAACCTCTGACACCCATCAACAATCTGTCTATCTCTGCCTTAAAAATATCCACCGACTTGGCCTCCACAGCCCTCTGTGGCAAAAATACCCCAGATTCCTCACCCTCTGACCAAAGAAATTCCTCCTCATCTCCTTCCTAAAAGAACGTCCTTTAATTCTGAGATGGACACAAAAAGCAGAGCAACTCAGCGGGACAGGCAGCATCTCTGGAGGAAAGGAAAGGGTGACGTTTCGGGTCGAGCACTTCCTCAGAGGCTATGAACTCTAGTCCTCGTCTCGCACACTAATGGACACATACTCCCCACATCCACTCGATCCAAGCCTTTCACTATTCTGTAGGTTTCAATGAGGTCTCCTCTCATTCTTCATGATGTTTCAGGTCGGAACACTTGGAACCCTTCTGACCCGAAACGTCACCTATTCCTTTTCTCCAGAGTTCTTGCCTGACCCGCTGGCTTTGCCTTGCACTAAACGTTATTCCCTTATCATGTATCTATACACTGCAAATGGATCGATTGTAATCATGTATTGTCTTTCTGCTGACTGGTTAGCACGCAACAAAAGCTTTTCACTGTACCTCAGTACACATGACAATAAACTAAACTAAACTAGATGTGTAAGAAGAAACTGCGGATGCTGATTTAAACCGAAGATCGACACAAAAAGCCGGAGTAACTCAGCGGGACAGGCAGCATCTCTGGAGAGAAGGAATGTGCGATGTTTTGGGTCGAGACCCTTCTTCGGACTCGTAATGGATAAGGGAAATGAGAGACACAGATGATGATGTAGAGAGATAAAGAACAACGAAATGGGCAGTCACGGTGGCGCAGCGGTGGAGTTGCTGCCTTACAGCGAATGCACTGGAGACCTCGGTTCGATCCCGACTACGGGCGCTGTCCGTACGCAGTTTGTACGTTCTCCCCCCCCCCCGTGACCTGCGTGGGTTTTATCCGAGATTTTCGGTTTCCTCCCACACTCCAAAGACATGGAGGTGCGTAGGTTAATTGGCTTGGTATAAATGTAAAAATTGTCCCTGGTGTGTGCAGGATAGTGTTAATGTGCGGGGATCGCTGGTCGGCGTGGACCGAAGGCCCTGTTTCCGCGCTGTATCTCTGAACTAAACAGAACTAAACTAAACTAGACTAGACTAGACCTCAATCAGTGCCTGTCAGTAGCAACATCTCCTCTGACCATCCACACAGGTGGTCTCAGCCCTCTAGACTTTGACATTTCCATCCTGGGAAAAATATTTTGCAAGCAAACTTGACGAATAGAGTAAGCATTTCAGCACTGGCATTCATTCATATTAAAGGGAATGATTTAAATGTGGTTTGATCACAGTGGGCTTCAAGCAGTTGAGAACTGATCCAACAAAGTGTCTGTGCAGAGTGCTGTGACATCTGGAACACTCGCACTTCTGGTCCAATGACCTGTGAACGAATGGCTGGGTAACTCCGCACTTCCCTGGTCTAGTCGATTCGGACGTCCAGGCCGCTGAGGATGTCCTCCAGTCCCCACGTCGGACTTCCATCACCCCGGCGAGCGGGCCTGAACATCGGGCCGCCCGTAGTGGGGGCGTTCGGGAGCCCCCCCGACCATGGTAGGACAACAGAGGAGGATGACTGAGTTTTGGAGCCTTCCCTGGAAGTAGGTAACGTTGATCCCGCCGTGCGGGGATGTCTGTGTTAAAGACTGTCGTGTTCTGTGCTCTTT
Organism: Okamejei kenojei; assembly: GCA_035221665.1. Lineage (NCBI taxonomy): Eukaryota > Metazoa > Chordata > Chondrichthyes > Rajiformes > Rajidae > Okamejei > Okamejei kenojei. The sequence goes on from CM069133.1 coordinate 26,564,455, forward strand.
ATTATTCGTATGGCTGAACGGCGTCTTCTGCTTCCTGCGTGTGGCGTGCGCAGCCTAAAGTTGTAGGGCAACTTGTTCCGTTTGATCTTGATCGATTGTGCACGCCGGGTCGATTGCGTTCGTCGGGGCGGGAGATTGCAGCCTTCACGTGGTCCGCCCGGTTTCGACTAATGCAATCGACACGACGTGCACAAACGGAAGATCAAATAGAGCAAGTCGGCCTACAACTTTAGGCTGTGCATGCCACACGAGAGAAGAAGAAGAAGAAGCTCGAAACTGGGCGGACGGCGTGAAGGTTGCAATCTCCCACCCCGGCTGTGTGGCGACCGCACATTTCACTGTACCAATTGGTACATGTGACAAATAAATGTATCTTGTAGTCACGCCATCTCTTGCCTTTTGGGGAATTTTTACTCTGCCGAGGTGATTGACGTCAAGGATGGAGAAAGAATTGCGTTTCCTTTTTTGGCGCCTCGTGTTACACTGGTTATTACAAAGTGGAATCTGTGTTCCGTGGACGGACGCCGTGATCTTAATCATGTATCATCTTTCCGATCACTGGAGAGCATGCAACAAAAAGCTTTTCACTATATGTGCAGGGAGGAACTGCAGATACTAGTGGGGCCTGAAACACTCGGGCGACGTTTCAGGCCGCTGCAGGAGACTATGCGGTCGCCACCTGTTCGCGGGTGGTTGCCGGGGAGACGCCTTCATGGTCGCGAGGTGTTCCCGCATCCCGGGAACCAGTCGCGGCCTCATCATGGTCGCCGCAAACTTTTCAACGTGTTGGAAAATTAGCGGCGACCAGAATGAATCCGCCATGGAGAGTAGCGAGAATTCTCGTGCCGTAGGTCCTAATGGGTTGCCAGGAGGTCGAAGGTTGTCGTAGGTTCTCGTAGGTTGTAGCTGGTGCTGACCGGTGAATTTCATTGGCTCCTTGGGGAAAAGAAACGTAAGCAGTAGTTTTCAGAACCAAGGTTAACCGACCGGTAATGTTAAATGTCCGCCGAGCTTCACAGCCGTGTATCTCTGGCTTCTTAAATGTTGTCTCCACTCCTTCTCCCTCCTTCTCCCCCCTTCTCCCCCTTTCTCCCCCTTCTCCCCCCCTCCTCTCCTCCTTCTCCCCTCTCTTTTAAAGGACTTACGTGACCCTTCCCGTGCACTGTGCTTTCACCGTTTTAATTACAGCGCCAACCTTCCTGTTCATCGCGGTGTGTGTCTGTATCACCTTGCCTTTGCACCGTGTGAATTTCACTCAGACAGCGCTCCTCCCGCTTGCCCTGTCCCCCGCCTGCATAACGAGCTGGTGAAGGAAGCGATGTGTGTGTGCGTGTGTGTATTCCACTCTGACAGTCGCCGGCAGTCGCCTGAAAATTTGCCTAAGTGGGACAGGCCCACAAGACAGACACAAAATGTTGGGGTGACTCAGCTGGCCAGGCAGCATCTCTGGAGAGAAGGGACACAAATTCCTTCAGTCTGAAGAAGGGTCTCGACCCAAAATGTCACCTGTTCCTTTTCTCCAGAGATGCTGCCTGACCCACTGAGTTACTCCAGGATTTTGTGTCTATCTAACAGCTTTTCACTGAACCTCGGCCCATGTGCCAATAAACTGGACTAAACATCAAAAGATACATTATCTGAAAATTTACATTATTCCGACCTTAGTTTTGTTAAGTTTAATTTGTTATTGTCAGATGTGCAAGCTGGAAAGGATGCAGAGAAGGATCAAGTTGGAAAGGGTGCAGAGAAGATGTACGAGGATGTTGCCAGGACTCGAGGGCCTGAACTATAGGGAGAGGTTGAGCAGGCTGGGACTCCTTGGAGCGCAGGAGGATGAGGGGAGATCTTATAGAGGTGCATAAAATCACGAGAGGAATAGATCGGGTGGATGCACAGATTCTCTTGCCCCAGAGTAGGTGAATCGAGAACCAGAGGACATAGGTTTAAGGTGAGGGGGGAAAGATTTTCCAGGAACCTGGCAAAAAAACAAAACATTATCTGAAAAAGTGCCTTAAGAGGTCAGGATCGCTCTCGTTGGAATTCCCCCGTTGCGTCATTTCGAATATTTCCGTTTCTCATGACAGTTGTCCTTGTGACATGTTGGGTGTTGACACAGCACATCATGTGTGTGTGTGTGTGTGAGAGAGTGTGTGTGTGAGTGTCTGGGCAGTCAGCAGAGAATACTGTCAGACAGCAAGATTTTCACACATAGGGAGGTTGGTGCCTGGATCAATGATCAATGTTCAAAGGTTCTTTATTGTCACGTATGCACTGTGCAGCGAAATTCTTGCACCCGTCTTCATATTTTAGCGCCATTTTGCAAAATAAATGGAAAGTCCAGGTAAGCCCGATATAGGTAAGCCCAGGTAAGCTCCAAGCTGCTGAAGGTTTCCCCTCCATCATCCTCGACCAACTCGGACCACCAACCAACATCCCTCTCTTCTGTGTCCCAGCCGGGGCCTGTCTCCTACAGTTTACTGTGCAGGCGCTGGAGACAATACCCCAGTCCCTTCCCCCATCGGCCCACTCCTCACGTCCTCCCTCCTCCTCCAGTCTCTGGACCTCACCTGAGAGAATGGAGCAGCTGGGCTTGTACACTCTGGAGTTTAGAAGAATGAGAGGGGATCTCATTGAAACATATAAGATTGTTAAGGGCTTGGACACACTAGGGGCAGGAATGTTGGGGGAGTCCAGAACCAGGGTCCTACAGTTTAAGAATAAGGGGTAAGCCATTTAGAACGGAGACGAGGAAACACTTTTTCTCACAGAGAGTGGTGAGTCTGTGGAATTCTCTGCCTCAGAGGGCGGTGGAGGCAGGTTCTCTGGATGCTTTCAAGAGAGAGCTAGGCAGGGCTCTTAAAGACAGCGGAGTCAGGGGATATGGGGAGAAGGCAGGAACGGGGTACTGATTGGGGATGATCTGCCATGATCCTGCACCTATTGTCTATTGTCTATTGTCTCACTGCTTGGGGGCGTGGGAGATTGCAACCTTCACGTGGTCCGTCCTTTTCCGACCAATGCCACCATCCCGATGTACGCAATCAAATAAGATCACATAGAACAAGTCGTCCGACAACTATAGGCTGTGCACGCCATACGCAAGAAGAAGAAGACTGCTGGGGTTGGTGGTGGAGGCATATACGTTAGTGGCCTTTAAGGGACTTTTGGATAAGCACATGGATATGCGGGCAGATAAGATATGGTCTTGCTATCGTGTTTGGCTCAGACATCGTGGGCTGACCGTTCTGTTGCTGTGACAGACTGTCCTGTGTGTAGGAATGAACAGTTGGTTCAGAAATGAACCAACAAACGTGTACATCTTTAGAGTGCGGGTGGAAACCAGAGCACCCGGAGAAAACCCACGGGGTCACAGGGAGGTAGACACAAAAATGCTGGTGTAACTCAGCAGGACTGGCAGCATATCTGGGAAAAAGGAATGGGTATATGCCCTTATCCCACTTACGAAACCTGAACGGAAACCTCTGGAGACTTTGCGCCCCACCCAAGGTTTCCGTGCAGTTCCCGGAGGTTTTTGTCCTCCGGCAACCACCTGCAACTAGCATCGCAACCGGCTTCGACTAAAAAATTACCCATTTTTAAAACGGAAACCACTTTCGACCATTAGGCAGACTGACAACAACCTCCGGGAACTGCACAGAAACCTTGGTAACAATAACTAAACTAGATGGGGGGCTTCTTGGCCAGCAGGTTGAGTTGGGCCAAAGGGCCTGTGTCGGTGCTGTGTGACTCTGTCTCGATGACTCTGTGACTCAACCCAGCAGAATTAGGTGTCACAACAGGAGCAAAATGAACAGCCCATTCCGATGATGTCAGCTGGGGGTTACAATTGTTGATGGTCATTTTGAAAGATCGCTCAGTGTTTTGGAAGATGCCAATGAGGAACCCGCCGTTATATTCTTTCCAGCAGAACCCCCCACTCAATTTGACAAACTGGCTTCCATTTGTAAAGTACAAAAAAATTACTTGACAGGAAAACGTACAAGGAAATAGCTGATTATCATCAGGGGAATCTAATTATAAATTGACCTTTAATGACCCAGACATCACTACAGATAAATATAAGGGAATAGAAGCTTATGTTTCCACGGGCTAACTGGGAAGGATTTTCACCCATTCACATAGCAGTCAGAGTATTGAGTATAGAAGTTGGAGGTCATATTGCAATTATGGGAGACAGTGGTGAGGCCGCATTTAGAGTATTGTGTTCAGTTCTGGGCACCATGTTATAGGAAAGATGCTTTGTTTAGTTGAGTTTAGAGATCCAGCGCGGAAACAAGCCCTTTGGCCCATCACGTCCGCGCCGACCAGCCATCCCCACACAAGGATGAGGGGGGTGATCTTATAGAAACATATAAAATTATAAAAGGACTGGACAAGCTGGATGCAGGAAAAATGTTCCCAATGTTGGGCGAGTCCAGAACCAGGGGCCACAGTCTTAGAATAAAGGGGAGGTCATTTAAGTCAAGGTGAGAAAAAGCCTTTTTCACCCAGAGAGTTGTGAATTTATGGAATTCCCTGCCACAGAGGGCAGTGGAGGCCAAATCACTGGATGGATTTAAGAGAGAGATAGATAGAGTTCTAGGGGCTAGTGGAATCAAGGGATATGGGGAGAAGGCAGGCACGGGTTATTGATTGGGGACGATCAGCCATGATCACAATGAATGGCGGTGCTGGCTCGAAGGGCCGAATTTTCTATTTTCTGCACCTATTTTCTATGTTTCTATGTTTCTATTAATGCCATCCTACACCCACCAGGGACAATTTTTACATTAACCAAGCCAATTATCCTACAAACCTGTACGTCTTTGGATTGTGGGAGGAAACCGAAGATCTCGGAGAAAACGCACGCAGGTCACGGGGAGAACGTGCAAACTCCGTACAGACAGCGCCAGTAGTCAGGATCGAACCGGGTCTCCGGCGCTGCATTCGCTGTAAGGCAGCAGCTCTACCGCAGCGCCACCGTGACCGGCGTGTTGTTAGAGGAGTTCCAGAGAAGTTTTACCAGGATGTTACCAGGACATGAGGGCCTGAGCTATAGGGAGAGGTTGAGCAGGCTGCGACTCTATTCCATGGAGCGCAGGAGGATGCGGGGTGATCTTATAGAGGTGTATAACATCATGAGAGGAATAGATCGGGTGGATGCACAGAATCGCGTTTCCCAGAGTTGGGGAATCGCTTGTACTTTTATCTGAGATGCTTATCTAAGATGTATCTAAGTATCTTTAGTGATCGTTGTACTGAGCAGTACACAAAATAGAATTTCACTGTACCTCAGTACACGTGATGAGTGAAGTATCGTGCCGTACCCAAAGTGCCATCGCATCATGTCTGTGCTGACGGACGAGGGCGCGCAATGCTGACCGTCAGTGTCGCCCGTGTCATAAGTGAGCGCGTACATTCACGAGGTGCAGCGAAAGGAATGTCGGTGTCACCCCTCGCTTCCTTGCTCATGTCCGGTGCCCAGTGACGCTGCCCTGGAGAGGGGAAGCAAGCGGAGGTGGTGAGACTGCGAGGGAGAATGGTCAGAGGTTGGGGTTTTTTTTTGCACCATCTGCAGTTTGCAAGTCAGAAGGGATTGCGACATCGAGGGGAAGCTAGATGGGAATAGAAAGATTGGGTAATGAGGAAGCATGTTAGCTTTAGCCACATCATCCTCACTAGTATAGTTTAGTTTAGAGATACAGCGTGGAAACAAGCCCTTCCGTCCACAGCGGCCAGCGAGCACACTAGAAACTTGTCCTAATAAACAATAGACAATAGGTGCAGGAGGAGGCCATTTGGCCCGTCCGCCAGGTTAGCAGAGTCTGAAACTGAACTAAAACTCAGGTAGCACGGTGGCGCAGCGGTAGAGTTGCTGCCTCACCGCGCCAGAGACCCGGGTTCGGTCCTGACTAAGGGTGCTGTCTGTACGGAGTTTGCACGTTCTCCCCGTGACCTCCGTGGGTTTTCCCCGGGTGCTCCGGTTTCAATAAACAATAGACAATAGGTGCAGGGGTAGGCCATTCGACCCTTCGAGCCAGCACCGCCATTCAATGTGACCCAATCAGTACCCCGTTCCTGCCTTCTCCCCTGACTCCGCTTTATTTAAGAGCCCTATCTGGCTCTCTCTTGAAAGTATCCAGAGAACGGCCTCCACCGCCCTCTGAGGCAGAGAATGCCACAGACTCACCACTCTCTGTGTGAAAAGGTTTTTCCTCGTCTCCGTTCTAAATGGCTTACCCCTTATTCTTCAACTATGGCCCCTGGTTCTGGACTCCCCCCCACATCGGGACGGACGTGATGCGATGGCGCTTTTGTTACGGTACGATACTTCACTCATCACGTGTGTACTGAGGTACAGTGAAATTCAATTTTGTATACAGTCTCTAGCGTATCCAAACCCTTAATAGTCTTGTATGTTTCAATGAGATTCCCTCTCATCCTTCTAACTTCCAGAGTGTACAAGCCCAGCCGCTCCATTCTCTCAGCACACGGCAGTCCCGCCATCCCCGGAAATTAACCGTGTAATTATGTAGCTGGTCTTGCCGAGGCAACGTGAAGTGTAGATGGAGTCAATTTGTGTGACGGTCTGGGCTGCGTTTGTTCGACGGGGCAGCACCGTGGGTGCAGCGGTAGAATTACTGCCTTGGAGCGACAGATTTTTGTTGCGTGCCAACCAATCAGCGGAAAGACTATACACGATTGCAATCGAGCGGTCCACCGTGCATAGTCACTCAACGGGTCAGGCAGCAGCTCTGGGGAACGTGGGTAGGGTCTGTTTCCTTGCTGCATCTCTAAACGCTCTCAACTCTAAACCTACGGCAATCGTCAGGTTCTTGCACACTGAACAAAACTGACCATCATCGCAGAAACTATGGACCTACTGTGATCCTCGTTTTGGTTGCACCACGGACTTTGGTTTTGCGCTATTATAGTTTAGTACAGTTTAGCTTAGTTTTGCTTATTGTCATGTGTACCGAGGTGCACATTGTCACGTGTACTGTGGACGACCAGCCATGAGCACGTAGAATGGCGGTGCTGGCTCGAAAGGCCGAAGGGCCTACCCCTGCATCTATTTTCTATGTTTCTATGTACAGTGACAAGCTTTTGTTGCAATAGACAATAGACAATAGACAATAGGTGCAGGAGTAGGCCATTTGGCCCTTCGAGCCAGCACCGTCATTCAATGTGATCATGGCTGATCATCCACAATCAGTACCCCCGTTCCTGCCTTCTCCCCATATCCCCTGACTCCGCTATTTTTAAGAGCCCTATCTAGCTCTCTCTTGAAAGCATCCAGAGAACCTGCCTCCATCGCCCTCTAAGGCAGAGAATTCCACAGACATAGAAACATAGAAAATAGGTGCAGGAGTAGGCTATTCGGACATTCGAGCCTGCATCGCCATTCAATATGATCATGGCTGATCATCCAACTCAGTATCCTGTACCTGCCTTCTCTCAGTACCCCCTAATCCCTTTAGCCACAAGGGCCACATCTAACTTCCTCTTAAATATAGCCAATGAACTGGCCTCAACTACCTTCTGTGGCAGACAATTCCAGAGACTCACCACTCTGTGTGAAAAATGTTTTCCTCATCTCGTTCCTAAAGGAATTCCCCCTTATCCTTAGACTGTGACCCCTTGTTCTGGACCTCCCAAACATTGGAAACAATCTTCCTGCATCTAGCCTATCCAACCCCTTAAGAATTTTGTAAGTTTCTATAAGATCCCCCCTTAGTCTTCCAAATTCTAGCGAGTACAAGCCAAGTCTATCCAGTCTTTCCTCACATGAAAAGTCCTGACATCCCAGGAATCAGTCTGGTGTGTGGGGGGGCCGGGACAATATAAATAATTCTTGGAGGGGGGCCTCTGACCATCAATTACCCCATTCTATGGGCAAGGAATGTCTTTTCTCAGATTTGGAGACCAAAACTGTACGCAATACTCAGGTGTGGTCTCACCAAAACCTGTACAACTGCAGATAGAACCTCCCTGCTTCTATACTCAAATCCTTTCGCTATGAATCTAACATGCCATTTGCTTTCTTCACTGCCTGTGCACTGCATGCCTCTTCATTTGATTGGTGTACCATGACACCAGGTTCGTTGCATCTCCCCTTTTCTATTTTGCCCACATTAAGATAATAGTCAACCCTCCTGTTTTTGCCACTAAGTGGATAACTCACATTTTATCCACATTATACTGATCTGCCATGCATTTGCCCACACCAGCCTATCCAAGTCACCCTGCAGCCTTCCTAGAATCCTCCTCACACTAACAATACCCCAGCTTAGTGTCATCCGCAAATTGGAGATGTTGCATTCAATTCCCTCCTTGTCAAATATTAATTATATATTGTAACTAGCTGGGTCAAGCTGAGCCTTGCGGTACCCCACTGTCACTGCTTGACAGTTCTGGAAAAGGATCCGTTTCCCTACCTTTGTTCCTGTCTGACAGCCAGTTCTCTATCACATCACTACTTGCAACCCCAAATACCGTGTGCTTTAAGTGTGTATACTAAGATGCAACTCTTGAGAAAAAAGTGTTTCATAGTCTACGTTCTAAATGGCTTACCTTTTATTCTTAAACTGTGGCCTGGTTGAGTGCTAAAAAGTCAGCAGAACATATTACTTGATAACATCGGACCGTCCAAAGTGTACGACCAACGGTCATAGCCTCAGGAATAAAAGGATGTCTAGGAAGATGAGGAGCTTTCTTAGTCAGAAGATGATGAATCTGTGGAAATTCATTGGGGGGCCCCCCCAAAAAAAAAAAACCCCCCCCCCCAAAGTGGGGGGGGGTGGGGGGTTACGGCTGCGGAGGCCAAGTCAACAGATGTTTTTAAGCAGAGAAATAGATAAATACTTGGTTGGTCGAGGTATTCAGAGGATATGGGTAGAAGGCAGGAGAATGGGGTTGAGAGGGAGAGATAGTTCAGCCATGATATGAATGGGGAGTAGACTTGGATGGCCGAGATGGTTATTCTGCTCTAGATTTATTAATTAGAATTTATGTAAATCTTACTGAGAATATGTAGCTCACTTACTTCAAAGAGATGTCCTAGAACGAAATGTTTGTTCTCTCGGAGGTTCAGGGGATGGCCCGGGGTGTGAAACCTTATTCACGTGTTTGGGGCAGTGTGGTGCTAGAGAATATTTTAACAGCTCAGATCTCAAGTGAGGTGTCAATACATAATTGTAAAATGTATTACATTGGGATTGTGAGGAAAGCAAATTGGGAAGGATGTAAAATTGATTTACATGTGTGAGGGATGATGATAATTTGTCTGCTTTTATTTTGTTTTATTTTTAGAGACACAGAGAGGCCGTGTCGACCAGCGATCCCCCCCCAAAAACCGCAACTAGTAACATACTATGCACTGGGGGACGATTTGCAGAAGGCAATAGACTACAACCTGATGCCGCTGCATCCGAGGAACAATATAAGATTGTTAAGGGCTTGACACGCTAGCTGCAGGAAACATGTCCCCGATTGTTGGTGGGTGGTCGAAACCAGGGGCACAGTTTACGATATGGGGATGAGGGAAGGAAAGATAAATCATCCTTGATTGAGTGGCGGAGAAAGATTGATGGGGTCTGGAATGGCTATTCTGCTCTATTCATTTGACCTTATGAAACTGTTAAACTCCTATTTTGGAACTGGGTATCGTGTTCTATATCTTGATATCCAGAACCAGGGGCCACAGTTTAAGATTAAGGGTTATATGCATTTAGAACGGAGACGAGGAAACACTTCTTCTAACTGGAGTGGTGAGTCAGTGGAATTCTCTGCCTCAGAGGGCGGTGGGGGCAGGTTCTCTGGTATGCTTTTTTTTCAAGAGAGAGCCAGATAGGGATTTACATATGCGGATGTCAGGGGATATGGGGAGAAGGCAGGAACAGGGTGTGCTTGGGGATGATCAGCCGTGATCACATTGATTGGTGGTCTGGCTCGAAGGGCGAAATGGCTACTCTGCACCTATTGTTTATTGTTATTGAAAGGTGGAAGGCACAGCGTTGAACAGGCACTGCAGGACCCCACAAGTCGTGCTGACCAGTGATGCACCCCGGCACGGCACTTTCCCAACAACAGGGACAATCACAACTTGTACCAAGTCAATTAACTAACAAACTGTACGTCTTTAGAGTGTGGGAGGAAAAACCGGAGCAACCCGGAGAAAAAAACACCAGGTAACGGGGAGAAGGACGGAGAACGTACAAACTCCCGTACAGACAGCCACCGTTAGTCGGGATCGACCCGGGCCTCTGGCGCTGTGAGGCTGCGAATCTACTCGTGCGCACCGTGCACACAAATGCTAAATGGATCGTCAGTCTATGTTGATGAAGAAAAAAGGGCTGTAGTGCGGATGGAACAATTATTGGAAAGGGCCATCGCAGAAACCTTGGTGAGTGGATGGGCATATGATGATCAATGGTGGACATTCTAAACCCATTTAAAGAAAAATGGGAAGATCCTGCCAGGGGGGCCAAAGCTAACTTCAAAGAACTACGCCGGTGGCACAATACCACAGTTGGTAGGGCTGCATCCTCCCAGTGGCAGAGTCAAGGGTTCGATCCTGACCTCGGGTACTGTCTGTGTGGAGTTTGTACATTTTCCCTGTGACCACGTGGGTTTCCTCTGGGCGCTCCGGCTTCGCCCCACGTCACCAAAAATCGTGCGGGTTTGTAGGTTAATTGGCCTCTGTGCATTGCCCTGAGTGAGAAGGGAGTGGGATAACATAGGACTAGTGTGAACGGGTGACTGATGGGCGGAGTGGACTCAGTAGCCCAAAGGTCGACGCCAAATGCTGGAGCAACTCAGCGGGTGAGGCAGCATCTCTGGAACAGAAGGATATGGATGGGCCGCCGTTTCGGGTTTCAGACCTTCTTCAGACTGAGTTTTGACGAAGGTCTCGACAGAAACACTAGGACAATAGATAATAGGTGCAGGAGTAGGCATTCGCCCCTTCGATCAGCACTGCATCAATGTGATCATGGCTGATCATCCCAATCAGTACCCGTTCTGCATCTCCCCATATTCCTGATTCGCTTTTTTCTATGAGCCCTATCTAGCTCTCTCTTGAGCATCAGAGAACCCGCCTCCACCGCCTCTGAGGCAGAGAAATTCCAAGACTCACAACTCTCTGTGAGAAAAGGGTTTCTCGTCTCGTTCTAAATTGCTTTCCTCCTTATTCTTAACAAATGTTTGGCCCCTGGTTTCTGGATCCAACATCGGGAACATGTTTCTGCCTCTAGGTGTCAAACCTTAAAACAATCATGTGTTTGCAAATGAGATCCCTCTCATCTTCTAGAACTCCAGAGTGTACAAGCCCAATGTCATTCTTAATCATTTGACAGTACGGCAATTCCCTGGCAAATTAACTTGTAAAACTACGCTGCACTCCTCAATTAGCAAGAATGTCCTTCTCACTTAGGGGAACAAATGTCGCACATTTCTTCTCTCCAGAGATGCTGCTCTGGCTGCGTTGCTCAGCATTTTGTGTCTACCTTGTTTTTTCAACCAGCATCAGCAGTTCTTTCTTACACAGTGGCCCAAAGGGCCTGATTTCATTCTGTATCTCGGTAGAAACAATATAGCAAGGTAGGAGAAATTTTGCAATTAGGGTTGTGGGCAGGAATCGACAATTAAACAATACACTATGTAAAGTCTCAGTTATAGTACATTTCTTTCAATTAACTATATAACTGTTAGGGGAAATCTCAAACATTGAATACCATGCAAATCAATCAAAATTGTAGAGTCACAGAGTGCTGGAGTAACTCAGCGGGTCAGGCAGCATCTGTGGAGAACATGGATAGGTGATGTTACGGGTTGGAACATTCTGGAGTTATTCCAGCAGTTCGTGAATTGTTTTGTAATCTGGAATCTGCAGTTTCTTGTTTCCACAAAAACAAGAGTTGTTTCTTTTCGTTTAGAGGTACAACGTGAAAACAGGCCCTTTCGGAAACCGGGCCCCATCCCGACCAGCGATACCCCGTACCAAGGTTCTATGTATCCCGAATTTTGCTTCTTACACACTAGAGGCAATGACAGAAGGCGAATTACCTACAAATCTGCACGCCTTTTGGCTTCAGCATCATTAAAGACTTCCTCACACCCTTGCACTAGTTGTTACGGACTTCTACCTTCCGCCGACGTTACAAGGGCCTTTCTACGCCAGCACTCAGGACTCAGGAACAGCTTCATCCCACAGAGCTATAGCGGCTCTGAATGGCCCTGCTGAGTGCCCCCACCCATGACGGCTTCTCGGATGGTCCGTCAACATCGACGGGCAGCTATTTGCACTGTACTGTAATAACTGTTTTTTTTTAATCTTGTTTCTTGGGTGTCTAATGTTTATTTAGCTAATTAAGAACTGTATTACATCGGATGGAAGTTGCATTCCAAATTTCGTTGTACTCTGTGCAATGACAAAAAAAGATATTATTTATTATTATTATTATTAGTATTATTATGTGGGAGGAATGGGCACCCGGAAGAAAAACCTCGCGGTTCACAGGGGAGTTATCGTACAAATAGTGCGTACTGCACCGTGGTCAGGATCGAACCCAGCTCTCTGGCGGCTTGTGAGGAGAGGTCACCGCGCAGTTTTTCTGGACAGCAGTGATAGCTAAGTGGCCCCTTCTTTGCATGTGTAAGCAAGGATCGGATGATTCTTGATTAATGGCTTAAAAAAAGTGAATTTCGTTGCATAGAAGGTGTGCGAGGTCACACGTCCAGTGGTTATATTTGGGCAGAGATAGATAGCTCTTGATTAATACGGGTGTCAGGGGTTAATGGGGAGAAGGCAGGAGAATGGGTTGGGAGGGAGAGATTGATCAGCATGGATGAATGGCGGAATTGACTTACTTGATGGGCCAAATGGCCTAATTCTACTTCTATTCTATTCCTACGGACCTTATAAAATGCTAGATGTGGGTTTAACACTGAAGATAGAACAAAAATACTGAGATGGGTACTCAGCAGGGACAGGCAGCATTTCTGCAACGAAGGAGAAGGCCCTTGTTTGAAGAAGTGTCTCGACTGAAACGTCACCTATTCCTTTTCTTCAGAACCAAGGATGCTTGCCTGACGTGAGTTACCCAAGCATTTGGTGTCTGTCTCGGCTTCGCCCGCAGCTCTCGAAACACCAGCGAGTGAAAATCCCAAAGATTCGAGGAATCGGGACTGATATAAACGGGTGGTAAATCAAATGCAAACGATCGATTGCACAGTAGCCTTCCTTCAACAACTATTGACTCGTCGACATTATCAGCAAATTTTACCTCGCTCTTCAGCTGTTTTTCTGTGATGTCTGACTTAAGAATCAAGCTTTATGTTAAAGGAAAAGTAGGTTTAATCTGTGTATATTTTTAAATATAATAATGATTTATATATATTGTAAAATTATAATTAAATTATATATTATAATTTTAAAATTTAATTACTTATAAAATATAATTTAATTTTACTAATCTATTAAATATTTTTATTAATATAATAATTATATATATTAAATTATTTTAAAATATTTTTTATTGTATTAATTTTTAATATATTTTATTAATTTATTAAAATATTAATTTAATAATTATTAATCTTTATATCTTTATATATAAAATAAAATTCATTTTGAAACAGGGATAAAATATCAATGAATAAGTCTTGTTAGGCCCTGAGAAAGTAGAGCGTTTGATGTGGTTAATATTCATGTTACTATTAATTTCCATTTCCCAAAAAGGGCTCAGATTGTGGATTGATCTGTGCTACAAATGAATGGGCCAGATCAATCGGTGTTCCAGATGGTATTGATGCTGGCCTGGTTCAGAGTGCGGCAAGTTTTACATTGAGGTGGTATCGCTCCTGAAAAGTGTGTGCTGCAGGAAGCAAGCTTTCTTTCATATATGTATATATAAAACAGCAATGTGTTTCTAAGGCTTCCATCAGTTAAGAGCCCACAACTGGAGTATAGAGACATTTCTATTACAAACGTTTATGGGCATGTTTATGAATATCTCGGGTTGTCAGCCCCTTTTCTTTCAGCCATAGCCACTTGAATTTTCGAGTCAGGCAAGTTCAAATAGGTTCAAGACACGTCCAGAGGACTTCTTAGGTAAGGAATTTTGGTCCTGACGGCTCCGGCTCATAAGTTCAGAAGTGTCGGAGCCAGAAATTAGGCCATTCAGCCCACCATGAGTCTATCCGCAATTCAAAATCATGGCTGATCTTATCTTTCTCTCATTCATTCATTTCTTCATTCATTCATTATTCATCATTGTGAAACTATGAGTGACGTTGCGAGGGGTGATGGTTTTCCAAAGGGCGAACGGTGCTGGAATGGATTGCACACTATCGCTTGTCCTCCAGTTCATGCGGACTTCCGCTGTTGGAAGTATAGGGTTTTGGTTGTGTGTAGTGTTATTGTGTCGTGTTGTTTTATCATGTTCCTTACAATGCCTAAGTGTACGACAGTGATCGCCACTTCCGCTGAAGTGTGGATGGCCGTTGGCTCGCTAGAAGCTCATCCGCCCTTTGACTGGTCTTGTTTTTGGTCCTGCTGGGGGTCCACAGCCCCCTCCTCACCCGGCAAACCAGGTGGGGGAGACGGTTTAGTCGCCGGCTTTCTGACCACGGGGGGGCAGGTAGTCGACACAGGGTAATTTACATGGTACCCATGGCGGAGGGAACTCCCGCCCCCCCCCCCCCCGATCTTTCTCTCATAACCCCATTCCCCTGCCTTCTCTCCATAATCTCTGATATACCCATACTAAACAAGAATCTATCTCTGCCTTAAAAAAAGGATGGCAAAGTCAAATACTATTTCTAATGAATCTTTGAAATATGGATGATGGAGTCACGCAGTGTGGAAACGGGCGCTTGTGGGAGTCTGAACATCGTCAAAGATGAGTCGCACCCCGGCCACGCCCTCTTCTCCCCTCTTCTCCCCTCTCCTGTCGGGCAAGAGGAACAGAAGTGTGAAAACGCACGCCTCCAGATTCAGGGACAGTTTCTTCCCAGCTGTTATCAGGCAACTGAACCATCCTATCAACAACCAGAGAGCGATGCTGAACTACTATCTACCTTAATGGTGACCCTTGGACTACCTTTGATTGGACTTGGCTGGCTTTACCTTGCACTAAACGTTATTCCCTTATCATGAATCTGTACACTGTGAATGGACAGGTTGTATCTGGATCTGGATCTGGATGTCGTACGCTGAAAGGCACTAGGTAGAGCATCACTCAGCACTTTGTAAACACTATCCCACACCCACTGGGGACAATTTTTTACATTTACCAAGCCAATCAACCTACAAACCTGTACGTCTTTGGAAGTGAGTGGGAGGAAAACCGAAGATCTCTGGAGAAGAGGAAAACCCATGCAGGTCACGGGGAGAACGTGCAAACTCCGTACAGACAGCACCCGGGTCTCCTGGAACAGGCGTGCATTCGCTTGTACAGGCAGCAACTCTACCGCTGCGCCACCAGGACACCGTTGTAATCTGTCTTGTCTTTCCCGCACGACTTGTTAGCACGCAACAAAAGCTAATCACACGTGGCCGTACGAGGAGAGGGACAACGCCTCACGGGATGATCTGGACGGAGGTGACGGCTACAACGGGCCTCTATGGCAGCTACAGCTGGCACTGGGAAGCGGTAGTTGAGGCAGGCACTATCGCAATGTTTAAAAAACATTTGGACAGGTACATGGATAGGACAGGTTTGGAGGGATATGGGCCAAACGCAGGCAGGTGGGACTAGTGTAGATGGGACATGCTGGTCAGTGTGGGCAAGTTAGGCCGAAGGGCCTGTTTCCACGCTGCATCCCTCTATCACTCTATGGCTCATGCATTTAGACTCAGTGGGCTGTTTCCATGTATTATGTACTTATGGTATAGCAATAATTTAAGATCCATATGCAAAAAATATAATTTCACTGCACCTTGGAACATAGAAGAGCGTAGAATACAATGCCTTTTATTGTCATTCATACAGACAAGGTTTGAACGAAATTTCATTCCTACAGTCATGACATTACAAAAAAACCAAGACACACACTTAACACAATTTACACAAACATCCATCACAGTGAATCCCCAACCCCTCCTCACTGTGATGGAAGGCAAAAGTCCCCACCCCCAACATATACACAGCTAAAAAATAATAAAAATTAGAACCAAAAACATACATATAACGGGACAAAAATAAAAAAAAGGACAGACGGACTGCAGTGATATTAATGAACCAATAACTCTGTGACTAGACCCATCTGCCTGCATTTGGCCCATATCCCTCTAAACCTATCCTGTCCATGTACCTGTCCAAATGTTTTTTAAACATTGTGATAGTCCCAGTATCTGTTTAGTTTAGTTTGGAGATACAGCGCTGAAACAGGTCCGCACCGACCAACAATCCCCTCACACTAACACTATTCCACACACATTTGGGGCGATTTACAATTTTACCAAAGCCAATTAATTTACAAACCTGTACGTCTTTGGGGGTGTGGGAGGAACACCCGGAAAAATCCCACGTGGTCACAGGAAGAACGTGCAAACTCCGTACAGACAGCACCCCGCAGTCAGGATGGAACCCGGGTCTCTGGCGCTGTGAGGCAGCGACTCTACCGCTGCACCACCCTGCTGCACAGACTGTAGACGCTTGTTCCTAATTATTACATTGTGAAGTTTAAATATGAAATGTAAGTTGAAGTGTTCTTTGTTTTTATTTGGAAATACACAATTTATATTTCCGCGTGAAAGTTCTTTGTGAGCATTTGACCAAAAAGATGTTACTTCCCATGAAATCATCTGCTTTGGTATTTGCTTCACCATATTAGAGATGTTTTCCATCATTGGTTTGAGTAAAATATTGTTGAATAGAATAGAGATAGAGCCTGCAGCATGGTATCGCTTCCCCTTCCTATATTTAGTGCCCAGAAGGTACGATATTTTTGTGGTGTGCAAGATTTTTCATTCTCCCTAGACTCTGATTCAAGATTCAAGAGATACAAGAGACATTTATTGTCACATGCACCAATTGGTCCAGTGAACCACACAGCCATACGAATAAAAAAAGAAAAAGACACGATAGTATTTTAACATAAACATCCCCCGCACAGTGGAATCAAAGTTTCCTACTACGAGGGAAGGCCCAAAGTTCAGTCATCCCCCCCTCTGATGTTCTTTGATGTACACCCGTGGTCGGGGCCTACCGAGCCCTCCGCAGTCGCCGCTACGGGTGGCCCGATGCTCAGGGCCTCTCGCTGGGATGATGGAACTCCGATGTCGGACCGGGAGAACAACCTCAGTGGCTTAGACATCCGAATCGGCCACTTCCCACCGGAGTCCGCGGCTCCCGAAGTCCACAGGCCGCGCCGAGCGGAGACCCACGCTGGCGGCCCTCGGCAAAGGGCCCCAGGGCACCGCGATGTTGAAGTCAGCGCCGCCCGTGCTGACAGCTCTTCAAACCACAGCTCCGCGATGTTGTTACAGCAGGCCCGGCTCTCCGGAGCTTCAAACGGCCATCGCAGGTGAGGCATCGCCCGCTCCGCGACGTATCCAGCGCTGCGCCGCCGCCGCTGGAGCTCTGGTCCGGGTCCCCGGCAGGAAAGGCCGCGCCAATCCAGTTGGTAGGCCGCGAAGGGGGCGAGGACGCGACCTGGAGAATAGTCACATCCTCGCCAGGAGGCGACTGGGAGACGGTTTCCCGCTTACCCTACCCCCCTCCCCCACATAGAAATACTAAAGAAACCTCCTCAACATACTTTTAGACAAACTAAAATATAAAAAAAAGATGGAAAAAACGGACAGACTGTAGGCAGAGGCAGCCTTCATGCGGCGCCCCTAGTGGCCACTTGTTTGTGTCAGAATGCATCCATTGTTCTGATGCAAGTTGCCCATCATGTAGACGTGTGACAATTGTAACAGCAATGCATCAGATTAGGTCAAACATTCATTGAAGAAATACCCCAGGGATGGGAGAGGAGAGAAGAGAAGAGGAGAGGAGAGGAGTTGAGGAGGAGAGGAGAGGAGAGGGGAGTTGGGGAGGAGAGGAGAGGGGAGGAAAGGATAGGAGAGGAGGATTGGAAAGGGGAGGAGAGGAGAGTTGAGGAGAGGAGGAGAGGAGAGGGGAGGAGAGGAGAGAAGAGGGGAGGAGAGGAGAGGAGAGTTGAGGAGAGAAGAGAGGAGGGGAAAGGAGGAGAGGAGAGGGGAGGAGAGGAGAGGGCCGTCGGTTCGCGGGCCGATCTGGTCAAGGGTGAGGGAGGAAGGCCGTGCAGGAGCCTGGGGCTCGCCTAGATCAGGAACCGCTCCAGTAGACCGAGCGCACAGGCCAAACCGCACTTTGGAAATGGCCCCAAAACATGGCGGTGCCCACATGTGTAAATATGCAAAACGAATCTGACTGCTCAGTTGCACCTGTGACATATGCAGCAAATAATGTGACAAATTTTGAAGGGCAGCTGAACAAATATGTGTGCATGAATACAGATTCGCTTTATTACAGAAGTCATTAAGTGCTGGAGTCGCTCAACGGGTCAGGCAGCATTTCTAGAGAACGTGGTGTCGCAGCGGTAGAGTTGCTGCCTCACGGCTCCAGGGGCCCGGGTTCGATCCTGACTACGGGCGCTGTCTGTACGGAGTTTGTACCTTCTCCCCGTGGCCGCGTGAGCTTTCTCCGGGCGCTCCGATTTCCTCCCACACTCCAAAGACGTACAGATTTGCAGGCTAATTGGCTTTGGTAAAATTATACATTGTCCCTAGTGTGTGTAGGATAGTGTTAGGGGCCTGTCCCACTTGGTGATTTTTTTCGGCGACTGCTGGCGTCATATCAGTGTCGCCAAAAGGTTTTGAATACTTCAAAATCCAGCGGTGATAATAAACATGTTGGGACACGTGAAGAAACACTGCGCGTCAATACGCCATCACGCCACGCCACCGGCGCATCACGCCACTAAATTTTCGGTAACCTGATACGTCGCCGAAAAAATCGGCAAGTGGGACAGGCCCTTTAGTGTATTGGGATGGCAGGTGGGTGGGCCGAAAGGCCTGTTTCTGCGCTGGATCTCAAAACTAAACTAAACAGATGCTGGTACTATCACAGTGCTTAAAAAAACATTTGGACATGTAAAAAAAAATCTAGCATGGATAGGCGATGTTTAGGCCGGGACCCTTCTTCCCAAAATGTCACCCGTCCATGTTCTCCAAAGATGCTGCTTGGCCCGCTGAGTTAGAATCTTAGAAACATTAAAAAATAGGTGCAGGAGTAGGCCATTCGGCCCTTCGAGCCAGCACCGCCATTCAATATGATCATGGCTGATCATCTGAAATTAGTACCCCATCTCTGCTTTCTCTCCATATCCCTTGATTCCGTCCCTGGAGTTACTCCAGCACTTTGTGTCTTTTTACGTCAAGCAGCACCTGCAGTTCCTTGTGTCTACTTATTATATAAATTGTCTTGCATGCATTTAATTCTCAAATGTATTCTTTCCAACGCTCTATCGCGGATCTGACACGGCAAGCCTAGGTGCCATATGAATGAATGAATAGTGAATGATATGGCCTAAAGTCAATCTGAGTTTTTGTTTTTCATTCATTACAAGTTTGGATTTGCACACTACCCAACAGATAAAACCCCAAAGGTTGTTTGAAGGACCTGCTCAATTGTCTTTTAGTCAGAGAGTCACACAGCGTGAAAACAGGCCCTTCGGCCCAACTTGACCACACCGACCAACATGTCCCATCTACACTAGTCCCACCGGCCTGTGTTTGGCCCATATCCCTCTAAACCTGTCCTATGCATGTAACTGTCCAAATGTCTCTCAAACGTTGCGATACTGACCCTTCTTAAGACTCTTCTGGCAGCTCGTTCCATTCACCCACAACCCTTTATGCAAAATGGTTGCCCCTTGGGTTCTTATTAAATCTTTCCCCCCTCACCTTAAACCTATGTGTTCCGGTTCTGTGCATTCACCCTATCTACACCTCTCATGATTTTACCTCTATAAGATCACTATTCATACTCCTGCGCTCCAAGGAATAGAGTCCTAGCCTTCCTGACTTCTCCCTATAGCTCAGGCCCTTTTGTAGATCAGGTTTTGGTGGCATTTGCATTTTTGGACACATGGAAGGCTAGATACCATAATTTAAATATTATGTTAAGCTCATCTGCGAAAGAATATTTTCAGAGCAATTACAATGACAGTTTTAAGTATCTCTTTAGTTCTTCTTAAGGTTTGCAAGATGGGACTTAGGGTTTGGCCCACTGAGCTGGCAATGAAAGGGGTTAGCCTGAGTGGATACTAAGGGTGGTGGGCGTATGGAACGAGCTGCCAGAGGAAGAAGTTGAGGCTGGGACTATCCCAATGTCTAAGAAACAGTTAGACAGGAACATGGATAGGACAGGATTACAGGGATATGGGCCAAACGCAGGCAGGTGGGACTAGTGTAGCTGGGACATTGTTGGCCGGTGTGGGCAAGTTGGGCGGAAGGGCCTGTTTCCACGCTGTATCACTCTATGACTCTATGACGTGAAAGCTAAGATCTAACGTAGATGTAGGAATGGAATACTATCTGGATCCAATGTTGTGAGGAATCCTTTACTCCAATTGGAATTAAATTGTTCCATTGTAGGCCAATGTTTCCGTTGTAGGGTTTCGTCTCATTTAGAGATACAGCGCGGAAACAGGCCCTTCGGACAACCCCGGGTCCGCACCGACCAGCGATCCCCGCACACTAACACTACCCTACACACACTAGGGACAATTTACATTCATACCAAGCCAATTAACCTACAAACCCGCACGTCTTTGGAGTGTGGGAGAAAACTGAAGATCTCGGAGAAAACCCACGCGTTCATGGAGAGAACGGACAAACTCCGTACAGCCAGCACCCGTAGTCGGGATCGAACTCGTGTCTCTGAGCAGCTCTACGGCAGCAATGCTACCACTGGCCCACCGTGCCATCCACCAGCTAGTAGGAATGTCTCTTTCTCCACCTCCAAGTCAACACTGGCGCAGCGGGTAGAGTTGCTGCCTCACAGCGCCAGAGACCCGGGTTCGATCCTGACCACGGGTGCTGTCTGTATGGAGTTTGCACGTTTTCACTGCGACCACATGGGTTTTCTCCGGGTGCTCCGGTTTCCTCCCACACTCCAAAGACGTGCAGGTGTGTAGGTGTGTGCAAATTGTCCCCAGTGTGTAGGGTAGAACTAGTGTGTGAGTGATCGCTAGTTGGCGTGGACTCAGTGGGCCAAAGGCCTGTTTCCATGCTGTATCTCTAAACTAAACTAAACTAAACTAAAACCAAAAAATATATTATCTAGTTGTAGGAAGGAACTGCAGATGCTGGTTTACACTGAAGATAGACACAAGATGCTGGAGTAACAACTCTACAGGACGGGCAGCATCTCTGGAGAGAAGGAATGTGTGACTTTTCGGGTTGAGACCCTTCTTCAGACGTATATAGTATTATTAGAGATCTTACAAAAATAAATGCCCCATCTACACTAGTCCCACCTGCCTGTGCTTGGCACATATTCTAAACCTTTGACGGCACTGGGCCTGTACTCGCTGGAGTTTAGAAGGATGAGGGGGGACCTGATTGAAACTTACCGAATAGTGAGAGGCCTGGATAGAGTGGATGTGGAGAGGATGTTTCCACTAGTGGGAGAGTTCAGGACCAGAGGGCACAGCCTCAGAATTAAAGGATCTTCCTTTAGGAAGGAGATGAGGAGGAATTCCTTTAGCCAGAGGGTGGCGAATCTGTGGGATTCATTGCCACAGAAGGCTGTGGAGGCCGCCAGTGGATATTTTTAAGGCAGGTTCTTGATTGGTACGGGTGTCAGGGGTTATGGGGGAGAAGTCATGAGAATGGGGTTGGGAGGGAGAGATGAATCAGCCATGATTGAATGGCGGAATGGGCCTGATGGGCTGAATGGCCTAATTCTGCTCCTATCACTTATGAAGATGAATAAGCCTGTCCTATGCATGCAATACAATAAACTAAGAGCACGACATCCAAGGTGCTCGCAGCTCTGTTGAAGAGGCTCTCACTGAGAAGGCAGCCTGTATCACATTCACACATTGATTGATAACCAAGCGTGCTTCCTGTTTTCATCCTTACTGGTACCAGGGGGACCAATTAAGAGTCAGTCGGTGACCCGCTGTCCACAGAGACCAGCCGTGTGTCTAGAATGTACACGAGAGAAGTGCATGAGTGAAGTGGGCCGAGCATCACACCTGCTGTCGAATGAATTTTATATCAGACGTGTGAAAATACGAAGGGAAGTAATTCATCCTTGGTTACGGCAGCCAAACAGGTGCAGGAATACCAGAGCAGATTTACATACTTCCCCACAGTCAGTTCCACTGACTGCGCAAGTTTAATTTGATTAGTGCGGGTGTCAGGGGTTATGGGGAGAAGGCAGGGGAATGGGGTTGAGAGGGAGAGGTAGATCAGTCATGATTGCATGGCGGATTAGGCTGACCGAATGGCCAAATCCTGGCCCTAGTTTGGTTTAGAGATACAGCGTGGAAACAGGCCCGTAGGCCCACCGAGACCACGCCGACCAGCGATCCCCGCACATTAACTCTACCCCGCTCACACCAGGGACAATTTACCATGCCACTTAACCTGCAACTTAACCCGTGCGTCTTTGGAGGGTGGGAGGAAACCAAGGATCTTGGAGAAAGCCCACGCAGGTCACGGGGAGAGCGTGCAAACTCTGTACGGACAGCACCTGTAGTCGGGATGGAACCTGCGTCTCAGGCACTGAGAGCGGTGTAAGGCAGCAACTCTACCACTGCGCCACCGTGCCGCCCGGGGTTTATCTCTCATGAGTTGATAATTTCATAACTGATTTGAGCAGAATCAGGCCGTTCGGCCCATCAGGTCTACTCCGCCATTCAATCATGGCTGATCTATCTCAACCCCGTTCTCCCGCCCTCTCCCTGTAACTCCTGACCACCCGTTCTAATCAAGAATCTGTCCGAGTCTGCCTTCAAAAATATCCATTGGTCTCCACAGCCCTCTGTGGCAATGACCCAAAGGCATGCTTCTCCCTCATTGAAATGAATAGTAACATGGACTTTTAATGCAGCTGATCAGATAGGAAGATCACTAGAGTCTAGATGCGCTGTCAATTCTGATCGACAGCTGGGAAGGATACCAATGAGGAACCGAGAAACAGAAAAGTGTTATAAAATCAAATTGTGCATTAATATTTATTTTGGTGATTTGAACATCATCAGCAATGCCTCTTAAATCTCACCTTAAAAATCATGTAGTGAGTATATCACTTATGGAGTCATAGACAGTGACTGAATGTTTTAATATTGATCAAGTATATTGTATGTTCTCGAGCAATCTTTAACGTTGAGATATAGCATGGAAACAGGCCCTTCAGCCCACCATCCATGCTGACCAGCGATTACCCATTCACACTAGATCCATGTTGTCCCATTTTCACATCCACTCCTTACACACGGGGCAATTTACTGGGATCAATTAACCGAGAAACCTAAGGTAGACACAACATGCTGGAGTAACTCTGTGGAATTCTCTGCCTCAGAGGACGGTGGAGGCCGGTTCTCTGGGTGCTTTCAAGAGAGAGCTAGATAGGGCTCTTAAAGATAGCAGAGTCAGGGGATATGGGGAGAAGGCAGGAACGGGGTACTGATTGGGGATGATCAGCCATGATCACATTGAATGGCGGTGCCGGCTTGAAGGGCCGAATGGCCTACTCCTGCACCTATTGTCGATTGTCTATTGTAACTCAGCAGGTGAGGCAGCATCTATGGAGAGAAGGAATTTGCGACTTTTCGGGTCGAGACCCTTCTTCAGACGGCCAAACTCTCGTCGGAGAGTGGAGGAGAACTTCTTCAAAGTAGAAAAAGTGTTAAAGAAGGAACTGCAGATGCTGGAGAATCGAGGGTACACAAAAGGCTGGAGAAACTCAGCGGGTGCAGCAGCATCTAAGGAGCGAAGGAGATAGGCGACGTTTCGGGTCGAGACCCAAAGTAGATATACCTTGAGGAGATTTCGCAATGTAGTGGGTGGAATGTTTAAGAAAGAACTGCAGATGCTGGAAAAATGGAAGGTAACCAAGGCAACCGAGAAACCTGTAGGCCTTTGAGATGTGGGAGGAAGCCGGAGCACCAGCGGAAAACCCACGCGGGTTGCGGGGAGAACGTACAAACTCCGTACAGACAGCACCCGTAGTCAGGATCGAACCTGGGTCTCTGGCGCTGTGAGACAGCGGGTGTACCTCTACTTCGATCCTACACTCTAGGGACAATCCTAGAGGTACACTTGGAAGTCTGTCCACTCCGCTGATCACGACGACACTCCACTCCTACACGGGCATCCGATCAGACCAAACGCCCCTGCCTTTTTTTTCTGAATCAATCAACAGGGCACGAACGGTATTATTTTTCTGTAAACATACCAATGTTTATTTCAGTTGTGCGGTCTGTGGAGTGATGAAGCATGACTTGTGCTGGGGCTATTTTGACGATCTCACCACCATTGGTACGAGGCAGGTGCGAGGGGATACTCTGTGAGGCACTGACACACCTGCCACTGAATCACACACGCAGCAGCTTCCAGCTCCCACACACACTGCAGCCAGCCCAGTGTGTCTGCCCTCACAGCACAGCACTAGTGGTCCCAACCTCCCAGATCAAGGGCCTGTCCCACTTACGCAACTTTTTCGCCGACTTGCCGTCATAGGTCACTGCAGGTCGCCGAATATTTTCAACACGTTGAAAATCCAGCGGCGACCAGAACAAGGTACGACTCCTTGGGTGACTACTCACGACCATCAGTGATGGAAATGGGGGGGGGTACGCCAGGGAGACGGCGTTCCCCTACTTTTCAGTTTCCAGTCTCCATGAGATGGTGAGTGTGGAGGAAAGTGGCGCTGTAAGGGCAGTC
This sequence comes from Okamejei kenojei, assembly GCA_035221665.1. Classification (NCBI taxonomy): domain Eukaryota; kingdom Metazoa; phylum Chordata; class Chondrichthyes; order Rajiformes; family Rajidae; genus Okamejei; species Okamejei kenojei. The sequence continues at coordinate 26,589,389 of CM069133.1, forward strand.
CACATCTTTCACCAGCTCATTCGAACTTTTCCCAATTCCATAATGACAGTCTAAGAGCTTGGCCCTCATCAGACCTGGCGTCTCTGCGCCGTGAACGGAGTTCACATCCTGGACGCTCAACTCGTAGACCTACCCGCTCCTTCCTGAAGCGGATATCAAACAGCTGTAAACCGCTGGCGGGACTGTGGCGGAACGCAAACTCCCAGTCAAAGTAGTGAACACGGTTGTTTGCAACGTGGTATCTTGGTCCACGTGGCTCGAACTGGAGGGGGCGGTAGGTTTGAAACTTCTGGCGATGTCTCAGCAAGGCGTAGTTGGGATCCTTTGTATCTCTCTCGATCTCTCACTCCCTCTCTCTCACCAGAGTCGCTGCCTGTCCCGCTGAGTTACTCCAGCTTTATGTCTATCTTCAATTTCAAGAGTTAAATAAAAAACACAGAGTGCTGGTGGCAGCGGGCTAGGCGGCATCTGTGGAGGGAATGGATTAGGAGTTGTTTCGGGCCAGGGTTCTTCTTCAATAGGAAGGAACTGCAGATCAAAGATACTAGAGCGGATACTAGTATCTTTGCTGCAGATCAGGCATGAAATTCTTCCGATTTAAATCGGAATTCCAATTTTATTGTTTTCCTATTTGTCAATTTTCTGTGCCCAATTATTTGGTGGCCAATCAACCACTGTCTCTAAGGAGGTTGCATCCAATCACTGACCAGCTTCCCTTAAAATTCCCGTCCAATCAACAAATTGGACTCCTCCCGTCCAATCAACCACTGTCTCAAAGGGTATTGTGTCCAATCACATAAAGCGCTGGTCACTCGGCGGCCAATCAGACCCAGTCTCCGAGGGACCTTGCGATCAATCACCGGCCTGCTTCCCTCACCGAAGCAGATGATGGCTGCAGCCAACACAGAGAGAGAGAGAGAGAGAGAGAGAGAGGGAGATGCAAGAAAGAAGCTATGACATATAATACACAATAAACTATATTATAAATACACAATAAACAAGTTATGCTTTCTTGTACATTAAAATATTCACCCTCCTCCCCCCCCCCCCCCCCCCCCCCCCCTTCGTTCACAACCTCAGCCTCACGAACCTTAGAGTACCCCTAGTTCCTAAAACCCATTTTCATCACAGGCGACCATACAGGCTTCACCCCGCGACATGTATAGTCATGAGTATAGTCGCCCAAAGAGTCGTAGCATCTTTCTGGTCCCCGCTGGATTTTCAACGTGTTGAAAATTTTCGCCGACCTGCAACGACCTCCGACGGGTGCTGGCAGTCGCCGAAAAAGTTGCGTAAGTGGGACAGGCCCTTGACTGGAAACCTGCATTACTGGATCACTGGAAAGGCTGACATGTGGTCATGTGGTTATTAACACGCGCAGGTACAGGCTGATATGTGGTTATTAACACATTGAGATATAGGGGATGATTCTTAGGCCCCCCTCGGTCATGGCTGACCATGGGTGTCTCCAGCATTGGAGGACGCCTGTGCGTGACTTTGTTTAACGTGGGGAGACTGGTGCACAGACAGCCACCCCACGGTCCTTGACAAATCTGGGTCAGGATCCAGTGGCATGGAGTCCAAGACGACCGGAGACCCTTTTCTGCTGCAGCCTTCATCCGCCTTCCCAGCCGTTGTGACGCTCCACTAAGGTCAGCCATCATCCTCCGCCTGTTCCACCGTTGAGGTCTGGGTTGGATTGCTCTTTGTCAGGGACCTCCCCCTCGACCTTACCGCCATCGCTCCAGACGGCATCGCCCTCAGGATCTCAGGTCCACACACAAGCTTCTCCACCACGACAAGGTGACAATCCACGGAGAAGAGGGGGGTGATATGTGGTTAGTAACGCACTGAGGCACAGGCTGATATGCGGTTAGTAACCTCTGTATAAAATGTATGACAGCCAAATGTGTGTCTAATCATTGACCTTGCAATGGTGATGCTGTTTCAAGTCAAGTTGCCGTTTTCAGTACCATGGAGTCAGCTGTTGAGTTCATAGTCATATATTTCATTGGTGGGGATCGACAGATTCTTGACTGGGTGTCAGGCAGTTGTGGGGTGAAGGCAGGAGGATGGGGTTGAGAGGGAAAGGCAGATCAGCCATGATTGAATGGCAGAGTAGGCTTGACCAGAGTAGGCAATGGTCTAATTCTGCTCCTAGAACCTATGAACTTATGAACTTATGAACATGAACATACAGAATGGAAACAGGCCCCTTGCCGACCCAAGATGCCCCATGATGAGTTGGATGATCAGCCATGATCATATTGAATGGCGGGTGCAGGCTCGAAGGGCCGAATGGCCTGCTCTTGCACCTAATTTCTATGTTTCTATCTACACCAGTCCCATCTGACCACATTTGGCCCATATCCCTATAAACCTCTCCTATCTATGCATCTGTCCATTGACACAAAAGGCTGGAGTAACTCAGCGGGACAGGCAGCATCTCTGGAGAGAAGGAATGGGTGACATTTTGGGTGAAGACCCTCCTTCAGACCCAAAACCAGTCTCGACCCGAAACATCACCCATTCCTTCTCTCCAGAGGTGCTGCCTGTCCCGCTGAGTTACTCCAGATTTTTTGTGTCTATCTTTGGTTTAAACCTGCATCTGCAGCTCCTTCCTCCACTCATGTATCTGTGCAAATCAAGACATAACTAAAACTGATCTTGCGCTCTGCCAGTTTGCACGGTTTTTCTATTTGCACAAAAGCGCGACGCCATAGCGCTACGATTTTTCACCAGCTCGCTCACCATTCTCCTGTGCTGCGAGTGCAACAAGTTGCGTTCCGATCGGTGGTCCATTGTACAAGTTACCGAGGTTTAAAAATCTTACAAAACGCACGTGCGCAGATTCCTTCAGTCAGCGGCACGCAGATTGGTCTCTTCTCCTGTCAGTCAATCCCACGGCTGAATGGCTTAATTCTTGCTCCTGCCACCCGACAATGCAGTCAGATGGTGGGCACCCTGGTCTTCATCCTATACATTCAGTTTTTCCACAATGAAGACAGCATAGTGTAATGTATACCATCTGGGGGCACTTGCCCAGGTATCTCCAGAAGCACGACCCAGACCTGCGACACCCAACCGAAATGAGGCACAAGAGTATCCTTGGCATGGGTATACCATCACTTGTGTGGAGTCATGCAGTCGCAGAGGTCTGCGTGTGCGCCAGCACGATCCTGCACACACTCTGGGGACAGTTTACAATTTTACAGAAGCCAATTAACCCACAAACCTGCACGTCTTTGGAGTGTGGGAGGAAACCGGGGCGCCCGGAAAAAAACCCACACGCGGTCACGCGTGCAAACTCCACGCGAACAGCATTTGCCGCACAGACAGCAACTCTTTATCACCCAGAGAGTGGTGAGTCTGTGGAATTCTCTGCCTCAGAGGGCGGTGGAGGCTGGTTCTCTGGATGCTTTCAAGAGAGAGCTCGATAGGGCTCTTAAAGATGGCAGAGTCAGGGGATATGGGGAGAAGGCAGGAACGGGGTACTGATTGTGGATGATCAGCCACGATCACATTGACAATTAGACAATAGACAATAGGTGCAGGAGTAGGCCATTCGGCCCTTCGAGCCAGCACCGCCATTCAATGTGATCCTGGCTGATTGAATGGGCGGTGCTGGCTCGATGGGCCGAATGGCCTACTCCTGCACCTATTGTCTATTGTCCAATGTCTATTGTCTATTGCAGTCAGGATCATACTCGGGCCTCTGCCACTGTGAGTCTGCAACTCTGCCGCTGTGCCCCCGTGCCGCCCCTTTAATTCAGTACTAAATGAACTTCAATTCAGTATTAAAGTTCATAGTAAGGGATCATGTGGCCCAGCGAAGATATTAAAGCCAATTTTGTGCTAAATGGCCGAGGAGACAAATTGTCCCTTCACTCAAACCATATGCAGTGGAAAGTCCCGTCATAGTTTCAGACTCTGTTGAGTTAACTGATTATAAGAGAGAGCAAGAAGTAATTTCAGGAGAGCAGATAAAGTTTGTCATCTGACAGTGCTGTTCCTGTAATTGTCAGATGGTATTTATAGTGTTTATATGTACTGAAATGGAATAGCCCTTATGGGAACATACTGTATCTAATGAGAAGTTCTTATAATCACTCAGGCTGACCTGTTTCTAACTGAAGGGATCCACATGTCTTCAACGAGATTTAATTTTGGACCAAAAAAAGGACACTTGGTTTTGTTTTGTATTGGTTAATTTTAGTTTCGGTGATCATAAGGTCATAAATGATAGGAGCAGAATTAGGCCATTCGGCCCATCAAGTCTATTCCACCATTCAGTCATTGAAACATGGAAAATAGGTGCAGGAGGAGGCCATTCAGCCCTTCGAGCCAGCACCGCCTTTCATTGTGATCATGGCTGATCGTCCCCTATCAGTAACCCGTGCCAGTCATGGCTGATCGATCTCTCCCTCTGTTGAGCGTTGACCATACAATAACGGAAGCCTTACACCACTATAAAGATCCAAAGATTTTATTCACTACATAGCAAGCATGACTACACACTTGCACGTTCTGCTTGCACTAAAGGAAACCAGCAAGCAATGGTTACTGAAAAGCTGAGGTGGACAAAAGGGCTGGAGAAACTCAGCGGGTGAGGCAGCATCTGTGGAGCGAAGGAAATAGGCGCACCCGCTGAGTTTCTCCAGCACTTTTGTCTACCTTCGATTTTCCAGCATCTGCAGTTCCTTCTTAAATAACTGATAAGCTAGTGGGGGTGCACACGGAGCAACAGAGGCATGACTCATGAAATGAGGAGTGCGGAAATAGGCCCTTTAACCCACCGGGTCCACACTGACTATCGATCAACCGTTCTCAGTAGTTCTACGTTATCTCATTTTTACATCCACTCCCTGCACATTAAGGGGTAATTTACAGAGGGCCAATTCGCCTACACATCTGCACGTGTTTGGGATGTGGGGGGAAGCCAGTGCACCCAGAGGAAATCCACACGGTCACAGGGAAAACATGCAAAGTCCATAAATCTACGTTATCCCTTTCTATGTTACACACTATGTTCATGTCGACAAGTTAATCAGTTCTAGAAGCAGGATTAGGCCATTTGGCCCATCAACTCCGCCATTCAATCATGGCTGATCCATATTTCCTTCAATATCCCATTCTCCTGCCTTCGCTCCATAACCTCTGACACCCGTACTTTTTTTGTCTTGTTGGACGTATGTTTTAGTTTATTTTTAGTTGTGTATGTGTGGGGGGGGGGGGGGGGGGGGGGGGGGGGGGGGGGGCGGGGGAAACTTGTTTTAGTCTCTTCCTTCGGGGTAATGCGACCTTTTTCTTTGTCGTATCCCCCGTCTTCGTCTCCGTCTGCGCTGAGGCCTAACCGCGGAGCTGGCGGCCTCCAACTGGGGCCGACCTCGAGGCTCCGGAGGCAGAGCCTGTGGACTCACCACGGCGAAGCCGGCCGACTTCGGGGCTGTGGCGGCGCTGCGGCTGCGGCGGGCGGCGGCGGCGGCGGCCCGACTTCGGAGCCTCGGAGGCTTCAGCCGCGAGCCCAGTGGACGGCAACGTCGGGAGCTCGCAGGTCCCAGGTTGGTGACCGGTTCTCCGGAGCTCCCGCAACGACAGCTTTGTCCGCTGGACTGGAGGGTGGCAGCTTCGTCCGCCCCGGGCCGCGGAGTTTGAACCGGCCATCACCCGGCGGGGGGGGGGGGGGGGGGCCCAACATCGGAAGCCTGGATCGCCTCAACGCAGAGGGAGAACAAGGAGGGAAGGACTTCAAGACTTTTGCCTTCCATCACAGTGAGGAGGTGCCTAGTAGACTCAGTGTGGTGGATGTTAAACTGTGTTCATTGTGTGTTCTGTTATTTTATTTTCTGCAAGGTATTTACTTTTGTTCAAACTAACAAGGTTGAATGACAATAAAGGATACTTTATGCATTATACTTTATAATCAAATGTTATCCCATTGTCTCATCCACTCCCTACACACCAGAGACAATTTATAGTGGTTGGCTTAGACTCGAAGGGCCGAAGGGCCTGTTTCCACAACTTCTGTTACCCCTCAGATTCCTATTAAATCTTTTCCCCTTCACACTAAACCTGTCCCCTCTGGTCCTCAATTCACATACTCTGGGCAAGAGACTCTGTGCGTCTACCTAATCTATTCCTCTCATGATTTTATAACCTCTATAAGTTCTCCCCTCATCCACCTCCGCTCGAAGGAATAAACCTCTCCCTATTGCTCAAACCCTTCAGTCCTGGTAACATTCTCGTAAATCTTCTCTGTGCCCTTTCCAGCTTGACAACATCTCTCCTATAACATGGTGCCTAGAACTGAACACAATACTCTTAATGCGGCCTCACCCACGTCTTATACAACTTCAACATAGACAATAGACAATAGGTGCAGGAGTAGGCCATTCGGCCCTTCGAGCCAGCAATGCCATTCAATGTGATCATGGCTGATCATCCCCAATCAGCACCCCGTTTCCCTGCCGTCTCCCCATATCTACTCCCATCACATGATCTTACGGTCTCTCCTGTATTTAAGGATGACTCGTAAATTTCAACCAGGGCCCCCAGCAATTTCCTCTCCAGTTTCCCACAATGTCCTCGGATATGTGTGATCAGGCCCTGGAGATTTGTCCACCTTCATACACGACAGTACCTCCAGCACCTCTTTGACCGTAACACATTCTTCTTCTTATCGAGTCCACACACAAGATTAGAAGTCGCTCAGCCAGAGCTGAACACACTTCTCGGCGTCTGCGCACAACGGTGTCTGTCTTGGCGCTTCTTGTGCGTGGCGGTGGAAAGATTGGTGGAAACGCGAGGGCCGCGACGTGAACGCTCTTTCCTTGACCCCACCGAAAAACGGTCCAGCGGGACAATTAATTATTTAGTGCAGTTGTTAATTTCTTTTTACATGTGTATCTCTGATATTAATGGCAACCATATGGTCATGAGGAGCAGGAGTAGAATTAGGCCGATCTAGTCAGACTGTGACCTGCAATCAATCCACCGGCAGAATACTGTCCGTATGAGATCCTTTGAAAGCTTATTGGATTTAAATCAATATTTAAAGTGAGTTGACTGGACGCAGGCAAGGTGACACAATGGATGATATTCTCTTTAACTGGGCAAAGGTAATAGTGGATACTGAATAGTGTCTCGAGGAAACACGTTTTCTCACAGAGAGTGGTGAGTCTGTGGAATTCTCTGCCTCACCAGAGGGCGGTGGCTGTCAAATGCTGAGTGAATGGAGAAGCTGGGCTTGTACACTCTTGAGTTTAGAAGGATGAGAGGGGATCTCATTGAAACATATAAGATTTTTAAAGGCTTGGACACACTAGAGGCAGGAAACATGTTCCCGATGTTGGGGGAATCCAGAACCAGGGGCCACAGTTTAAGAATAAGGAGTAAGCCATTTAGAACGGAGACGAGGAAACCCTTTTTCTCACAGAGAGTTGTGAGTCTGTGGAATTCTCTGCCTCAGAGGGCGGTGGAGGCAGGTTCTCTGGATGCTTTCAGAGAGAGAGCTAGATAGGGCTCTTAAAAATCGTGGAGTCAGGGGATATGGGGAGAAGGCAGGAACGGGGTACAGATTGGGGATGATCAGCCATGATCACGTTGAATGGCGGTGCTGGCTCAAAGGGCCAAGTGCCCTACTCCTGCACCTATTGTCTATTGTCTATTGTTTGTAGACACAACATGCTGGAGTAACTCAGTGGGACAGGCAGCGTTTCTAGAGAGAAGGAAAGCGTGACGTTTCGGGTCGAGACCCTCTCTTCAGATTCGTGAAGGTGACAGCGGGTTTTTGTGCGGCGCTAGAAACTACCTCCGACGAATCTGCGGAGAAGCAACTCTTTAAAGAAGGCCGACTGATGTGCTGCCAGGGGTCCTGGGGTCTTGGCTCTTAGCACCTGCGTGGAAACGCCAGTACTTTGCCACCTCGCATTAATCATCGCACATGAAAAGGCTGGTGGGGGGGGCGGGGAGCAGATTGAAGGTCAGCCCTTTCAAGCTCTGCCACTGGAGGAGGGATGCCAAAAGCCCAGCCCCCCCCCCCCCCCCCCCACCACACCATCCTTCCTCAGCTCCAACGGTGAGCTCATGACTTCCTGTCAACTCCCAGCTCCGTGGTTACGACCCAGACAGCTGGTGTTTGTGTTGGCCAGCACAGGCATATCCTTGTGCATTGACCAGCACCACCTTTACGCCGCTTAAATATAGATGCAAGCCAAGAGAAGGTGGAGGTTTTCAAGCCTTAAATCTATAAAGAAGCCCAAACACATTGTAGCCCTTGTTCAGAAACGTTTTTATGAAAAGCAAAATAAGGCTGTTCAGGGGCGTGAATTTTTATTCTATTTCCTTCCGTCGTTTAATTGCAGTTATGATTCTGGAGGGCAATATTATCACAGGCATATTAAATCCACTCTCTACATTTTCTTACTTGAGACAACTAACTCGTTCATTTTAAAAGGTTTAGCGTTGCTGCTGAGTGAAGCAGCGGTGAATTTGTCACACCTAGTTTAGATTGATTATTATTGCCACGTGTTGTACAGGGCTCTGGTAAGACCACATCTGGAGTATTGTGTACAGCTTTGAGGAAGGACGGGCATCCTTGTGATCGAGGCAGTGAAGCGCAGGTTCACGAGATTGATCCCTGGGATGGCGGGACTGTCGTATGTAGGAAAGATTGAAAAGACTCGGCTTGTATGCACTGGAGTTTAGAAGGATGAAGGGGGGGGGGGGGTTAGGGAGGATCTTTGAGGATGAGGGAGAAAATACTTTTTCTCCCAGAGAGTTGTGAATTTGTGGAATTCCCTGCCACAGAGGGCAGTGGAGGACAAATCACTGGATGGATTTCAGAGAGAGGTAGACAGAGCTCTCGGGGCTAATGGAACCAAAGGATATGGGGAGAAGGCAGGCACGGGTTATTGATTGGGGACGATCGGCCATGATCACAATGAATGGCGGTGTTGGCTCGAAGGGCCGAATGGCCTCCTCCTGCACCTATGTGTACTGAGGTACAGTGAAAAACTTTGTTTTGCATGCTGTCTGAACAGATTCAACAATACTATGTGTAAATGCCACCAAGTCAAATTCAAGTACAATTGGTAGAGCAAAGGGGAAGATACAGAGTGCAGAATATAGTTCTCAGCATTGTAACGCATCAGTTCCAGAGACAAAGTCCACTGTCCGCAATAGGGTAGAGGTGAACCAGACAGTATCAGAATGTTCCCGATGTTGGGGGAGTCCAGAACCAGGGGCCACAGTTTAAGAATAAGGGGTAGGCCATTTGGAACGGAGATGAGGAAACACTTTTTCACACATTCTCTGCCTCAGAAGACGGTGGAGGTCAATTCTCTGGATGCTTTCAAGAGAGAGTTAGATAGAGCTCTTAAAGATAGCAGAGTCAGGGGATATGGGGAGAAGGCAGGAATGGGGTACTGATTGTGGATGATCAGCCATGATCACATCGTGTGCTGGCTCGAAGGGCCGAATTGGCTTACTCCTGCGCCTATTGTCTATTGTCTATTGTCTATTGTCTACCCTAGCTTATGGAAGTATAATTCAGAAGCCTGATACCAGAGGGGAAGCAGCTATTCCAGAGACTGGTGGTGCGCACATTCAAGCTTCTGTACCTTCTGCTGGCTGGGAGTAGGGAGAAGAAGGAATGACTACTTAAGAAACAGGAAGTTTTCAAACTTGTTACAAGAGGGTTGATCTGACGAAGCTGATGAAAGATTAATTCTTTGAATCTGGGACCCTCCGCTCAGTTCACATTAACCAACCTGATCTCCCGGTGGCTCAGCACTTCAACTCTCCCTCCCATTCTGAATCCGACCTTTCTGTCCTAGGCCTCCTCCATGGCCAGAGTGAGTCTCACAGCAAATTGGAGGAGCAGCACCTCATATTTTGCTTGGGTAGTTTACACCCCAGCGTATGAACATTGACTTCATCAATTGCAGGTAGTCCTTGCTTTCTCCCTCCCCCCCCCCTTCCCAGATCACCCACAGCCTACTGTCTCAACCTCTTCCTTTCTTTTTCCCGCCCCCCCCCCCCCCCCCCCCCACATCAGTCTGAAGAAGGGTCTCGACCCGAAACGTCGCCTATTTCCTTCGCTCCATAGATGCTGCCACACCCGCTGAGTTTCTCCAGCACTTTTCTCTGGCAGAGATGGAGGCTCCTTTAACTGTTGTGTCCCTTTGACAACTCGTTTGCAATTTCCCGTCTTTCTGCTCTCTGCTCACTGAGAAGGGCTTGTTTCATTGCCGCGTGACACCATAACTCACGGACTTGTCAGCTGAGGCCTCTGAGGCTTCCCCCCCCCCCCCCCCCCTTTAAGCTTTCCCATTAATGGCATTCCAGCTGTAACATCATCGACTAGACCCCTGACACCGACAGACTCCCACTGGAAATCCATCGCCCACATCCGCACCACTTGGTGCCCCAGTCATGGGTCGCCAGTTCAAATCCTACGATATGATACGATACGAGAGAATGGAACTTTACTTACCCAGGAGGGAAATTGGTCTGCCAACAAGATGTTCAAGAAGGAACTGCAGATGCTGGAAAAATCGAAGGTAGACAAAAATGCCAGAGAAACTCAGCGGGCGTGGCAGCATCTATGGAGCGAAGGAAATAGGCGACGTTTCGGACCAAAATCCTTCTTCCTACACAAGACACAAAAAACAAAAAACACAAGATTCATGAAACATTAAATTAAAGTGACGAGTGGAAAGGATTGGGGACGTGCAGAGATTGGGGAGGGGTGGGGGTGGGGGGGGGGGGGGGGGTGGGGGGGGGGGGGGGGGGGTGAGTCAGTCTACCTCTCGACAGGACTTGTACAGTTTGATAGCCACAGGGAAGAATCCTGTGGCATTCTGTCCTGCACTTTGGTTGCCACGATGGGAGTTGTGAACTTAAGCTCAAGGAAACGGACACATTGGTTCACGAGTTGACGTAGCATTGAACCTGGCTCATCCACGTCCCTCTGGCAAGGGGATCACCCCTTCCTCTCCTTGACGGTCTTACCCGGTATCCAGTCCCATACGTTTGATCTTTGACACTCCCAGGGCAACTTGGAATGGGCAATGAATCCCGCCTAGTCCGCTGTTGCCGACATCCCAAGGCCAAGTATTTAAAAAAAAAATTAAATTAAATCCCTGGCCTGACTTGCCTGGTGCTCCATATGCAATTGGTCCCGACTTTCTTCCCATTCATATGAGGTGCTCAGAAGGACTCTGTGGTCCATGGGCAACCACTGGTTGGCATCGACCGTCCGACTCATAGCAACCATTGGCATGAGTGAGTAATGTGGCTTGTGGCATTGGAAAATAGTTTTCACCCATTCTCAATGTGTCTCGTATTTGCACCACTCGCACAGGATATATTTCATTCAGTTTTATTATAAAAGAAGAGAATATTTATATGTTTCTGTCACCCACGGCCATGGATCGATCGTTCACCGCGCGTTTGCTGTGTTGCCACCTGATGTGGCCCTCCGTGTTTAGTTTTGGGGGGGGAAATGGGGGGTGGTGGGGGGGGGGGGGATGGCCTGACAAGCCCACAACCTAAGGGATGAAAGGAAAGTAGAAGAACAGAAAAACACCAGATGAATTATGCAGTCAGCGTTTTACTTTCAGCCGATGCTGAAACTGAAGAAATGAACTGCATAAATAAAAGCGAAAAGGCTTTCCACTCGATCCACCAGCGTCCCGAAACGACATTGGGATGGTTTAGTTGAGTTTTAGTTTAGTTTAGAGATGCAGCGCAGAAACAGGCCCTTGAGCTCGCCTAGTCCGTGCCGAGACCATCGGTCCCCGCATGTTAACACTATCCTACACAAATTTACAATTATACCAAAGCCAATTAACCTACAAACCTGTATATCTTGGGAGTGTGGGAGGAAACCGAAGATCCTGGAGAAAACCCACGCGGTCACGGGGAGAACGTACAAACTCGCTCAGATTAGCACGGGGTGTCAGGGGTTCTGGGGAGAAGGCAGGAGAATGGGGTTTGGAGGGAGAGATAGATCAGCCATGATTGAGTGGCAGAGTAGACTTGATGGGCCGAATGGCCTAATTTTGCTCTTATCACTTATGACCTTATGAAACTCCGTACGGCCAGCACCCGTAGTCAGGGTCGAACCCGGGTCTCTGATGCTGTGAGGCAGCCACTCTACCGCTGCGCCACCGTGCCGCCTATCTTGATCAAGTTACAATAGAGTTGGTCTTAGAATCATAGACTCATAGTCACACAGCGTTGGAACAGGCCCTTCCACCCAACTTGCCCACAGCAGCCAACATGTCCCATCTACACTAGTCCCACCTGCCTGTGTTTGTCCCATATCCTTCTAAACCTGTCCTATCCATGTACCTGTCTAATTGCTTCTTAAACGTTGCAAAAGTCCCCACTTCAGCTACCTCCTCCAACAGCTTGTTCCATACATCCACCACCCTCAGTTTTCTATACAATCTATTCCCCTTCGGCTTAAACTTATATCCTCTGGTCCTCGATTCACCTACTCTGGGAAAGAGACTCTGTGTATCTATCTACCCGATCTAATCCTCTCATGATTTGTTACCACGTTCCACACACCCACCACCCTTTGCGTGAAAAGGTTACACCACAGGTTCCAATTGAATCTTTCCCCCCTCACCTTAAACCTGCCTTGTTCTGTAATATTTAGCTGTGTTTTGAATGACCCGCATTTTGTATTGTTTCCCAACTTCGCATAATTAATCCAGACCTCCCACAGAGGCGGCTGGTCGGGCGAGGAGAGGGACGTTGGGTCATGGAGCTTACCTGGGATTTACCTGGGATTTACCTGGGGTTTACATGGGGTTTGCCTGGGCTCACCTGGGCTCACCTGGGGTTCACCTAGACTCACCTGGGCTCACCTGGGCTTACCTAAGGATCTTATAGAAACATGTAGAATTATAAAAGGACTGGACAAGCTAGATGCAGGAAAAATGTTCCCAATGTTGGGCGAGTCCACAACCAGGGGCCACAGTCTTAGAATAAAGGGGAGGCCATTTAAGACTGAGGTGAGAAAAAACCTTTTCACCCAGAGAGTTGTGAATTTGTGGAATTCCCTGCCACAGAGGGCAGTGGAGGCCAAATCACTGGATGGATTTAAGAGAGAGTTAGATAGAGCTCCAGGGGCTAGTGGAATCAAGGGATATGGGGAGAAGGCAGGCACGGGTTATTGATTGGGGACGATCAGCCATGATCACAATGAATGGCAGTGCTGGCTCGAAGGGCCGAATGGCCTCCTCCTGCACCTATTTTCTATGTTTACCTGGGCTTCCCTGAATCAGGGCGCACCAGTACTTGCAGCATGTGGACCCGACTTTGGACTTGAATGTAATAATATTTGTCATTCAAACACATAAGTATACATTTGAACGAAATGTCGATCGTCACGGGGCTGAGGTGCTAGGTGTATAGTGGTTGATATTGATGTAAGGTGCGAGTGCAGCGCGTGTGTGTGTTTAAGGTGAGGTGTATGTGTGTGCTGGGTGGCAGCCAGGGGGAAGAGGCTGTTGCATGTCCTGGAGGTGCTGGCCTTGATACTCCGGTACCTCATGACGGACTGCAGAGGGGCAAAGAGTCCAAGGGAAGGGGCGGTGGAGGAGTCCTTTGTAATGTTGGGGGCTTTGCGGAGGCCTCTTTTGCTGAAAACGTCCAGAATGGATGGGAGGGGTTCCCCTGACCATGTTCTCCGCTTGTGCTGACTGATGGCGGCAGTTGCCGTCCCTGCGGCTGGTCATGGCGCTCTCTGTGGTACCTGTGAGGATGGGTGACGATAGAGAGGATGGGTGGGGGGGGTGGGGGGGGGGAAGCCTGGCTCGTTTCAGCCTCTTGAGGAAGTACAGCCCCTGCTGAGCCCTCCCGGCCAGGTGTGTACCGTGGAGATTCCTTGCACTTTGGACTTTTTCTTAGTAAACGGAGCCAAAATATGAAGAGTGTGCATTTGTGAGTTTTATGTAAAAGAATCTCACTGTGCTGTGCATACATGACAATAAAGAACGGCGCAGCGGTAGAGTTGCTGCCTCACAGCGCAAGTGACCCGGGTTCAATCCTGACTACGGGTGCTAACTGTACAGAGTTTGTACGTTCTCCCCATCACCGGCGTGGGTTTTCTCCGGGTGCTCCGGTTTCCTCCCACACTCCAGAGACGTACATGTTTGTAGTTTAATTGGCTTGGTGTAAATGTAAAAAAAATGTGTGTAGGGTAACGTTATGCGGTGTGTGGGGATCGCTGGTCGGTGTGGACTCGGCAGGCTGAAGGGCCTGTTTCCGCGCTGTATCTCTAAACTAAACTAAAACTCAATGGGGAATCCTGCGATTCACTGGGAGCTGTGCGTCTTCCGTTATGGAGTGAGACTGACCACGGCAGAGCTCTTTGCAAATATTGTGGCTGTCACTTCACTGGTACTTATGTGTGTTCTGACATGGAAAATGTCTTGTGGGATGGTTTGGAATGTTGCAGCACAGAGGATTAGGAATAGACTATTCAATCACCTTTATTCCATTCTGTGATTCCATTAGATCATGTCTGATGGGCATCTCAACTCTATATACAGATCGTGACACCACATCCTTTACTCCATTCGCCTCATGAAAATAGTTCAACCTTTGAGGTAAAGATTTACAGTTTTAGTTTCCACTGCTCATCGGTCGAAACATTATTTCCTGATTTCACACTTGACTGTTTGGTTTAGAGATACAAGGCGGAAACAGGCCTTTCGGCCCACCGAGTCCGTGCTGACTAGAGATGACCCGTCCACACTAGCACTATCCCACACGCGCACTAGGGACAATTTATAATGGTTTGAAGCCAATTAACCTACAAACCAAGAGACAGGTCAGGAGAGTTTTATTGTCATGTGTCGCAGATAGGAGAAAAACCCACGCAGGTCACGGGGAGAAGCTAAAAAACAAACAGCATCCGCAGTCAGGATTGAACCCGGCTCTCCAAGGCAACAAATCTGTCACTACAGAGGAGGTTTACCAGAATGCTGCCTGGATTAGGGAGTTTCAACTACAGGGAGATGTTGTTTAGTTTAGAGATATCGATGGTTCAAATAAGTAAGTAAGTAAGTTTATTGGCCAAGTATTCACATACAAGGAATTTGCCTTGGTGCTCCACCCACAAGTAACAACATGACATACAGTGACCGTTACGAATGACTCAGAAAACACTAAACATTAATAATAATAAAACATTAATGATAAAACGCCATTGATCAAGCACGTGAACCAACAAAATACCAGATCAAAGGGAGGCTACAGATTTTTGGCTGTTGAGTAGAGCAACTACTCGTGGATAAAAACTGTTTTTATGTCTGGCTGTGGCAGCTTTGACAGTCCGGAGTTGCCTTCCAGAGGGAAGTGATGCAAAGAGTTTGTGGCCAGGGTGAGAGGGGTCAGAGATGATCTTGCCCGCTCGCCTCCTGGCCCTTGCAGTGTACACTTCATCAATGGAGGGAAGGCTGCAGCCAATAACCTTCTCTGCTGATTGGACGATTCGCTGCAGCCTCTAGGTGTCGTGCTTGGTGGCCGAGCCAAACCAGACCATGATGGAGAAGGTGAGGACAGACTCTACGATGGCCGTGTAGAATTGGACCATCATTGCCTGTGGCAGATTGTGCTTCCTCAGCTGCCGCAGGAAGTACATCCTGCGTTGTGCCTTTTTGACTGTGGAGCCATTGTGTAACATTAATACAAGGGACAGCTTGGAAACAGGCCTTTTGGACAAACCGAGACTGCGCTGACCAGCGATCACCCATAACTAGTTCTATCCTACACACTAGGGGCAATTTAAAGAAGACAATTCACCTACAAACCTGTACGTCTTTGGAATGTGGGAGGAAAGGAGATAATGATGGACTTCAGGAAGTGAAGCGGAACACATGCCCCAGTTTTCATGTACGTTGCCTGAAGTAGAGATGGTTGAAAACTAAATTCCAAGGAGTCAATATCAGCAACTACTTGTCCTGTACCACCCATATTGAAGCAATGACCAAAAAGGTCGTTGATTAGTACGGGTGTCAGGAGTTATGGGGAGAAGGCAGGAGAATGCGGTTAGGTGGGAGAGAGATAGATCAGCTGTGATTGAATGGCAGAGTAGATTTGATGGGCCAAATAGTCTAATTCTGCTCCTATCACTTATGGCCTTATGAGAAAGCACACTAATACCTCTACTCCCTCAGAAGGCTCAGGAAGTACACCTCTCACCGACTTCTACAGATGCGCCGTGGAAAGCATTTTATCGGGATGCATCACAGCTCGGTTTGGGAACAGCTCCGTCCAAGACCGCAAAGAAATTGCAGCCAATTGTGGACGCAGGCCAGACCGTCGCACAAACCAACCTCCCTTCTGTTGGCACCAGTTACACCTCACGCTGCCTCGGCAAGGCCAGCAGCATCATCAAGGACCAGTCGCACTCCCTCTTCTCCCCTCTCCCATCGGGCAAAAGGTAAATAAGTGTGAAAACGCACAACTCCAGATTTTCTTCCCAACTGCTATCCGGCAACTGAATCATCCTACCATGACCAGAGAGCAGGACTGAACTACTATCTACCTCATTGGTGACCCTCGGACTATCCTTGCTCGGACTTTGCTGGCTTTACCTTGCACTAAATGTTATCCCATTATCATTTATCGATACTCTGATTATAAAGGATTATGTGGATAGGAATGGTTTAGAAAAGAATAGCATCTCATATTTCGCTTGGGCAGCTTACACCCCAGCGGTATGAATATTGACTTCCCTAACTTCAAGTAACCCTTGCTTTCCCTCTCGCTCCCTCCCTCCCCATCCTAGTTCTCCGACTAGTTTCACTGTCTACCTGATTGTATGGCTCATCCTCACATTCCCCCCAACTAACCATGAACCATTCCCTTGATCATCGTCCCCTTTGTTCTGTGTTTTCACACCTCACCTTTCCATACCTCTGTGTCCCCCTCTCCCCTGACCCTCAGTCTGAAGAAGGTTCTCGATCCGAAAAGTCACCCATTCCTTCTCTCCAGAGATGCTGCCTGTCCCGCTGAGTTACTCCAGCATTTTGTGTCTTTCAAAGGTTTAGAAAAGTTAAAAAAGTTCTCTGGATGCTTTGAAGAGAGAGCTAGATGGGGCTCTTAAAGATAGCGGAGTCAGGGGATATGGGGAGAAGGCAGGAACGGGGTACTGATTGGGGATGATCAGCCATGATCACACTGAATGGCGGTGCTGGCTCGAAGGGCCAAATGGCCTACTCCTGCACCTATTGTCTATTGTCTATTATCTTTTGTCTATTGTCTAGAAATGTTTCACAAGTTCGCAAATTATAGGAGTAGAATTAGGCCATTCGGCCCATCGAGTCTACTCCACCATTCAATCATGGCTGATCTCTGCCACCTAATCCCATTTTCCTGCCTTCTCCCCATAGCTCTTTGACTCGCGTTCTAATCAAGAACTTTTCTATCTCTGTCTTAAAAATATCCACGTATGATGGATATCCTCCATAGTTAGATAGAGCTCTAAGGGCTAGCTGATCAAGGGATGTGGGGAAAAGGCAGGCACAGGGTACTGATTGTGGATAATCAGCCAATGATCACAGTGAATGGCGGTGCTCGAAGGGCCGAATGGCCTCCTCCTGCAACTACTTTCTATGTTTCTATGTTTTTATACGCAGGCTGTCGGGACTAGCATAGATGGGGGCATCTTGGTGGTCATGGACAAGTTGGGCCAAAGGGCCTCTTTCAGTGCTGTGTGACCACAAATCTATCACCCTAAGAGGTAACGACACTCTTCCGACCAATCCTACCGACTTCATTAAAAAGATCAAGAAACTTGGATTTTGAGTGAGAATTGCAAATACTGGAAATTCAACAGAAAACTTTAAAATGTTGAAAATGTTCAACAGGACAAGCACCATCAGTACATCAGAGAAACAGAGTCAACTTTGCAGGTCAAAGTAGGAACACCGCCACATTTTAAGTTGTTCATAAGTTATCGGAGCAGAATTAGGCCATTCGGCCCATCAAGTCCACTCTGCCGTTCAATCATGGCTGATCTATCTTTCCCTCTCAGTCCCATTTTCCTGCCTTCTCCCCATTACCCCTGACACCCGTACTAATCAAGAATCTCCACCTTAAAATATCCACTGACTTGGCCTCCACAGCCTTCAGTGGTAATCAAATCCACAGATTCACCACCCTCTGACTAAAGAAATTCCTCCTCCTCCTCTCCTTTCGAAAGAAACTTTTATTCTGCGGCTCTGACCTCTGGTCACTGTTTCCGTGCTGTAATTGTTATATGGTTATATGGTTATATATCCGAAGATCTTTCCTGGTCCCAGCATACTGATGCAATTGTAAAGAAAGCACATCAGCGCCTCTACTTCCTGAGAAGAATACGGAGTGTCGGTTTGTCAAAGAGGACTCTCTCGAACTTCTGCAGGTGCACAGTGGAGAGCATGCTGACCGGCTGCATCGCGGCTTGGTTCGGCAACCTGAGCGTCCAGGAGCGGAAAAGAATGCAGAAAGTTGTGACCACTGCCCAGTCCATCATCGGCTCTGATCTCCCTACCATCGAGGGGATCTATCGCAGTCGCTGCCTCAAAAAGGCTGCCAGCATCATCAAGGACCCACACCATCCTGGCCACACACTTATCTCCCCGCTGCGTTCAGGTTGAAGATACAGGAGCCTGAAATCTGGTACATCCAGGTTCAGGAACAGCTACTTCCCCACAGCCATCAGGCTATTAAACTCGCCATCTAACAAACTCTGAACTATAACAGCCGATTGGACTTTATCTGTTTATTTATGTGTCTATGCTATATAGACACACTGAACTGTTCTGTATTTATGCTTACTATATTCCGTTGTGCTGCAGCTAGCTTGAATTTCATTGTCATATCTGGGACATGACAATAAACTCTTTAAGAAGGAACAGCAGATGCTTGAAAATCGAAGGTAGACAAAAGTGCTGGAGAAACTCAGCTGGGTGCAGCAGCATCTATGGAGCGAAGGAAATAGGCAACGTTTCGGGCCGAAACCCTTCTTCAGACACTGACAATATTGTCTACCTGACAATAAACTCTCTTGACTTGACTTGGTCCTGGACTCTCCCACTGGTGGAAACATCTTCTCCATACTCGCTGGAATTTAGAAGATTGAGGGGTGATCTCATAGAGACTTACACAATTCTTAAGGTGGTTGGACAGGCTAGATGCAGGAAGATTGTTCCCGATGTTGGGGAAGTCCAGGACAAGGGGTCACAGTTTAAGGATAAGGGGGAAGTCTTTTAGGACCGAGATGAGAAAATCGTTTTTCACACAGAGAGTGGTGAATCTGTGGAATTCTCTGCCACAGAAGGTAGTTGAGGCCAGTTTGTTGGCCATATTTAAGAGGGAGTTGGATGTGGCCCTTGTGGCTGAAGGGATCAGGGGGTATGGAGAGAAGGCAGGTACAGGATACTGAGTTGGATGATCAGCCATGATCATATTGAATGGCGGTGCAGGCTCGAAGGGCCGAATGGCCTGCTCCTGCACCTAATTTCTATGTTTCTATGTTTCTACATCCACTCTATCCAGGCCTTTCACTATTCGGTAAGTTTCAATGAGGTTCCCCCTCATCCTTCTAAACACCAGCGAGTATAGGCCCAGTGCCATCAAATGCTCATCATACCTTAACCCACTCATTCTTGGGATAATTCCTGTAAACTTCCTTTGCACCCTCTCCAGCGCCAGCACATCCTTCCTCAGATACGGGGAGGCCCCATGGCAGAACCGTCCAGGTCGCGGGGCTGGAAACTGGAAGTATCCCGAGCTAATTCTGCTACCGCCAACATCTATTGCAACATGTGATGGCTCCCACTGATTGTCGACGGAAGCTTGTGTCCTTTTCAGGACGGACGATGACAGGGAGGCCAACATTTGTAACAAGATGGACACAAAAAGAAGAAGATATGGGGAGCAAAGCTGCTTGCAATACTCCAAATGTGGTCTGACCAGTGCCTTATAGAGAGAGCCTCAGCATTACATCCCTGTTTTGTATTCAATTCCTCTCTAAATAAATGCTAGCATCGTGTTTGCTTTCCTTACTACTAACGATTTGACTAGCAAATTAACTTTTTGGGAATCCTGCATCAGCACTCCCAAGTCCCTTTGCACCTCTGATTTCTGAATTCTCGCTCGATTTATTCCTTTATTCTTTGATGCCTTTATTCTTACTACCTAGTAGGAACTTGCAGTGAAGGGGAAAACAATGTGTTTTGTATATAGTTCTCTCCTGTCCAAAGATACTAGAGGAGCTTTGCTCCTGTCTGTCTGTCTGTCTGTCTGTCTGTGAGTGGGTGCAGCCATTTTGGGTTGTCTTGCTGCCAGCATCGAGTAATATAATAAAGACTTCTGTTGCACCTTGAAGACTCTCAAGTTTCATAGAAAACGAACACGAAACAAAGTGATGGGGAAACTCAGTGTGTCCGGCAGCATCTGTGGAAGGAATGGACGGATGACTTTTCAGGCCAGGCCCCTTCTCAAGAAATACAGATGCTGCCTGACCCGCCGGGTTCCCCCAGCACATTTTTCATAGAGTCATAGAGTAATACAGTGTGGAAACAGGCCCTTCAGCCCAACTCGCCCATACCGACCAACAATTTCCCAGCTACACTAGTGCCACTTGCCTGCGCTTGGTCCATATTCCTCCAAACCTGTCCTATCCATGTACCTGTCTAGCTGTTTCTTAAACGATGGGATAGTCCCAGCCTCAACTATCTCCTCTGGCAGCTTGTTCCATACACCCACCGCCCTCTGTGTGCAAAAGTTATCCCTCAGATTCCTATTAAATCTTTTCCCCTTCACCTTGAACACATGTCCTCTGGTCCTCGATTCCTCTACTCTGGGTAAAAGACTCTGTGCAGTTCCTTGTATCTCAGAGATGCTTTGTTCCATACTGTATCTTCTGGAGAAAAAAAAAAT
This sequence comes from Okamejei kenojei, assembly GCA_035221665.1. Lineage (NCBI taxonomy): Eukaryota > Metazoa > Chordata > Chondrichthyes > Rajiformes > Rajidae > Okamejei > Okamejei kenojei. Next base: position 26,610,341 of record CM069133.1, read on the forward strand.
GAGGCCATTTCCAAGTTTAATCAAGTAACTCAAAATTCTTCCAGGAATTACTACACACGACTCACCCTCATTCTTCAAATGTATTTTCTGCATTGGGTACATGGTGAGAAATATATGATTTTTCATTCAAGGGAGGTGGTTTCAGAGCTCAGCCACCATTTAATTGCTCACCCATATTTGCCCTTGAGAATTACCCATGGCTTAAGATGCAGGCCCTTTCCTCCCCTCCACACCCCCTCCCCGCCCCTCCATATAACCTTAGGCCTCCTGAAAATCACTGAGTTTTGAGACGAGAAGTTTTTACTTTATTTAATTATCTTTTCGATTTGGGAAGTACTGACTATCCATTCCTGCCAGAGGAGGTAGTTGAGGGAAGTATTTTCCCACACCGACAACACGTCCCATCTACACCATCATGTCCAACACACATTGTGGGCTGAAATGTGTACTTTATTATGTGATGTATTTTATACCATCGACCTAAAGAATGAACATATTCAATGTTAAAATGACTGATTTCGACTCCTCGCTTCAGTTTGGATTGAATATAAGGTAGCACGATGGCATAGTCGCTGAGTTGCTGCCTTACAACGCCGGAGACCCGTGTTCAATCCTGACTACGGGTGCCGTCTGTACGGAGTTTGTACGTTCTCCCCGTGACCATGTGGGTTTTTTCCAGGTGCTCTGGTTTCCTTTCAAACTCCAAAGACGTTCAGGTTTGTAGGTTAATAGTAAGATTAAACGAGGACTTACCAGTTCGAAGTTTGATCATTATTTTATGAGGAGTAACGATGAGGGATTACGTGAAGAAGCCCCGCCTGGCGCTTGATCAGCATACTTCAAAGCAGCGGCATAAAAAACACAGAACATAATAGCCGGAGTAAGATAGTGAGGCTCAACATAGATTTAGAACTACCAGATGATCATTTATTTTATGAGGGTTGGGAGTGGAGGGCATGTAATCCCTCATCGTTACTCCTCATAAAATAATGATCAATCTTCGAACTGGTAAGTTCTCGTTTAATCTTACTATTTTACTTCGGAGTCACGTGAGTGACTACATGAAGATTTTGTAGCTTCTGTGTTTTTTATGTCGTAGACTCATTCCATACGACAATCTGGCTCAATCAACACAGTAATGAGCAAATAACACATTTTTTTCCCAAACATTGCCTCAGTTTATGTGATAAATTTTTTCCATTATAAAAGAATGAAAGTAATGCCCTTTCCATTGAAAGGCAAATTTATCACCAAAATATCAATTGATAATATAATTTGATAGTATAAACAAAGCAACAATTACAGAGAACCCAATACTCCGTGTCCAATCCTGACACCATGACTGGTTCCTTGTAACTTTAATATTTATTTTACACCCTCCTGCGGCCTTGAATCTTTGCTCGAGCGGCCCATCCTGTGCCATTCCTGTGAATGTATCTACCTCCTTAATGGAGTGATTTTCCACATCTCAATGTCTAGTTCCACTGAGTCTTAAACATGTTTTAACCATCTAGAATGTAATTATCTAGAACCATCAGTTTTTACTGATACTTAATGTGTTTTTTGTGTGTAATAAGTAGTGCTGTCTCACCACTACAGAGACTCTCACCTACTTTAACATATTGAGTCAATGCTGACCCACACACAATTTTTGGCCGACAGGATATGCTTAAATTTTACCTTGGTTCCAGCTCTTCTTAGTCTGCTTTGTTTGGTAAATTCATAAACATATAAGATAATGTAATCTCTAGCCACATGCAATTATATAACGCAACATTTGCAATGTTTGCACTCTCATGCTGATACTAAAGTCATGAGCATTATTACTTTCAATGTTAATTTTTTTAATCATTGATAGAATTGGAGTCCATTGCCTAAGGCAAGTCAGGACTATGCTGATCTCCCAACTTCTGTATTTCAACTTTGGACAGATTAAATATATATATATATATATATATATATATATCCCTTTTTCATATAGGGATATTACAAATGAGCCCGATAAATTCTTGGTCAGCAATTTGTCCTAAATAGGACGATAAACACTATGAGCTCTATTATTGGCCCTATCACTTAGATGCTGAGAAAAAATGCAATCCACAAGGAACTCCCATATATCTAATATGATAAAATAACTTTTACTGTCTGCAAAAGACTTCCAATTTCTTATAAACAAAATATTGTTTTTTAAAACTATTTCTCCAAATTGCAGGTTTAACATTCCTTTTGTACATAATTGTTATATTGTTATATTAGTTAAAACATTCATAGACCTCTTTGACCGTCAAACTGTTATAATGGTCTGGTCAAACCTGCAGATAGCCAAATTCATATCTTCATGCCATGGATGAATTTGTACAACAATAAAGTACTGCAACTATGAGTCATCATAACTGGTTCAAACATCACTCTCAACATTAATGAGAACCATGACAGTCCGGTTTTGGGCCACCAAAGTGCCCCTGGCAGCGTCCTGCCACATTTTCATCAGACACTGCCCTATCAGACAGAATGAGAAACATAAAAGAACATCTTTCCTCATGTATTTTAGCGAAATGCATCCACCGCTCCTGCTCTCGGTTTTCCCATGAGAAACATTTGAGAAATCGGTGATTTAATCTGGATACAAACAGATTAATGGTAAGTAATCCATATTACTGACAATGTTTTTTCCCATGATTTGTTGTGTGCGACAACATTGTCTCTTCCTTAGAGATAAACAGCTGAACTAAAACATTTTTAGAATACGCCACATCTGGTTACCCAGATGATCACTTGATAATGATCTTACTTGACCCATGTAATTGATATATGCCACAGCCGTGGTATTGTTCACCTGATTGGACATGCACACTTTCATAGTGGAGCAATAGGCATTTAATCTATAAAAACTCCTGATACTCCAATAATTAATACAAATGTTTGGAGAAAAAAATTCTTAGGACAATCCATTTGCAATTCCCTGGTGTTATTGTCCGTAGCCCATAAACAAGGGACGTATCAAATATTAACTTGATAAGAATAGATATTATACTTATCTTAGCCCAAATAATCACAGAAGCTATCCATCATCCGATAATACTTGCTTCAGCTTGCAACGGCTGCTAAGCTTATATATTTAAAGCAGCTTGTGGAACCTTTTCTATCCACCACTTTAATTCTGATAACGTATCCTTTGGTAATTGCATAGGCCTGTCAAAAGGCCTGCATACTCTTATAATGCTTGTGTTTTCCCTTTTTTGGAGCTTTTTTACTCTTTTACCTAAGCTCCTTCTCGGATGGAGGGACAAAGTTTGTCAACAAAGCAATGAGACATATTTGTAATATTGACATTTTGTTTCTCGGAATTTTTTTTCCCCCCCATATGGTGCTGAATTACTCCTAAACCCAGAATAGTAATTTAGGAATGTTTATGAATGCCTAAAACATAGTTTTTATTGGATGGGTCAGGACCCTTGCCTCTCAACAGGCTTGTAATTGCTGCACTAATTTGCAGCTGACTCCTGATCAACCTTCCAATTTAAAATGTGATCAAGATAAACCATGACCATGCCTCATTAGTGCAAGTGCTGATCTTCTTATCAGTGCAATTCTTGTTCCAATAATTATTTTGTAAAATATTTTTATTAGAAGTAATCACATATTAAGAAGAAATAATATAAAATCAAAAAAAAGGAAAATATTATTCGTCACATACATTCTTAATATTTTTAAAATTTACAGTCAATCTTATTTGTACTTCTATATTTTTTTATTTTATAACAGTAGGAAATAAAGATAGGTAATAAAAAGAAAAAGAAATAAGAAAGAGATAAATAAAATGAGTGGAATATTAAGCAAGATATTCTTCATTGGAGATATATTCATGATCTATTGTACATAATTCTTCATCTATTCCATTCAGGCTTCAGTCATGGCCTCGAACCGGACCACCTTAACCCTTTAAATATTCAATAAATGGAGAGTTGTTCCAATAATTATGTGAAAAAACTAGAACTGAGTTTGATCCATCAGACAATGTCTTAACTTGCAACAGCTGACCCATCTAATTAATTTCAAGCACCTGTAAATATGATAATAAATTGGTACTAAATACCAATCCTTCGAGTCTTATAGTAATGATTAACAATTTGTTAATAACAACTGTTTTTCAGTGTTGAAGATGTCCATTTTGATAAAATGTTTTTACACTGTAAAAGTGTATTTAAAATGAAGTATGGCTTCATTGTATGGCTTTACCACCACATCTTCCTTTTCCCTGGGGAAATTTACGATACTAATTTACTTACCTCCTTTATTGGAGATATTTTGGGTGCAAACCTAAAATCAATTTTTAGGTTTTCCTATACATGTGAACCAATTCCTTCTACAAATTCTTTTATAGATCCTTTACACATTAAAATAAATCAACCCTTTGCTATGCCATATCATTGATCATAACACACCTGTAATCTCCCACAACTGGAGATTTCATCAACTTCTTCTATAACAGGTTTTTGCACCTCTTCAAATGTACATGAAGCCTTATCTCCCCAATCATATGGGTTCACATAAGGCTGTGTTGGATAAATATTTATTTATCATACTCCTGCCTTTGTTTTGATCCATTATCAAATCTTTACATTGGATCATAATTTTGCCAAAGTTTAATGACCAATAGTCTTTCCTTTGTAATCAATGTCTCTGATTTATCCTGAGGCAGGTTTACTCCATAGATAATCAGGAGTTTAACATAACTTGATCAGTTTTGACCTGCAAATCTAAAGTGCAAAAATGGTCCCAATAACAGTTACATATTTATACATATATATTATATATTTTTATCCCATTGAGCTCCACAAACTAATGGCAATTTGTCTTTTTATTTAAAATGTTTTGGTTATTGTCACAATGTTTTACTTGTTTTACATAAGTAGTGATGCCACGCACCAGCTTGAAATACTTTGAAATCGAATTTCCTTATGTCTCCATATAATTGAGACATGGGTACCATAATCAGATTCACCGTTGATACCTTAATAAAACATAAAAGTGTTATCAATACTCTGCTGTTTCAACCATAACAGCTTTGGTGAGAGACCAATTAATGTTGGTTTCCATGGTTCCTTTCCATGGCCTCACTCCTTCATTCAGGTATCGTACTTAGTACACCTGTATGTATATTTGAGCTGTGGTAGGTACTTTATGACCAGCCACCACTATCAATGCACCTTTAGGGTCAGGTTTTTTTTTTTCATTTTCTTTTACTGCCCCGGTACTCCTGAGTTGTTCCTCAAGGAGACTACCTCCAAAACAATCCGAGGTTGATATTCCCACATTGGTAAATCCCACCATATATATTAATATATGGAAACCCCTCAGGGTCTGTTTTTGGGAATATTCTGGGCCTTTATAAACCCTTTGGTTGAATTTTTATTTTGGAGTCTTTCTCTATTAATTTTAAGCCATAAAGCATTTTTGTCTGGAGGCCTTTTTATTAGAACTTTTAAATCATGGCCTCTCTGACTTTTTTTTTAAATTTTCTCCCCACTGGAGTTTTCCTCATAGCCAAAAGTTTGTGGAGCAACTAAAGTCTCGCTAACGGTAATTTTAACGGCCACCGATATCGGAACCGGCTCCGCACTAATCTGCCGTCCCGATCGCTGAGTTTTCCCCTGGGACGCTTTTTAAACTCCGTTTTTTCCACCCAGAGTATTTTCTTTTATTTTTAACTTTTAAACTCCGTTTTTTCACCCGGAGTATTTATTTTTCTTTTTAACTTTTAAACTCCATTTTTTCACCCGGAGTATTTTCTTTTTCTTTTTAACTTTTAAACTCCGTTTTTTCACCCGGAGTATTTACTTTTATTTTTTGCTTTTAAATTCCGTTTCTTTTTAACTCCTGGTGGCTCTATACACCAGCCACGGAGTTAGGATATGCCCTGTAAGTAATTCGACTGTACGTACCTGCGGGCCCGTACCTACCGCTGTAGAGGAGCTGCGCTCTGCAGCTCTTGCTCTGCCGTCAGCGAGAACGTAATGCCGATCAAGCGCCAGGCGGGGCTTCTTCACGTAATCACTCACGTGACTCCGAAGTAAAATTGGCTTTGTTAAATTTTGAAAAACGTCCCTAGTGCGTAGGGTAGTGCTGATAGAGGCATAGGATGAGACAGCGTGGAAACACGATTTCGGCCTGACTTGGCCACACTGGTCAACATGCCCCAGCTACATCAGTCGCACATGCCTGCTAATATGCGGGGATCGCTGATCAGCGCGGACCCATCGGGCCTGTTTCTGCACTGTATCTGTACACTAAATTAAACCAAGAGATTTAGCCTTGAGCTATGGGTGTGGCTCTGTAAATGTAGCAGTCAAACTACAATTAGCCACTGAATGATAGGCTTCTCCGTGGATTGTCACCTTGTCGTGGTGGAGAAGCTTGTGTGGTCCTGAGATCCCGAGAGCGATGCCGTCTGCAGCTATGCTCCTGGTAGGACCACCCATGGCGGTAAGGTCGAGGGGGAGGTCTCTGACAAAGAGCAATCCAACCAAGACGGTGGAACAGGCGGAGGACGATGGCCGACCTTAGTGGAGCGTCTCATCGGCTGGGAAGGTGGATGAAGGCTGCAGCAGAAAAGGGTCTCCGGTCGTCTACGACCCCATGCCCCTGGATCCTGTCCCAGATCTGTCAAGGACCGTGGGGTGGCTGTCTGTGCACCAGTCTCCCCACGTTAAACAAAGTCACGCACAGGCGTCCTCCATGAGAGGACAGTCATAGTCGTTTCGAGTGACCGCCGATGATGATAGGCTTGATGGAATGATGTGACACCAGCTCATATGGCACGGCCATTGCACACGATAGTCAATGCAACAGTGTGACTCTAAATGGAGTATAAAAATGGAGATGCATTTCAGCACACTTAAAAAGTTGAAATTATTGCTTAAAATTGTTTTTAATATTGTAATTTTGCAGTTATTATTGATTATGATAGTTCAATGGATATTTTTAAGGCAGAGATGATAGATTCTTGATTAGTACGGGTGTCAGGGTTTATGGGGAGAAGGCAGGAGAATGGGGTTAGGAGGGAAAGATAGATCAGCCATGATTGAATGGCGGAGTAGACTTGATGGGCCGAATGGCCTAATTCTGTTCCTATCACTTATGAACTCTCTTCCAGCTTTCTCCCCCCGCCACAATCAGTCTGAAGAAGGGTCCCGACATGAAACATCTCCTATCCGTGTTCTCCAGAAATGCAGCCTGACCCGCTGAGTTACTCCAGCACTTTGTCTTTTTTTTTGTAAACCCCCTAACCTATATTCACCTATCACTTGCCAGACTTTGTCCCGCACCCACCTCTCTTCCAGCTTTCTCCCTTCACACCACAGCCAGTCCAAAGACGGGTCCCGATCCAAAATGTCGCCTATTCACGTTCTCCAGAGATTCTGCCTGACACACTAAGTTACTCCAGCACTTTGTGTCTTCCCCCCCCCCCCCGTAAACTAGCACCTGCAGTTCCTTGCGACTAACAAATGTTGATGATGTACAATTTAGAAATCACTATTAAAATTTAAATTACTATTGATTAGTACGGGTTTCAGGGGTTACAGGGAGAAGGCAGGAGAATGGGGTTAGGGGGGAGAGATAGATCAGCCATGATTGAATAGTGGAGCGGACTAGATGGGCCAAATGGCCTGATTCTACTCCTACAAGTTCTGCCAATACGAAAGGCAGGTAAAAAATTCAGCACGTTTAATTGACAAATTTTTACAAGATGGCATTTAAAGTGATAACGGGGTGTCACGGTGGCGCGGCGGTAGAGTTGCTGCCTTACAGTGAATGCAGGGCCGGAGACCCAGGCTCCATCCCGACTACAGATGCTGTCTGCACGGAGTTTGTACGCTCTTCCCGTGACCTACGTGGGTTTTCTCCAAGATCTTCGGTTTCCTCCCACACTCCAAAGACGTACAGGGTTGTAGGTTAATTGGCTTGGTGTAAATGTAAAAATTGTTCCTAGTGTGCGTAGGATAGTGTTAGTGTGCGGGGGATCGCTGGTCGGCGCGGACCCGGTGGGCCGAAGGGCCAGTTCCTAAACGTAGAATCTCAACTTCTCAAGTTGCAATGATGGAATTTTGTAAGCAGAGCCATATCTTTCTATTTATTTATATATTTATCTATCTACCTATTTATTTATTTGGTTATTTATTTATTTATTTTTATCTTAGAGATACAGTGCGGGAGCAGGCCCTTAGGCCCACCGAGTCCGCACTGACCGGCGATCCCACCTACATGAACACAATCCTACACACATACGGGGCAATTCGCACATACACCAATGCCAATGCACGCGCAGCAAGGCAGCAACTCGACCGCTGCGCCACCGTGCCCGCATGGTAGTGTGTATCATGTAGCCGGAAGGCATTTTTTCGTGAGTGATCACATTAAAAACACCAAAGAGATGACTTCGGTAAAAGTACTTGCTGAAAGGAGGCAAGATGGCTCGGGGCATTAATGGTGAAGTGCTTAGAGAGAGGCTGGTCTCTGAAAGCTGGATAGGTAATCAGGCAGTCACAGGCAACTGTTTGCTATTAGAGCAGCTTTAACAGGTTTAAGCACGACACCATGCCGACTGGAAGATCAAACTGTGTTTCAGCGTTGATAGGCAAGATATTTTTATTGAAGATTTATCTGTGCAAAAGCAATGTACTTTTAGTTTGGTTTAGTTCGGAGGTACAGCACGGAAACAGGCCCTTCGGCCCACCGACCTGCGATCCCCACACACTAGCACTATCCTACACCAGGGACATTTTTACATTTTATACCAAGCCAATTAACCTACAAACCTGTACGTCTTTGGAATGTGGGAGATAACCAAATATCTCAGAGAAAGCCCACGCAGGTCACGGGGAGAACATGCAAACTCTGTACAGACAGCGCCCGTATTCAGGATCAAACCCGGGTGTCTGGCGCTGTGAGGCAGCCGCTCTACCGCTGCGCCACCGTGCCGCCCACTCACTGACTTATGGTCGGTCACAGCAGCAAAGAAGTCAACAAAGATTTTAAAGCCTTAAGGGGCTGTCCCACTGTACGATGTGATTCAAGAGCTCTCCCGAGTTAAAACAAAAATCAAACTCGTGTTAAGTACGTAGAATGTACGTAGCGGGTACGTCGGAGCTCGGGACGTCTCTAAGCGGCTCGTAACGCTAACGGCAGGTACTCGGGAAACGCGGTAAGCTCGGGAAGATTTTTCAACATGTTGAAAAAAGTCCACGAGAGCCCCGAGTACCTACGAGCGGCCATTACCGTAATTCTCCGAGTTCGAATCAGGGGAAACTCGGGAGAACTCTTGAATTAGCTCGTACAGTGGGACAGGCCCGTTACAGTGGATGACAAAGTACATCTTACTTAGACTTGACTTTAGACTTTGGAGTTTGTACGCTCTCTCTGCGACTGAAGCAGGGTCTCGATCTGAAATGTCACCCATTCCTTCTCTCCAGAGATGCTGCCAGGATGGAACAGGGGTGATCATTGGTCGACGCGGACCCGGTAAGCCAAAGGGCCTGTCTCCACACTGTATCTTAGAATGCGGCACGGTGGCTCAGCGGTAGAGTTGCTGCCTCACAGCGCCAGAGACCAGGGTCCCATCCTGACCACGGATGCTGCCTGCGCGGAGTTTGTACGTTCTCCTCGTGACCTGCGTGGGGGTTTTTTTCCGAGTTCTTCGGTTTCCTCCCAAACTCCAAAGACGTGCAGGTTTGTAGGTTACTTGTCTTGGTATAAATTAAAAATTGCCCCTCATGTGTAGGATAGTGTGCGGGGATCGCTGGTCAGCGTGGACCTGGTGGGCCGAAGGGCCTGTTTCCGTGCTGTATCTCCAAACTAATCTAAACTATAATTGTCCTTCATGTGTAGGATGGAACACGGGAGATGGTTGGTTGGGGCAGACTCGGTGAACGGAAGGGCCTGTTTCCATGCTGGATCTTTGCGAGCAATTTTGGGCACCATATCTAAGGATGTGCTGGCTCTGGAGTGGGTCCAGCGGAGGTTTACAAGAATGATCCCAGGTATGAGTGGGTTAATATATGATGAACGCTTGACGGCACTGGGCCTGTACTCAGTTTAGAAGGATGAGGAGACCTCATTGAAACTTACTGAATAGTGAAACGCCTGGATGGAGTGGATGTGGAGAGGATGTTTCCGCTAGTGGGAGAGTCTAGGACCGGAATTAATAGCCTCAGAATGAAAGGTCGTTCCTTTGGGAAGGAGATGAGGAGGAATGTCTTCAGTCAGAGGGTTTTGAATCTGTGGAATTCATTGCTATTTCATTTGGATAATTTTAAGGCAGAGATGGATAGATTCTTGATTAGTACGGGTGTCAGGGGTTATGGGGCAGGGGAGAAGGCAGGAGAGTAGGGTTGAGAAGCAAAGATAGATCAGCCATGATTGAATGGCGGAGTTGACTTGATGGGCCGAATGGCCTAATTTTGCTCCTGCAGTTTTATCCACATCACTAAAGTCCACTATGACAGAAGAGCAATGGGGCAACCTCACCTCATTGTCGGAGGTTGCAACCTTCACGTGGTCCACCCTGTTTCGACTAATGCCATCAACCTGATGTGCACAAACAAGATCAAATAGAACAAGTTGACCCGCAACTTTAGGCTGTGCACGCCATAAGCAAGAAGAAGAAGATCTCATTCTAAAGGAAATTCTTTGAGTCAAGCGACATTTGTGTGTTGGACACAAAATGCTGGAGTAAGGGTGCAGAAAAGATTTATGAGGATGTTGCCAGGACTAGAGGGTGTGAGCTATAGGGAGATGTTGAGTAGGCTGGGACTCTATTCCCTGGAGCGTAGGAGGATGAGGGGTGATCTTATAGAGGTGTACAAAATCTTGCGAGGAATAGATCGGGTAGACGCACAGAGTCTTTTACCCAGAGTAGGGGAATCGAGGACCAGAGGACATGGGTTCAAGGTGAACGGGAAAAGATTTAATAGAAATACGAGAGGTCACTTTTTCACACAGAGGGTGGTGGATGTACGGAACAAGCTGCCAGAGGAGGTAGTTGAGGCTGGGACAGTATCCCATCCCAACAGTTGGACAGGTACATGGGTAGGACAGGTTTGGAGGGTTATGGACCAAGTGCAGGCAAGTGGGACTAGGGTACCTGGGACATTGTTGGCCGGTGTGGACGAGTTGGGCTGAAAGGCCTGTTTCCCCACACTGTATTAGTCTATGACTCTATGACTCTATAACTCAACGGGACAGGCAGCATCTCTGGAGAGAAGGAACGGGTGACGTTTCGGGTCGAGACCCTTCTTCAGACATTTGTGTGTTGTTGGAACTACTCGGTTCATTGGTTTTGCTGTGTGGTGCATCACTTAAAACATTTTCATTTGTTTTTCTTTCCAGTGCTTGCCTTTCCGCCCTTGGTTATTACGAGCATTTGAAGTGAATCACATGAATAGTGAGACCGGGTTTTCCTATGGACATTTTCCATGCATGGGAGGAATGGGAACTTTAAGGGGAGTTCATGAACCGTAGAGATTATGTTACTTGAGGCACACATTCATCTAAAATCCTTCACCGAAAAAGACTAGAGGAGGAGCCGGCATGGTGGGGCAGCGGTAGAGATGCTGCCTTACACCTCCAGAGATCCGGGTTCGATCCTGACCACGGGTGCTGTGCGTACAGAGTTTTGTACATTCTCCCCGTGACCTGCGTTGGTTTTCTCCGGGTGCTCCAGTTTCCTCCCACACTCCAAAGACGTACAGATTTGTAGGTTAACTGGCTTTGGTAAAGCTTGTAAATTGTCCCTAGTGTGTGTAGGATGGTGCTAGTGTGCGGGGCTCGCTGGTCAGCGTGGACGCGGTGGGCTGAAGAGCCTGTTTCCGTGCTGTGACTCTCAACTAAACTAAATTCTGGTTCCACATCAGGACATGACAGAATTTAACCATGAGCTAACAGATCATTACAAATAAAACAAAGCTGGGTCGATACCCAGACTCAGAGATTGCAGAGCAGATTCGATGGGCCAAATAGCCTAAAGGGCCTGTCCCACTGTGGCGACCTAATCTGCGAGTTTAGAAGAGTTTGCGCTCAACTCAAGCTCGCAGCATTGTCGACACGTGGTCCTTGGAGGTCTATGTGACTCTCCTTCATGCTCGAGAGAAGCTCCCGCGTACTCGCGGCCTCAGTTTGGTCGAGGAGTATTTTTTAGCAGGCTGAAAAATTGTCCGTGGGTAAAAATTGGTTGGCATGGAAAAAAACGATATATTTTTGCTCGCAGGGTTAGTCAAAGTAGGTCGTAGTAGGTCAGCATGTTATTCATAGGTAATCGAGGGTAGTCGTAGATAGAATTCAACATAGTCGAAGGGAGGTCGAAGGAGATCGAAGGAGATCGTCTACATGTGCGTAGGAGGTTCTCTACATTGTCGAAGGAGGTCGTAGAAGGCTGTATGAGGTGTTCTACTTTGGCGATACAACACGACCATGACACTGTCCTTGACTCCCCTAAACTCTCCTAAACTCGCAAATTAGGTCCCCAAAGTGGGACAGGCTCTTAATACTGCTCCCATGTCTGATGGTTTCGGTTAGTTTAGTTTAGAGATGTAGAGCAGGAACAGGACCTTCGGCCCACCGTGTCCGCACCGACTAGCAATCCCCGCACACTAACACTATTCTACAATAGGGACAATGTTAATGTTAATACCAAGCCAATTAACCTACACACATGTACATCTTTGGAGTGTGGGAGGAAACCAAAGTCCTCGGAGAAAACCCACGCAGGTCACGGGGAGAACGTACAAACTCAGTACAGACTAGTGCCCACAGTCGGGATTGAACCCGGGACTCTGGCTTCGTAAGCGCAGTAAGGCAGCAACTCTACCGCTGCGCCACCGTGCCGCCCACGGTCTTATGTTACACATCACTTGGAACATTGAACAGTGCCACACTGGACAAGGCCCTTCAGCCCACAACGACCTTAATGAGCATGAACCCAAGACAAGCTAATCACCTCGACCTGTACGTGACCCATATCCTTCCGTGGGCCTGGATAGAGTGGATGCGGAGAGGATGATTCCCCTAGTGGGAGAGTCTAGTATCAGAGGGCACAGCCTCAGAATAAAAGGACGTGCCTTTAGAGAGGAGATGACTGGGAATTTCTTTAATCAGAGGGTGGTGAATTTGTGGAATTCATTGCCACAGAAGACTGTGGAGGCCAAGTCAATGGGTATTTTTAAGGTGGAGATTGGCAGGTTGGCATCAGTACGGGTGTCGGGGGTTATGGGGAGAAGGCAGGAGATTGGGGTTGAGAGGGAAAGATAGATCAGCCATTATTAAATGGCGGAGTAGGCTTGATGGGCCGAATGGCCTAATTCTGCTCCTGTAACATGAACATTCCTTGCATATCCAGGGCATATCAAAAAGCCTCTTAGTTGCCACAATCGTATCTGCTTCTACCACCATCTCTGCAGCGAGTTCCATGCACGCACCACCCTCTTTGTAAAAATATTGGCTCCACACATAGAAATATAGAAAATACTGTAGGTGCAGGAGTAGGCCATTCAGCCCTTCGAGCCAGCACCGTCATTCAATATGATCACGGCTGATCATCTAAAATCAGTACCCCGTTCCTACCTTCTCCCCAGATACCTTGATTCCCTTCGAACTAAGAGCTAAATCTAACTCTCTCTTGAAACCACCCAGTGAATTGGCCTCCACTGCCTTCAGTGGCGGAGAATTGCACAGATTCACAACTCTCTGGCTGAAAACGTTTTTCCTCATGTCCTTATTATCCAAACATCTCCTCATTAATTTGCCCCTCTCACATTAGAGCTAATCCCTCTGGACTTTGGCATTTCCATCCTGGGATGAAGAACAGGCCCTTCAGCCCACAATGTCTATGCCAAATATGCCAAGATGACCTCTTAACTGCCAGCACATGATCCATATACCTCCATTCCACTGCATATCCACGTGCATGTCTAAAAGCCCCTTAACTACACTATTGTATCTGCTTACATTACCACCCCTGGCAGTGTGTTCCAGGCACCCACCACTCTCAGTATAGAACAACCTGCCCCATAAGACGGTCACGGGGGCGCAGCGGGAGACTCGCTGCCTTGCAGCGAACGCAGCGCCGGAGGCCCATGGTTTGATCCCGACTACGGGTGCTGTCTGTACGGAGTTTGTACGTTCCCCCCGTGACCTGTTTCTCCGGGATCTCCGGTTTCCTCCCACACTCCAAGGACGTACAGGTTTGTGGGTTAATTGGCTTGGTAAATTTACAAATTGTCCCTAGTGGGTGTAGGATAGATAGTGTTAATGTGCAGGAGATCGCTGGTCAGCGCGGACCCGGTGGGCCAAAGGGCCTGTTTCCGCGCTGTATCTCTAAACGAAACTAAACTAAGCTAAACTAAAAGGTAGACAAAAATGCTGGAGGAACTCAGCAAGTGAGGCAGCATCTATAGAGAGAAGGAATAGGCGACGTTTCGGGTTGAGATCCTTCTTCAGACTGATGTCGGTGGGGGGCGGGAAGAAGAAAGGAAGAGGCGGAGACAGTGGGCTGGGAAGGAGGGAGAAAGCAAGGACTTCCTGAAATTGGAGAAGTCAATGTTCATACCGCTGGGGTGTAAAAAAACTGCCCAAGCAAAATACGAGGTGCTGCTCCTTCAATTTGTGCTGGGCCTCACTCTGACAATGGAGGAGGCCCAGGACAGAAAGGTCACATTGGGAATGGGAGGGGGAGTTGAGGTGCTGAGCCACCAGGTGATCAGGTTGGTTAGTGCGAACTGAGTGGAGGTGTTATGCCTCTTTTAAACTTCAGCCCTGGCTTTGACATTTACAGCCTGGGAGAAAAGGTTCTGTCTGTAATTTAAAAAAAATTTAAGATGGGCACAAAATGCTCAGTGAGTGAGACAGCATTTACGTAGAAAAGGAATGGGTGATGTTTCGGGTTGAGACCTTTCTTCAGACTGAGAGGCAGGTATGAAAGGATTCAGAACAAATCAGAGCCGGGGCCGTTGACCAAAGAAAGGTGGAGCCCACAATGGTCCATTGCTGGCTGTGGAAGAGGTGATAATGTGGGGGTATATGGATGTGAACAATGAAACTAGCAGGACCATTAGGGTTGGGGGGGGGATGGAGATAGAGAAAATGCAGGGGGTTACTTGAAAGTAGAGAAATCGATGTTCATACCGCTAGGTTGTAAGCCGCCCAGGCGAAATATGAGGCGCTGTTCCTCCAATTTGCAATGGGCTTCACTCTGACAGTGGAGCAGGGCCAGGGCAGAAAGGTCAACGTGGGAATGGGAGGGGGAGTTAGAGTGTTGAGCGACCAAGAGATCATGCAGGCCTTGGCGGACTGAGTAGAGGTGTTCAACGAAACGATCGCCGAGCCTGGGCTTGGCCGCACCGATATACAGGAGTCCACACCTGGAACAGCGCATACAGTAGATGAGGTTGGGGGAGGTGCAAGTGAACCTCTGCCTCACCTGAAAGGACTGTCGGGGTCCCTGGACGGCGTCGAGGGAGGAGGTATAGGGACAGGTGTTGCATCTCCTGTGGTTGCAGGGGAAGGTGCCTGGGGAGGGGGTGGTTTTATATTACTAAGCTGTCATGTCAGGGCAAGTCTGCCATCATTTTGTAATCTGCAGTGCAGACACACAGTATTAGAATGATAAATACCATGTCTGCAAGGACATTGCACTCTCTGTATGATTAACTGTGAAATGTGTATGAAAACTGTGAAAGCCTTCATCGCAAGATTAATGGAGTATAAGAGCAAGGAAGTCTTATCGCAGCATTTGGGAGACCACACCTGGAGTACATTTTGGTCACCTTTACCTCATTGAATTGTACTGAATAGTGAAAAGCTTGGATAGAGTGGATCTGGAGAGAATGTTTCTACTAGTGGGAGAGTCTAGGACATAGCCTCAGAATTAAAGGCCGTTCTTTTAGGAAGATCTTCTTCTTGCGTTTGAGGCAGCAGAGGTTATGTAGCGCATCTCCAGGTGCTGTAGCCAGTTCAATGTGCTGTTGTCGAGGGCCGTGAGGTCTAGCCCTCCACCAGGGGGGGCGGAGGACAGCACAGTCAAAAATGACGTGCAGCGCTGTTTGCTGGTCTGCTCCACACACGCCGGCTGCTGATGGACGCAGCCCCCCAGCGATGTATGTTGGCGTTGAACCGGCCGACCCTGCACGGAGCCGGTTCAGGGCGACCCACTCTTTGCGGGGGCAGGTCCGAGCCGGGTGGGGCTGTGGTGTTCGGTGCAACGGTGAATTGAGGAGGTGGCGAAGTGTGTTCCCAGCTGGTTCTCCATGCTCCTGGTGTGTTGAAACCGGAGCCACAGAGGGTCGCCTCGTGACGGGAGAAGGGGGAGACGTGATGACAGGCGTTGAGGTCCCGGCTGCTGAGAGTCCTGGGCGAGGTGGTGCAGAGGATGTTTAGGAAGGAATGCCGTTAGTCAGAGGGTGGTGAATCTGTGGAATTATTTGCCACAGAAGGCTGTGGAGGCCAAGTCAGTGGATATTTTTAAGGCAGAGATTGACAGATTGTTGATTAGTACGGGTGACAGGGGTTATGGGGAGAAGGCGGGAGAATGGAGGAGGGATGGAGAGATAGGATTAGGAGGGAGAGATAGATCAGCCATGATTGAATGGCAGAGTAGACTGGCTGGGCCGTTTGGCCTAATTCTGCTCCTATCACTTATGATTATGAACATGACCTTATTAAATGAAGGATAAACTTGCATTGGTCGCAGTTCCAAGAACCTCACCAGCTTACATTCTGGCAAGAACAGGTTATCTTATACATGCTGGATTTTTGTTTAAAAAGTTTAAATGAGGAATGACAGGTCGAGCTTTATTACTATCACATGTACTGAAGTACAGTGAAAAGCTTTTGTCTCTGTGATATCAGATCGTATCGGATAATACTGTACATGAATACAATCGTAAGTTTGTAAGTTCTAGGAGCAGAATGAGGCCATTCAGCCCATCGAGTCTACTCCGCCATTCAATCGCTGGCTGATCAATCTTTCCCTCTCAACCCCATTCTCCTGCCTTCTCCCCGTAGCCCTTGATACCCGCACTGATAAAAAATATGAAGGGTGATCAGCCATGATCACATTGAATGGCGGTGCTGGCTCGAAGGGCCGAATGGCCTACTCCTGCACCTATTGTCTGTTGTCTATTATGTATTTATGAATACAATCATCAAATTACCAAATATCTTCTCTCTTCTTCCGTCACACACAATCGTCATACATCAATTCACGCCCTCCGTAAATGCACAATCTATTACCCAGAGTAGGGGAATCAAGAACCAATGGACATTGGTTTAAGGTGAGGGGGAAAAGATTTAATAGGAACCTTTTTATACAAAGGTGTATGGAACGAGCTGCCAGAGGAGGTAGTTGAGGCAGGTACTATCAGATCATTAAAAAAACATTTAGGCAGGTATATGGATAGGATAGGTTTAAAGGGATTAGGGCCAAACGCAGGCAGGTGGGACGAGTGTAGATGGACATGTTGGTCGGTGCGGGCAAGTTGGGCTGAAGGGCTGGTTTCCACGTTGTTTGACTTTATGACACTACGAATAAGGATAAGTCTTGACCTTAGGGAAAGGTACTAAATTGGGATAAGATCGATTACAGCATTATCAAGCGGGAGGTGGGGAGAGTAAATTGGTAGTGTGTAGGAAGGAACTGCAGATGCTGGTTTACATCAATGATGGACACAAAGTGCTGGAGTAACTAACCAGGCCAGGCAGCATCCTGACTTTTCGGGTCAGAGGTTTAGAGGGATATGGGCCAAACGCAGGCAGGTGGGACCAGTGTAGATGGGACATGTTGGTCCATGTGGGCAAGTTGGGTCGAAGTGCCTGCTTCCACACCATCTCTACCTCAGAGGGCGGTGGAGGCAGGTTCTCTGGATGCTTTCAAGAGAGAGCTAGATAGGGCTCTTAAAAATAGCGGAGTCGGGGGATATAGGGAGAAGGCAGGAACGGGGTACCGATTGGGGATGATCAGCCATGATCACATTGAATGGATGTGCTGGCTCAAAGGGCCGAATGGCCTACTCCTGCACCTATTGTCTATTGTTTATTATCTATATGCCTCTATGACTATGACCCGAAGCACTTTTCTCCAGAGATGCCACCTGACCCGCTGAGTTACTCTTGCAGTTTGCTTCCATCTTTGTTGTGTTTAGTTTAGTTTAGAGATACAGTGCAGACTAGCGATCCCCGCGCACTAACGCAATCCTACACACACTAGGGACAATTTACATTTATACCAAGCCTATTATCCTGCTACAAACCTGTACGTCTTCGGAGTGTGGGAGGAAACCGAAGACCTCGGAGAAAACCCACGCAGGTCATGGGGAGAACGTGCAAGACTACACCCGTAGTCGGGATCGAACCCGGGTCTCTGGCGCTGCAAGCGTTGTAAGGCAGCAACTCTACCGCTGCGCCACTGTGCTGAGCCGTCGTGTTGCGGTGTGGTGTGTATACGTGGTTGTATTGCGCTGCGTTGAGTTCTGGTTTGCGCCTTGTTCTTTCCAAACCTTGTTCAAACCTTCTCCATCATGGTCTGGTTTGGCTCGGCCACCAAGCACGACACCCGGAGGCTGCAGCGAATCGTCCGATCAGCAGAGAAGGTTATTGGCTGCAACCTTCCCCTCCATTGATGAACTGTACACTGCAAGGGCCAGGAAGCGAGCGGGCAAGATCATCTCTGACCCCTTTCACCCTGGCCACAAACTCTTTGAATCACTTCCCTCTGGAAGGCGACTCCGGACTGTCAAAGCTGCCACAGCCAGACATAAAAACAGTTTTTATCCAAGAGTAGTTGCTCTACTCAACAGCCACAAATCTGTAGCCTCCCTTTGATCTGGTATTTTGTTGGTTCACATGCTTGATCAATGGTGTTTTATCATGAATGTTTTATTATTATTAATGTTTAGTGTTTTCTGAGTCATCCGTAACTGTCACTGCATGTCATGTTGTTACTAGTGGGCGGAGCACCAAGGCAAATTCCTTGTATGTGAATACTTGGCCAATAAACTTACTTACTTACTTATATGATACCATGGTCATCCACGTCAATTATTCACACAGAACGGCACAATGATATACGTGGAACAAGAGTCCAAGTCATTCTGAAGTAAAACTTGCTTCAAATCGGCAGCTGCCCATACTGTCTACAAAGCAGCTCTCTCTATACAAGGATCACACTGTTATATCACGGCTATGGACAGAAAGAATATTCTTTGCAGTTCATTCATTCAATCAGTTTGAAGATATATAAAGCATCGTCTAACCAATGCACTCCTCACAACAATAAGCTTTTTGAATAGGTTTCCATGACAGGATCACAAATGGCCCTCTGTAGCGTTCTTTAATCAGCCCTTAATATATCCTAGTGAAGTCTGATATTCTTGTAGAGTCTTTCCACAAACCCTGTTTTCAACAGCCAACAATGGCCTGTTTAACTTTATCATCGTTCATTTTTTTTTGCACATCTTTCATTCATTTGTTCTATATCTCTCTGCACCACCGCCCATGTAGAAAAATAGGTGCAGGAGTAGGCCATTCGGCACCTTCGAGCCTGCACCGCCATTCAATGTGATCATGGCTGATCATCCACAATCAGCGGCCCCGCAGCAGAAGCGTCCAGGTCGGGGGGCTGGAAACTGGAAGTATCCGGAGCTAATTCTGCTACCACCGTCATCTATTGCGACAAGTGATGGCTCCCACTTATTGTCGCCAGAACTTGCGTCCTTTTCAGGACGGACGATGCCAGCGAGGTCAACATTTGAAACAAGATGGACACAAAAGGAAGAGGATCTAAAATCAGTACCCCGTTCCTGCTTTCTCCCCGCACCCCTTGATTCCTTTAGCCGCAGGAGCTAGAGAGCCTAACTCTCTCCTTTCCCTTTCCCCTGACTCTAAGTCTGATGATGGGTCTATCATTCCAAGTATTCCTTGCATCCCCTCTCCCTCCTTTCCTCCCCCACCCTTACTCATCCTGCCAGTTCCACTGTTCACATCCAAACAGCTCTTTGTTATCACCTCTTCCACTGCCAACAATGGACCATTGTGGGCTCCCACCTAACTTTGGTCACCGGTGCCGACTCCAGCAATTTGTGTCTACGGTGGGATGTGAAGATCGATTTCCATACAGCAACAATGTGTTTCATTGTTAATTATTTCATGCTGATTCCTGGCTTTGGCTGTAAGTCCCGGGGAATTAAAGCCCTCAAGGTCGGCTACGGTGAGGGCAGTCCCTGGGCCACGAGGGCTGGAGGGGGCCGGGCGAGGAGAGGGGACGAGGGTTCACGGGACGGTCCGGATGGAGGTGACGGGCCTTTGCGGCAGCTACAGCGGGGACTGGGGAACGGTGCCCCAAGCCTGGCCACTCTTGTATATAAACCCACTGGGCTGTTTCTGTGCATTCTCTACTTAGAAACATAGAAACATAGAAAATAGGTGCAGGAGGAGGCCATTCGGCCCTTCGAGCCAGCACCCCCATTCATTGTGATCATGGCTGATCGTTCCCTATCAATAACCCGTGCCTGCCTTCTCCCCATATCCCTTGACTCCACTAGCCCCTGGAGCTCTATCTAACTCTCTCTTAAATCCATCCAGTCATTTGGCCTCCACTGCCCTCTATGGTGGGAAATTCCACAAATTCACAACTCTCTGGGTGAAAAAGTTTTTTCTCACCTCAGTCTTAAATGGCCTCCCCTTTATTCTAAGTGTGGCCCCTGGTTCTGGACTCGCCCAACACTGGGAACATTTTTCCTGCATCTAGCTTGTCCAGTCCTTTTATAATTTTATCTTTTTCTATAAGATCCCCCCTCATCCTTTCTAAACTCCAGTGAATACAAGCCTAGTCTTTTCAATCTTTCCTCATATGACAGTCCCGCCATCCCAGGGATCAATCTCGTGAACCTGCGCTGCACTGCCTCAGTCACAAGGATGTCCTTCCTCAAATTAGGGGATTTGTACCGGGGATTGTACTGATGCATGACAATGATCTTACTGATCTGTATGAAATAAAAAATAATTTCACTCTACCTTGGTAGAGAGATGTAATAGGAAAAGAAGGGGATGAGCCATAAGGTGAGAGGGGGAAAGTTTAATGTAGATGCGCGGGGAAAGTCTTTACACAGAGAAAGGTGGGCGGCCTGGAACATATATTGCTGGGGTGGTGGTGGAGGCAGATACGATAGTGGTGTTTAAGAGGCTTTTAGGTAGGAAGTGCAGGGAATGGAAGTGCATGGAAGTGCAGGGAATAGAGGGATATGGATCATGTACGGGCAGATGAGATCAGCTCAGCTGGGCATCGTGTTCGATGCAAACATGGCGGGTTGGAGGGCCTGTTCCTGCGCTGTATTGTTCATTGTTCTAATTAGTTTAAGTTTAGTCTAGTTTCGTTTTTTTTTAATTAGTTTGTAGATAAAAACATAGAAACATAGAAAATAGGTGCAGGAGGAGGCCATTCGTCCCTTCGAGCCAGCACCGCCATTCATTGTGATCATGGCTGATCGTCCCCTATCAATAACCCATGCCTGCCTTCTCCCCATATCCCTTGACTCCACTAGCCCCTAGAGCTCTATCTAACTCTCTCTTGAATCCATCCAGTGACTTGGCCTCCACTGCCCTCTGTGGCAGGGAATTCCACAAATTCACAACTCTCTGGGTGAAAACGTTTTTTTCTCACCTCAGTCTTAAATGACCTCCCCTTTATTCTAAGTGTGGTCCCTGGTTCTGGACTCGCCCAACATTGGGAACATTTTTCTTGCATCTAGCTTGTCCAGTCCTTTTATAATCTTATATTTTTCTATAAGATCCCCCCTCATCCTTTCTAAACTCCAGTGAATACAAGCCTAGTCTTTTCAATCTTTCCTCATATGACAGTCCCGCCATCCCAGGGATCAATCTCGTGAACCTACGCTGCACTGCCCCAATCACAAAGATGTCCTTCCACAAATTAGGAGAACAAAACTGTACACAATACTCCAGAAGTGGTCTCACCAGAGCCCTATACAACTGCAGAACCTCTTTACTCCTATACTGAATTCCTCTTGTTATGAAGGCCAACATTCCATTAGCTTTCTTCACTGCCTGCTGTACCTGTAAGCCAACTTTCAGTGACTGGTGTACAAGGATGCCCAGATCGTGCTGCACCTCCCCAGTACCTAACCTAACCCAATTGAGATAATAATCTGCCCCCTATTTTTGCCGCCAAAGTGGATAACCTCACATTTATAACCATATAACCATATAACCATATAACCATATAATAATTACAGCACGGAAACAGGCCCTCTCGGCCCTTCTAGTCCGTGCCGACCATTTGTTTTCCCCTAGTCCCATCTACCTGCACTCAGACCATACCCCTCCATTTCCTTCACGTCCATATACCTATCCACTTTACTTTTAAATGTTAAAATCGATCCTGCCTCCACCACTTCTGCTGGAAGCTCATTCCACACAGCCACCACCCTCTGAGTAAAGAAGTTCCCCCTCACGTTACCCCTAAACTTCTGTCCTTTAATTCTCATGTCATGCCCTCTTGTTTGAATCTTCCCTACCCTCAATGGGAAAAACGTATCCACGTCAACTCTGTCTATCCCTTTCATCATTTTAAAGACCTCAATCAAGTCCCCCCCTTAACCTTCTGCGCTCCAAAGAATAAAGACCTAACTTGTTCAACCTTTCTCTGTAACATAGTTGCTGGAACCCTGGCAACATTCTAGTAAATCTCCTCTGTACTCTCTCTATTTTGTTGACATCCTTCCTATAACTAGGCGACCAAAATTGTACACCATACTCCAGAATTGGTCTTACCAATGCCTTGTACAATTTTAAACATTACTTCCCTACTCCTATATTCAATGCTCTGATTTATAAAGGCCAGCACACCAAAGGCTTTCTTTACCACCCTATCTACATGCGATTCCACCTTCAGGGAACTATGCACAGTTATTCCTAGATCCCTCTGTTCCACAGCATTCCTCAATTCCCTACCATTTACCATGTACGTCCTATTTTGATTTGTCCTGCCAAGATGTAGCACTTCACACTTAACAGCATTAAACTCCATCTGCCATCTTTCAGCCCACTTTTCCAAATGGCCCAAATCTCTCTGTAGACTTTGAAAATCTACTTCATTATCCACAACACCACCTATCTTAGTATCATCTGCATACTTACTTATCCAATTTTCCACCCCATCATCCAGATCATTGATGTACATGACAAACAACAGTGGACCCAACACAGATCCCTGAGGCACCCCACTGGTCACCGGCTTCCAACCTGACAAACAGCCATCCACCATTACTCTCTGACATCTCCCATTCAGCCACTGTTGAATCCATCTTGCTACTCCGCCATTAACACCCAAAGATTGAACCTTCTTAACCAACCTTCCATGGGGAACCTTGTCAAAGGCCTTACTGAAATCCATATAGACAACATCTACTGCTTTACCCTCATCAATTTCCCTAGTTACCGCTTCAAAAAATTCAAGAAGGTTTGTCAAACATGACCTTCCAGGCACAAATCCATGTTGACTGTTCCTGATCAGACCCTGTTTATCCAGATGCTTATATATATTATCTCTAAGTATCCTTTCCATTAATTTGCCCACTACTGACGTCAAACTAATAGGTCTATAATTGCTAGATTTATTCTTTATTTATCTATATTATACTGCAAATGCCCACTCACTCAACCTGTCCAGGTCACCCTGCAACCTCCTAACATCCTCTTCACAGTTCACACTGCCACCCAGCTTTGTGTCTTCCACAAACTTGCTAGCATTACTCCTAATTCCCTCTTCCAAATCATTAATAATTGTGGCCCCAACACCGAGCCTTGCGGCACTCCACTCGCCACTGCCTGCCATTCTGAAAAGGACCCGTTCACTCCTACTCTTTGCTTCCGGTCTGCCAACCAATTTTCTATCCATGTCAACACCCTACCCCCAATACCATGCGCTCTAATTTTAGAGACCAGTCTCCAGTGCGGGACCTTATCAAAGGCTTTCTGAAAGTCTAGATACACTACATCCACTGGCACCCCTTCATCCATTTTACTTGTCACATCCTCAAAAAAATCCAGAAGATTAGTCAAGCATGATTTTCCTTTCATGACTTGACCATGTTGACATGGATTAATCCTTTTACTGCTATCCAAATGCCCCATTATTACCCCTTTAATAATTGACTCCAGAATTTTTCCCACCACCGAAGACAGGCTAACTGGTCTGTAATTCCCCGTTTTCTCTCTCGCTCCTTTCTTGACAAGTGGGATAACATTAGCTATCCTCCAATCCACAGGAACTGATCCTGAATCTATTGAACATTGGAAAATGATCCACTATTTCTAGAGCCACCTCCCTGAGGACCCTGGGATGCAAACCATCAGGCCCAGGGGATTGATCATCCTTCAGTTCCATTAGCCTACCCAATACTATTTCTCGCCGAATGAAAATTTCTTTCAGTTCCTCTACCCCCTTAGATCCACTGTCCTCTAGTACATCTGGGAGATTGTTTGTGTCTTCCTTCGTGAAGACAGATCCGAAGTACCTATTCAACTCTTCTGCCATTTCCTTGTTGCCCATATTAATTTCACCTGTGTCTGCCTTCAAGGGACCCACATTTGACTTTGCTACTCTTTTTCCCTTAACATATCTAAAGAAGCTTTTACTGCCCTTCTTTATATTCCTGGCCAGCTTCCCTTCGTACTTCATCTTTTCAGCCCGTATTGGCCGTTTTGTTTCCTTCTGTTGTCCTATGAAAGTTTCCCGATCCTCTGGTTTCCGGCTACTCTTTGCTGTGTTATACATCTCTTCTTTTAGTTTTATTCTATCCCTAACTTTATTCTATCCCTAAGATACAGCGCGGTAACAAGCCATTCGGCCCACCGAGTCCGCGCTGACCAGCGATCCCCGCCATTACTGCGGTCACGATGGCGCAGCGGTAGAGTTGCTGCCTTGCAGCGCCAGAGACCCGGGTTCAATCCGGACTACAGGTGCTGTCTGTACGGAGTTTGTACGCTCTCCCCGTGATCTGCGTGGGTTTTCTCCGAGATCTTCGGTTTCCTCCCACACTCCAAAGACGTGCAGGTTTGTAGGTTAATTAGCTTGATTAATTGGCTTGATAAAAATGTAAAATTGTCCAGGTTGGCGATATGCAGAGTACTGCCCTGCCGACTACAAACTTCAGAAGGTTCATTAACACTATCCCACACAAACCAGGGAGAATTTACTCCAAAGCCAATTAACTTACAAACCTGTACGTCTTTGGAGGAATCTGAAGATCTCGGAGAAAACCCACACTGGTCACGGGGAGAACGTACAAACTCCGCACAGACAGCACCCGGAGTTGGGATCGAACCTGGGTCTCCGGTGCTACAAGCGCGGTAAGGCAGCAACTCTACCGCTGCCACCCAAAGCTATTGCTGGACCAAGCTGGATGCTACCCGACGGTATGCTCTCTATGGTGCATCTGTACCTCTCCACACTGGCTCTGAGCTACACAGGTCTGTTCTCCTCTTCTGGGCTTTGGACACTGACTAGAGGGTGTGAGCTATAGGGAGAGGTTGAGCAGGCTGGGACTCTATTCCTTGGAGCACAGGAGGATGAGGGGTGATCTTGCAGAGGTGTATAAAATCAAGAGAGGAATAGATCGGGTAGACGCACAGAGTCTCTTGCCCAGAGTAGGGGAATCGAGGACCAGAGGGCATAGGTTCAAGGTGAAGGGGAAAAGTTTTAATAGGAATCTGAGGAGCAGCTTTTTCATGCAAAGGGTGGTGGGTGTGTGGAACAGGCCACCAGAGGAGGTGGCTGAGGCTGGGACTATCCCAACATTTAAGAAATAATTGGACAGGTACATGGAGAGGACAGGTTTGGAGGGATATGGGCCAACCGCAGGCAGGTGGGACTAGTGTATATGACGTGACCATGTGGCTTGGTTCGGAAACTTGAGCGCCCTGGAGCGGAAAAGACTACAAAAAGTAATAAACATTGCCCAGTCCATCATCGGCTCTGACCTCCCGTCCATCGAGGGGATCTATCGCAGTCGCTGCCTCAAAAAGGCTGGCAGCATCATCAAGGACCCACACTACCCTGGCCACACACTCATCTCCCCGCTACATTCAGGTATAAGGTACAGGAGCCTGAGGACTGCAACGACCAGGTTCAGGAATAGCTACTTCCCCACAGCCATCAGGCTATTAAACTCGGCTCGGACAAAACTCTGAACATTAATAGCCAATAATCTGTTTATTTGCACTTTATCAGTTTATATATTCATGTGTGTAAATATTTATACAATGGTATATGGACGCACTGATCTGTTCAGTATTCGTGCCGACTATGTTCTGGTGTGCTGAAGCAAAGCAAGAATTTCATTGTCCTATCAGGGACAATAAATTCTCTTGAACTCCTGAACTTGATGTTGGGTTGGTGTGGGCAAGTTGGGCCGAAGGGCCTGTCTCCACAAGGTATGACTCCATGACTAGGACACTGCCCAGTAGCCTCATTGATTCTTTCAGCACTCCCTCCATCCCCCTCCCCCCCCCCGAGTACATCGTCAGTGCAATGTCAAGTTGCCAGGGTTATATCTACGACAGCTGTTTATCAAGAAAGACATTCCAACTCAGCGAAACGGCCAAAACATTGCTCAAAAAAATGCCCATAATAAGGAGGAGCAATTATCCAGAGACTTGCCTTGAGCTAGTGTCGCGAACCCCCTTAGTATACCCCCATTTCTGCATGCTTTGCATAATCGTGCCATATTTCAGTTAACTGCCACTTACCAAAAGGATTCTAATGCAAGTCTGGACCTTGCAACACAGAACATACATCGCAGGTACAGGCGCACATTGTTTGCCTCGAACATGATGCCAAATTAAGCTGATCTCATCTGCCTGTGCATGATCCACATCCCTCTATTCCCTGCACTATTATATGAAACATATAAGATTGTTACGGGCTTGGACACGCTAGAGGCAGGAAACATGGTCCCGATGTTGGGGGAGTCCAGAACCAGGGGCCACAGTTGAAGAATAAGGAGTAAGCCTTTTAGAACAGAGACGAGGAAACACTTTTTCTCACAGAGAGTGGTGAGTCTGTGGAATTCTCTGCCTCAGAGGGCGGTGGAGGCAGGTTCTCTGGATGCTTTCAAGAGAGAGCTAGATAGGGCTCTTAAAAATAGCGGAGTCAGGGGATATGGGGAGGAGGCAGGAACGGGGTACTGATTGGGGATGATCAGCCATGATCACATTGAATGGCGGTGCTGGCTCGAAGGGCCAAATGGCCTACTCCTGCACCTATTGTCTATTGTCTATTGACTATCATGTGTCTATCTAAAAGCCTCTTAAACGTATGTGCCTCCACAGGCAAACCGTTGCAGGCCCCCACCACTCACTGTGTAGAAATCCTGCCGCGCACATCATTAAACTTCCTTAAACTTCCCCCCCCCTCACCTTATAGCTATTCCCTTTAGTTCAGTTGAGTTCAGTTTAAAGATGCCCACGGAGTCCGCGCCGACCAGCGATCCCCGTACACGAGCACTCTCCTACACACTGGGGACAATTTACAATTTATTTTTTACCAATGCCAATTAACCTTCGGACCTGTACGTCTTCGGAGTGTGGGAGGAAACCGGAGCACCCGGAGTAAACCCACGCAGGTCACGGGGAGGACGTACAAACTCCGTACAGACAGAAACGTAGTCAGGATCGAACCCTGGCGCATTTCTGGCAGCAACTCTACCGCTGCGCCACCGTGCCGTCCACCCTGGTGTTGTACCGAGGAGAAAGGTTTTGACTGTCTACCCTATCAGTTCCTCTGGCAATTTTTCTATATTTCTATCATCTCCCCTCAACCTCTGATGTTCTAAAGGGCCTGTCCCACTCGGCGAATTTTTTCGGCCACTGCCGGCGTCATTGACTGACGTATCAGGATCGCCAAAAGATTTTGACCGTTTCAAAATCCAGCGGCGACAAAACCAATATTACGACACACCGCGAGGAAACACCGCGCGTCAATACGTCATCACCGCCGCGTCACGCCGTGACTTTTTGCGACCTGATAGGTCAGTCAATGATGCCGGCAGTCGAAAAAAACGGCAAGTGGGACAGGCCCTTAAGGAAAATAATCTAAGTCTATCCAACCTCTCCCTATAGCTGAAACCCTTTAGACCCGGCAGCATTCCGGTAAATCTTCTCTGCGCCCTCTCCAACGTCTTCACATCTTTCCAGTAATGGGGAGACCAGAGCTGCACTGTATACTCCAAACACGTATACCTAACCAAAGCCTTATATGTAGGAAGGAACTGCAGATGCTGGTTTAAACTGAAGATAGGCACAAAAATGCTGGAGTAACTCAGCGGGACAGGCAGCATCTCGGGAGAGAAGGAATGGCTAACGTTTCGGGTCAGGAACCTTCTTCATTTATTCAGTTATATTATAATAATAGCATTCATTTTAACCATTAGGAAGATCTAAAGCAATATGGAGGTTAATAGACAATAGACAATAGACAATAGGTGCAGGAGTAGGCCATTCAGTCCTTCGAGCCAGCACCGCCATTCAATGTGATCATGGCTGACCATCCCCGTTCCTGCCTTCTCCCCATATCCCCTGACTCCGCTATCTTCAAGAGCCCTATCTAGCTCTCTCTTGAAAGTATCCAGAGGACATGACTCCACCGCCCTCTGAGGTAGAGAATTCCACAGACACAACTTTCTGGGTGAAAAACTGTTTCCTCGTCTCTGTTCTAAATGGCTTACCCCTTATTCTTAAACTGTGGCCCCTGGTTCTGGACTCACGACATATTATAATGGGGCATCCTATTGCAAGAGACGTATTCCACCCTGATAGACGTCCATAAAACTATGAGAGGC
Source organism: Okamejei kenojei (assembly GCA_035221665.1). Lineage (NCBI taxonomy): Eukaryota > Metazoa > Chordata > Chondrichthyes > Rajiformes > Rajidae > Okamejei > Okamejei kenojei. The sequence goes on from CM069133.1 coordinate 26,639,245, forward strand.
ATTAAAAGGATAGACAGTCAGAAACTTTTTTTTCCCAGGGTAGAAACGTCAAGTGAGCATAACTTTAAGGAGAATCCCGCGAGGAGGAACCGCTGTGGGAGGGGGGTTGGGTTGGGGGAACGACAAAGGAGGAATTGGCCTTGGGGGAACCACCATGAGGGTGTGGGGGGAATTGCGAGACCACAAATGGAATGTGTTAAAAATAGTTCATGTAAAATGGAATACCTTGAACCTGTCGCCGCACTTTATGTGGCAACTCTTTGCATGCTTTGGGTATGCAAAACAAAGAATATCACTGTGACTTGTCACATGTGACACTAAAGTATCATGCATGCAGTCATTCATTCAAAGGGAGAACGGCAAAGGTTAAATGGGTTAGAGTCGCAGAGTCATAGCGTGGAAACTTGCCGAAATCTGTGGAATTCTCTGCCTCAGAAGGCAGTGGAGGCCAATTCTCTGGATGCTTTCAAGACAGAGTTAGAGAGAGCTCTTAAAGATAGTGAGTCGAGGGATATGGGGAGAGGGCAGGAACGGGGTACTGATTGGGGATGATCAGCCATGATCACATTGAATGGCGGTGCTGGCTCGAAGGGCCGAATGGCCTACTCCTGCACCTATTGTCCTTTGTCTATCGTCTAAACCGACCATATTTCCTAAACGTTACGACAGTCCCCGCCTCAACTACCTCCTCTGGCAGCTTGTTCCATACACCCACCACCCTCTGTGTGAAAAAATTACCCCTCAGATTCCTATTAAACCTTTCCCCCCTCGCCTTAAACCTATGTCGCCTGGTGCTCGATCCCCCTACTCTGGGCAAGAGACTCTGTGCGTCTACCCGATCTATTCCTCTCATGATTTTGTACACTTTAGATCTTGCAGAATACCCTGCGGGGAGCCTCAAACTATGTCCCGCCTTCGTCCCGCCTGACATGTCTGAACTTGCCCTGCCTGTTTCTGCTTCCATATGCCATGAATTTATTTTTGCTTTTACATATTGTGAATAAATTGTTAAAGATCATTCTTGGGTTTTTAGGTCTGGAGCCTACATTCTGGGCATCGTCACAGCTTCATAACCAAAGATCTCAACACAAGGGCAGGGCAATTATTCTCATTTCTGCATGACGTTACTAATCACTGGAACTTAAATGTGCAAAATGACCTTGGCATGAAGCAATTGACACGATAAAACAAAATATCGGTTACACAGTCGTTTCTGCAAGCGGACTTTGCTGAAGAAATCAGCTCGCTCAACACCCAGCTTTCATACAACATCGAACATGGCATGGTTAAGTATAGTTTAGTTTGGAGATACAGCGTGGCAACAGGCCCTTCAGCCCACCGAGTCCACACCGACCAGCACACACTACACACACACTAGGGACAATTTACATTCACACCAAGCCAATTAACCCACATACCTGTACATCTTCGGAGTGTGGGAGGAAACCGAAGGTCTCGGAGAAAACCCACGTAGGTCACGGGGAGAACGTGCAAACTCCGTACAGGCAGCGCCCGTGGGGTCAGGATCGAACCCGGGTCCCTGGCACTGTAAACGCTGTAAGGGAGCAACGCTACCTCTGCGCCACCGTGCTGCCCTAATGGTATGACACTGGAACAGGCCCTTCAGCCCACAATGGCTGTGCTGTACATGATACCAAATTAAACTGATCTGCTCTGCCTACACGTCATCCATATCCCTCCATTCTCTGCATATCCATGTGCCTATCTGAAAGACTATTGTATTGGCCTCCACCACCACCCCTGGCAGCACATTTTCGAGGCACCCACCACCCTTTGTGTAAAAACCAACCCCCAGGTTTACCAGGATGTTGTCAGGACCCGAGGGCCTGAGCTAGAGGGAGAGGTTGAGCAGGCTAGCACTCTATTCCTTGGACTGCAGGAGGATGAGGGGTGATCTTATGAGAGGAATAGATCGGGTAGACACAGAGTCTCTTGCTAGGTGTTAGGGGATTCAAGATTAAGAGGACATAGGTTTAAGGTGAGTGGGGTTGGGGTGGGGAGGGGGGGGGAGAAGATTTACCAGGAACCTAAGGGGTAACTTTTTCACGCAAAGGGTGGTGGGTGTATGGAACGAGCTGCCGGGGGGAGGTAGCTGAGGCTGGGACTATACGCAACAATTTGGACAGGTACATGGATAGGACAGGTTTAGAGGGATATGGGCCAAACGTGGGCAGGTGGGACTAGTGAGATGGGACATGTTGGAAAGTATGGGAAAGTTGGGCCTCAGGGCTTGTTTCCACGCTGTATCCCTTTATGTACCAATTCTGGTCACTTCTTAGCCCCGTGATTAAAAAAAATGGTGATGTTTGTACTAAATAATGTCTTGTATTCTTTCCAGGAACTCCCTCGCAATGAAGCGCCAACTGCTTTATGCTGTTAATCTTAAGTATGCAGTTTCAATCTTTTTGAAAAGGAGATTTTTGTTTCCCAGGCAACCTCCATGGAAATAAAAGAGTCCAGAGTTCAGATATCGTGACTTCATCCTCACAATGTTTGTAAGCAGAGAGGGGAAGAGTGCAACGGTCAGAAAGCAGTTGGGTTGCAAAAGCATGTTTTTTATCTTCGTTATACTGAACGTTTGATGTTTCCTCATCACTTAAACGGCAATTTTAGAAACTTCCTGGTTTGGTTGCACCAAGAATTGAATTTAACCCTTCGTAGAGACACTGGTGAAAATGTTTTTTTTCTTACTGCCTATTATGCCTCCTGGCATGTAGGGCAGCAACAAAGGTCCTCCACTCCTGTCTGTTCTGGGCTAGCTTCTGGACTACCCCAGGTCAGGTAGGCCCGGAAGTCCATCACACCCAGTAGTGTTGATTCCTTCAGTTGCTGTTCCCGTAACATATTTGTTTTACGAGACAGGGTTGTTAGCCCTGTGCTCAACCCCCAACCTGGAGGACCAGTGGATCGCTCTTCGTCTCGCCTCTACCCTTCCACCTGTCCAGCATGGGAGATCCTAACAGGAGACCGAAGGGCTGAATGGCCTCCTCCTGCACCAATTTTCTATGTTTCTATGTTTCTATGAGACAAATCTTGCGCTGGCATAGCTGGCATAGCTCTAGGGATCACTGAGACACATAGAAACATAGAAACATAGACAATAGGTGCAGGAGGAGGCCATTCGGCCCTTCGAGCCGGCACCACCATTCATTGTGATCATGGCTGATTGTCCCCAATCAATAACCTGTGTCTGCCTTATCCCCATATCCCTTGATTCCACTAGCCCCTAGAGCTCTATCTAACTCTCTCTTAAATCCATCCAATGACTTGGCCCCCACTGCCCCCTGTGGTGGGGAATTCCACAAATTCGCAACTCTCTGGATGAAAAAGTTTTTTCTCACCTCGGTCTCAAATGGCTTCCCCTTTATTCTAAGGCTGTGGCCCCTGACTCGCCCAACATTGGGAACATTTTTCCTGCATCTAGCTTGTCCAGCCCTTTTATAATTTTATATGTTTCTATAAGATCTCCCCTCATCCTTCTAAACTCCAATGAATACAAGTCCAGTCTTTTCAAACTTTCCTCATATGACAGTCCCGCCATCCCAGGGATCAATCTCCCCGACTACGACAAGGTTGCAATGCAACGGGGAGGTGAATTAAATGCGAAGGCCTAAAGGCAGGCGGCACGCTGGCGTAGTGGTGGAGTTGCTGCCTCACAGCGTCAGAGACCCGGGTTCAAACCTGACCACAGTGTGCCGTCCGTACGGAGTTTGTACGTTCTCCCCCTTGACCTGCGTGGGTTTTCTCCGGGAAACTCCTGATTTCCTCCCACACTCCAAAAACGTGCGGGTTTGGAGGTTAATTTAATCCGTAAAATCGTGACTTATCCCTGGTGTGAAGGACCGTGACTAGTGTAAGTGGTGATCGCTGGTCGGTGAGGACTCGGTGGACGGAAGGGCCTGTTTCAATAGACAATAAACAATAGACAATAGGTGCATTTGGCCCATTCGGCCCTTCGAGCCATTCAATGTGATCATGGCTGATCATCCCTAATCAGTACCCCGTTCCTGCATTCTCCCCGTATCCCCTGACTCAGCTCTCTTCTAAATAGAGCCCTATCTAGCTCTCTCTTGAAAGCATCCAGAGAATCGGCCTCCACCACCCTCTGAGGCAGAGAATTCCACAGACTCACAACTCTCTGCGTGAAGAAGTGTTTTCTCATCTCGGTTCTAAATGGCTTACCCCTTATTCTTAAACTGTAGCCCCTGGTTCTGGATTCCCCCAACATCAGGAACATGTTTCCTGAGTGTATCCAAACCCTTAATAATCTTATATGTTTCAATAAGATCCCCTTTCATTCTTCTAAACTCCAGAGATTACAAGCCCTGGCTGTATCTCTAAAGCCTAAATTAAGTCTAAAAATTCAAGACAAGGTTTGTTTGTAGTATACCACCTCCCTAGCTTCCATCAGGTGACCCCAGCAGGCCTTCCAGGTGAGATAGAGATTCACGTGCACCTCCTCCAACCTCATCCCGTTCAGTTTAGTTCAGTTCCTTGTTTCTAGATTTGTTTGACCATGGGAAAAAAAGCAGGATAGATGGATAAATGATTTCACATGCTCAATGCTTTAGCCAGAGGGTAGTCAATCTGTGGAATTCATTGCCATGGAAGGCTGTGGAGGCCAAGTCAGTGGATAGTTTTAAGATGGAGATTGACAGAATCTTGATTAGTACGGGTGTCAGGGGTTATGGGGAGAAGGCAGGAGAATGGGGTTAGGAGGGAGAGATAGATCAGCCATGATTGAATGGCGGAGTAAACTTGATGGGCCGAATGGCCTAATTCTGCTCCTTTAACTTATGAACTTCTGACAGTTCAGAAGCCAGATAACCAGAGAGGGGAAGAAGCTGTTCCTGAGTCTGGTGGTGCGCGCTTTCAAGCTTCTGTACCCTACACACATGAGGGACAAATTTACATTTATACAGAAGCCAATTAACCTACAAACCTGCATGTCCTTGGAGTGTGGGAGGAAACCGAAGATCTCGGAGAAAACCCACGCAAGTCACGGGGAGAACGTACAAACCCCGTAAGACAGCGCCCGTAGTCAGGATCGAACCCGGATCTCCGGCGCTGTGAGGCAGCAACTCTACCGCTGCGCCACCGTGCTCTGATTCACCAGGCAGCCCGAGCTGGCGAGCGCCTCCAGCGGTTTTTTTTTCTATTTTTATTTTAGAATTCTTGCATCTGCAGTTCTTAATGATTCGCATTGCGTAATCTGTCTGCGTTTCCACCCAAATGTCTGCCGGAGGGAGTTGTTTGCAGCGGGCATGGCGATGACAGGACTGTGTGAGGATCTGCAGGCACTGAGGCAGTTCCACCTGTCACACCAGGCTCGCACTGCACAATAGACGCTGCCTGTCCCTGCTTGCCCCTGTCTCTGCGGTTCTGTCTGAAGTGATGCTGGATAACACTGAGGGAGGACCGACACGATGGGGCTTGCCACAGCTGACTGATAGGTTGCAAGCACTTAGACCTCAGATTCGATCTTATAGAGGCGTATAAAAGCATCAGTCAGAGCATTGACTATCGAAGTTGGAGAGGTCATGTTGCAGTTGTGTAAGCCATTGGTGAGGCGGTATTTAGAGTGTTGTGTTCACTTCTGGACACCACACTAGAGGAAAGGTGTCGTCAAGCTGGAAAATGGCACAAGGGCAGTAGAAATAGGAGTAGAATTATGGCCATTCGGCCCGTCAAGTCTACTGCGCCATTCAATCATGGCTGATCTATCTCTCCCTGCTAACCCCATTCTCCTGCCTTCTCCCCATAACCTTTGGCAGCCATACTAATCAAGAGGTGCAGAGAGGATTTACGAGGATGTTGCCAGGACTCGGGGGGGCCTGAGCTATAGGGAGAGGTTGAGCAGGCTGGGACTCTATTCCTTGGAGCGCCGGAGGATGAGGGGTGATCTTATAGAGGTGTACAAAGTCATGAAAGGAATAGATCGGGTAGATGCACAGAGTCTCTTGCCCAGAGTTGGGGAACCTAGAACCGGGGGACATACGGTAGGTTTAACGTGAGGTGTTGGGGAGGGGGTCGGTGGGGGGTCGGGGGGGGGGGGGGGGGGGGGGGGGGGAAGATTCAATCGGAATCCGAGGGCTAATATTTTCACGCTATGGAACGAGCTGCCGGAGCAGGTAGTTGAGGCAGGTACTATCGCAATGTTTAACAAACATTTGGACAGGTACATGGATAGGATATGTTTAGAGGGATATGGGTCAAATGCAGGCAGGTGGGACTGGTGTAGATGGGACATGTTGGTGGGTGTGGACAAGTTGGGTGGAAGGGCCTGTTTCCATGCTCTATGACTCTGCCTCAACACAAGGGGCAAGGACAGAGGGGGAGTTGAACAAAGGTGTGCAGAGCCAGTGTGTGTACACAAATGGTAGTGGGTGGCTACACGTATTGACAAGGGTGGTGTTGAGAGACACAGAGAGGCCCTTCGGCCCATTGTGTCTGTGCTGATCACCCCATACACCCCTTACACTAGTTCTGTCCTACACACTGGGGTACAATTTGCAGAAACCAATTACCCAACTAATCTGCCAGTCGTTGGAATGTGAGAGGAAACTGGAGCATCCGGTATCCTACCCACCCTCGTCTCCCCTCTCCCATCGGGCAAGAGGTACAGGAGTGTGAACACGCACACCTCCAGATTGTGGGACACTTTCTTCCCAGCTGTTATCAGGCAAGTGAGCCGTCCTACCACCAGCTAGAGAGCTGTCCTGACCTCCCATCTACCTCATTGGGGACTCTTTACCAGACCTCAATGGTCTGACTTTATCAGACCTCAATGTTATAACGCACAAAATGTTGTGCCCTTTATCCTTAATTTGTGCACTGTAGGTGGCTTGGTTGAAATCATGTGGTCTTTTCTCAGTGGTTAGCATGCAAACAAAAGTTTTTCACATGACAATAGGAATACAAAACTAAACTAAAACTAAACTGAACTAAACTAAACTACATTAAACAAAACGACTCCTTGATTAATGTCGAGAAGAATCTAAGTAGAATTGTTGGGCAATCATTGGACAAAGGTAAGGGGCGATAAGTAGAGGTGGAACAAAACTAATCGGATTACTGTCTCATGGCCCTGATGGGCCTAATGGCCTCTCTGTGTCATTGTGAGAGAGTGTTCCTGTGGTCTCATCCAGCCTGGCAGGGTTGGAAGCTCCTGCAGGGTATATCCGGCCATATTTTCCGGGATCAAAGACCCACGCTCCTCGGTCACCTGGTGACTAAAGTGCAAAGTCAGCTGTGTAAACACAGGTTTGATGGGACAGAAAATGTAACCCGTGACATGGCCCCAGCATATTTACAATTAGCATCATAACCTAATACATCTCGGCGACACGTGTTTGGAGTCTCTGGAGTCTATTATTAACTTTGCAGCAGGAGCAGGCAAAAGATGCTGGAGTAACTCGGCGGCTCAGGCAGAATCTCTGGAGAAAAGAAATGGGTGACGTTTCGGGTCGAGACCCTTCTTCAGACTGAGATTCAGGGGAGAGGGAAACGGGAGATATAGACAGTGATGTAGAGAGATAGAGAACACATGAATGAAAGATAAGCAAAGAAGAAATGATGATGAAAGAGATAGGCCATTGTTAACCGTGGGCTAGGTGAAAATGAGTTACAGCCAATGAGACTCAACAAGACGACTTTGAAGCTGGCACAACGACTTGGGTGGTGGAGGGACAGAGAGAGAGGGTTGCAAGGTTTACTTAAACCCCCATCTGCAGTTCCTTCCCACACATTCACTTTGCAGTATTTGGTTGCCCCGCCCTTTTCCTCCAAATAATTAACTCTCTGCGTTCACTGCTGGTTTCAAAGAGGATTCATATTGATATCAGATGTGGAACGTGCAAAGGGTTACATGTGTGTCACACACAACATCTGTCGCAGGCCTTGCCGAACGGCACGGTGGCGCAGCGGTAGAGTTGCTGCCTTACAGCGCTTGCAGCGCCTGCGACCCGGGTTCCATCCCGACCACGAGTGCTGTCTGCGCGGAGTTTGTACGTTCTCCCCGTGACCACGTGGGTTTTCTCCGAGGTCTTCGGTTTCCTCCCACAGTCCAAGGACGTACAGGTTTGCACATTAATTGGCTTGGTATAGTGGAAAAATGGTCCCTAGTGTGTTGGGATCGCTGGTCGGCGCGGACTTGGTGGGACGAAGGGGCTGCTTCCGCGCTCTGTCTCTAAACTAAACTAAGTTTTCATTTTTTTCGTTTTTAGGAATCGAGAACTAGAGGACATAGGTTTAAGGTGGCGGGGGGGGGGGGGGAAAGATTTAATAGGAACCTGAGGGGTTACTTCTTTACGCCAAGGGTGGTGGGTGTATGGAACGAGCTGCCGGAGGAGGTAGCTGAAGCAGGGACTATCGCAAACGTTTAAGAAACATTTAGTCAGGTACATGGATAGGACAGGTTTAGAGGTTTATAGGCCAACCACAGGCAGGTGGGACTAGTGTTGATGGGACATGTTGGCCGGTGTGGGTAAGTTGAGCAGAGGGGCCTGTTTCCACACTGTATATGACTAGGGCCGCACTGTGATGCAGTGGCAGAGTTGCTGCCTTACAGCGCCAGAGACCAGGGTTCGATCCTGACTATGGGTGCTGCCTGTACGCAGTTTGCACGTTCTCCCTGTGACCTGCGTGGGGTTTTCTCCGGGTGCTCCAGTTTCCTCCCACACTCGAAAGATGTGCGGGGCTGTGGTCAACGTGGACCTTGGTGGACCGTTTCCATGCTGTATCTCTACAGTCTCAAGTAAAGTGTAAAGATACAGAAGCACTAAGTGCAAAGAATCTGACGATCTGTTGAGTTCTGTCCTTCAGTTTAAAAAAAAAACCTCCCCTTTAAACAGGGGAGGGACAGAATAAACGTTGCATAAGGTCTGGCAGCGAAAAGTTGGACAGGAATTTCTTCAAAAGAGTTGAATGCCACTGATGTTTCATAAACATTGACTCTGACAAGTTATTACCTTTGAACTTAAAACCACACTTCAGCAACAGCCTCCTCCACTTGGCCCTGTTTTGTTGGTGTTTGGCCTCAGTTTCACTTAGGTTTAGTTTAAAGACGCAGAGATATACAGGAGTGGAAACAGGCCCTTCGGCCCAACCGAGTCCCCGCCGACCAGCACACTAATGCTACCCTACACACACACTATTTACAGTTATACCAAGGACAATTAGCCTACAAACCTGTAGGACTTCGGAGTGTGGGAGGAAATTGGACATCCTGGAGGAAAACGCACGCAGGTCACGGGGAGAACGTACAAACCCCGTACAGACAGCACCCGTGGTCAGGATCGAACCCAGGCTCATGGCGTCGTAAGGCAGCGAATCTACCGCTGCGCCTGTGATAGAGATTCAGGAGAGTAGGGTTAACTGCTCTGATGTGAAAAATCCAGGAGAATGAAGTTGTCAGCATTATAATGAGGTCAGGAGTTCTGCAAATGTTACGTAAACAAAGGTACAATGTGATGTGAACCCAAACACACCCTCTTGACTGCACGGCACGGCGGCGCAGCGGTAGAGTTGCTGCCTTACAGCGCCAGAGACCCGGGTTCCATCCTGACTACAGCTGCTGTCTGGATGGAGTTTGCACGTTTTCCCTGTGACCTCGTGGGTTTTCTCCGGGTGCTCTGGTTTCCTCCCACAAGACATACAGGTTTATCCTGCACCTCCGCCAACCTCATCTATTGCATCCGCTGCTCTAGATGTCAGCTGATCTATATCGGTGAGACCAAGCGGAGGCTTGGCGATCGTTTCGGCGAACACCTCCGCTCGGTCCACCTCCCGACCTCCCGGTGGCTCAGCACTTCAACTCCCCCTCCCATTCCGTATCCGACCTCTCTGTCCTGGGCCACCTCCACGGCCAGAGTGAGCAACACCGCAAAATGGAGGAACAGCACCTCATATTCCGCTTGGGGAGTCTGCATCCTCTTGGCATGAACATCGAATTCTCTCAATTCTGTTAACCCTTGCTGACTCCTCCCCTTCCTACCCCTCCCTCAGCCCTCGGGCTCCTCCTCCTCCTTTTTCCTTTCTTCCCCCAGCCTCCCCCCATCCCCCATCAGTCTGAAGAAGGGTTTCAGCCTGAAACGTTTTCTACTTCGCTCCATAGATGCTGCTGCACCCGTTGAGTTTCTCCAGCATCTGCTGTTCCTTCTTTAACAGGTTTATAGGCTAACTGGCTTGGTAAAAATTGTAAATTGTCCCGAGGTGTGTGTAGGATGGTGTTAATGTGGCGGGATCTCTGGTTGGCGTGGACTCAGTGGGCCGAAGGGCCTGTTTCCGTGCTGTATCTCTAAACTAAACTAGACTTCCCACCTCAACACATGGACACTAAATTTGCATTGATAGATAAGGTAGAGTCGGAAGGAGGGAATCGACCCGAAATGTCACCTATTCCTTTTCTCCAGAGATGCTGCCTGACCCACTGGGTTACTCCAGCAATTTGTGTCTATCTGAATAAAATGTGAAAGTGTTTTTGGATCTCAGCCAAAACTTGTACGTTCAAAGAAAATGATTGTTTTGTTAACACAAACAATAGTGAATTATCTTACGTAGATTGAAGATGATAATTTTTGGTTAGAAAACATCGAAACATAAAAAATAGGTGCAGGAGTAGGCCAATCAGCCCTTCGAACCAACACCACCATTCAATATGAACATGGCTGATCATCCAGAATCAGTACCCCGTTACTGCTTTTTTCCCATACCCCCTGATTCCCGTAAGGGGCTGTCCCACTTGGGTGACCTAATAGGCGAGTTTAGAAGAGTTTGAAAAAATGACACGTTGAAGACCTCCTTCGACTAGCTACAACTAACTTCGGGAAAATTGTACACCGAATAGTGGAGAGTGAAGACGACCTCCTTCGATCTCCTTCGACTATGATGAAGACTATCTACGACTACCTTCTACGATTACCTACGACTAACATGCCGACCTACTATGACCTACCACGACTAAACCTACGAGTAAAAAAAGTATCTATTTTTTCCATGGTCACCTTTTTTTACTTTTTACTCATTTTTTAACATACTGAAAAAAATGCCGCGACCTAGCTGAGGCCTCGAGTACGCGGAGACCACTCTCGAGCATGAAGGAGAGTTACAAAGACCTCCTACGACCTCGTGTCGACCATGCTGCGAGTACGAGTCATGGGCAAACTCGCCAGAACTCGCGGATTAGGTCGCCCACGTGGGACAGGCCCTTTAGCCCTAAGAGCTACACCTAACTCTCTCTTGAATACAATGAGTATTCAAGAAAGTAACAATGAAGGTACAATTGTAGGCAAAAAAGATCGGCAGCTCGCTGGCGCAGCGGTAGAGTTGCTGCCTTGCCGCACCAGAGACCCGGGTTCGATCCTGACGACAGGAGCTGTCTGTACGGAGTTTGTGCCTTCTCCTCGTGTTCTCCATCGGTTTTCTCCGAGATCTTCGGTTTCCTCACACACTCCAAGGACGTGCAGGTTTGTAGGCTAATTGGATTCGGTAAAAATTGTAAATTGTCCCCAGTGTGTGTGGGATAGCGTTAGTGTGCGGGGTGATCGCAGATTCGGTGGACCAAAGCTGGCCAGCACCCACGCTGTATCATTAAACTAAACTAAACTAAACTAAACTAAACTCAATTAAAGCTCCAGGCGTTAGCTTAGTGCATCAGTTACTTGATAACTAGATCTTGGAGGAGCACATTTTAGCATCAATCTCCCCACTCCGACTGATAGTTGGCCTGTAATCCAGAGCGAAACACACAGAGTGCTGGATTAACTCAATGGGTCAGGCAACATCTGGGAGGGAATGGGCAGACGATATTTCGGATCGAGACCTTTCTCTGTAACCAGCCTTTCCCCTTTGTCTACTCTCCCTAATTCAAATGTTTTGTGGAGCCTGTCTCTACAATGTGCCCTGTACACAACGAGAATGAGAATCAACAAGCCTGTGGATTCCGGGGAAGCAAGAGATATTTTAAAGTTAATTACTTCAATTAACCTAATTAACCTAATAGTCCCTTTCAATGCATCTTGCTTCTGTGGCAAATTTCCTGTGGTTTCAAGTTGCTCTGTTTTATAAAAATGGAAAGGTTCACATGAGCCAACTATCAAGCCGTGTTTAGTTCCTTCAGGACTAAATGTCCTTGGCCTCTTTTAGAATATTGCATAATTCTGGTTCGTGTCTCTTAAAGCTTCTGGGAAAGGCTTTCTGTGTTAATGTTGGAAGCTGCTAGATCGAGACTCATGCAGGAAAGTAAATCAGAAGCAGGTTTAGTTTTTCGTTTTCGAGATACAGCGTGGAAGAGGCCTTTCGGCCCACTGAGTCCGAGCCGACCAGCGATGCCAGCACACTAACGCTATTCTACACACACTAGGGACAATTTACATTTTATACCAGGCTGATTAACCTACAAACCTGAACGTCTTCAGAATGTGTGAGGAAACCGAAGATCTCGGAGAAAACCCACGCAGGTCACGGGGAGAACGTACAAACTCCGTACAGGCAGCACCCGCGGTCAGGATCGAACCGGGGTCTCTGTCGCCACCGTGCCGCCCACTGTAGTTCAATATAAGGGGGGGTTTGCTGTGAGTTGATGTGTTGGGGTCCTTTATGTATCGGAGACGGCACCGTATTGGGAATTTTGTCAGGAAAACACGTTCGGGAGATTACGGGAGTGTAAAAGTTGACCAAGACTCCAGTGCCACTCCACGGAGTGCCGCACTGTCTCAGGAGCAATCAGCCCAATGCATAAAGGATACTTGTACACCAACATATAGTAGACGAACCTGGCGCTGCTCCAAGTGGCTGAGCATGTGGACCGCACGCGGCCTGCAGCGGGGGAGCGGCGGGGGAGGACACCGCGGCTACGCTTGGCCAGGCCGACCCTGCAACGCCGCCAGGACAACAGACCTTCAATATTCCTGCACTTACAACAACTGGCACTAGAAAATGGCCCCAAACTGGTGACCCTGTCTCGACCCGAAAGGTCACCCATGAACATGAACATGGGTAGGACCTACACAGTGAATGGTCGGCCTCTGGGTGGTGTTGTAGAGCAGTGGGATCTAGGAGTACAGGTGCATGGTTCCTTGAAGGACGAGTCGCAGGTAGTTAAGGTGGTCAAAAAGGCTTTTGGCGCATTGGCCTTCATCAGCCAGAGTATTGAGTACAGAAGTTGGGAGGTCACGTTGCAGTTGTATAAGACGCTGGTGAAGCCACATTTAAAGCATTGTGTTTAGTTTTGGGCATTTTGTTAGAGGTCAAGCTACAGAGAAGATTCACGAGGGGTATTACCAGGACTTGAGGGCCTGGGCTATAGGGAGAGGTTGAGAAGGCTGGGACTCTATTTCTTGGAGCACAGGAGGGGTGATCTTGTAGAGGTGCATAAAATCAGGAGACAAATAGATCAGGTAGACACATAGAATCTCTTGCCCAGAGGACATAGGTTTAAGGTGAGGGGGGGAAAGATTTAATAGGAACCTGAGGGGTAACATTTTCATATTAAGTGTGCTGGGTGTATGGAACGAGCTGCCTGAGGAGGTAGTTGAGGCAGGGACTATTGGCATGTTTAAGAAACAAACACACAGGTACATGGATAGGGCAGGTTTAGAGGGGTATGGGGCAAATGCAGGCAGGTGGGACCAGTGTAGCTGGGACATGTTGGTCAGTGTGGGCAAGTTGTGCTGAAGGCTGTATCACACTGTATCACTCTCTGACTCTATGATACTATGTGCCTGTGTTTGGCCCATATCCCTCTGAACTTTTCCTACCCAGAGCTGCAACTCTCTGGCAGAACTTTCTTCCACATGGAGTTATTTATTAATACCGTATATTTAGACAGAGTAATCCATTTTCCTACGGGGCCAGCGAAGCATGAAGTCCTGTTGGCTTTCCCACAACATAAGTACAAAGGAAAACATTTTACCAGAACCCGACAATTAAAATGCATACAGCAATAAAAAAGGGCTCACTCTGACAAGTGCACAAGCTTTTTATTTTTGAATTTATCCCTGGGTCACACTTGCGGGAAGAGAAAAGGATTTACAGGCAGAAGGTCTAAGGTCGCCATGTCTGACTACAGGCCTTGCTCGCTCGCTGCCACGGCAACAAGAATCGACCCGGAGAGGTTGCCGCTGGGCCCGGCCTCTGCTCGGCCCATAGACCGGAGAGGAGGGGGGTTGGACAGAGGGCCGGTATGTGGATCAGCAATGGGTCGTTGGGGGCCCTGCAGCTGCCTGGGGCCTCTGCGGTGGAGAGGGCCGTAGGAGGCCCTGCTGCAGCTTGGGGCTGGACAGCGGAGAGGGCCACTGGGGCTCTGCGGTGGAGAGGGCCCTAGGAGGCCCCGCAGCAGCCTGGGCCTAGGCCCAGTGCCTTGGTGGGCCGCGGCTGCATCCCATCCCGGCAAGCCGCGGCTCGCTTGGAGAGGGAAGGCCGTCGAGCCCGGCCCCTGCTCACCCCATAGATCGGGAATCTGAGAGGAGAGAAGCTGGAGGGAGACGCAGAGGATGGTGGACAATGGACAAGGGGCCCGCTGAGAAGAACCGGGGTGGGGGGGGGGGTGTTCTACCGTCCGCTCCCTCAAGGTCGGCAGTGGGAGGTGCCCCTCCCAGGGAACAAGAGCTGAAGATGGCCAGGCATGGAGTCAGACAACGGTTCGTGGGACGACTGAAATGGAGGTGACAGCTACAACAGCCGGGACTGGGAAATGATGCCAAAATGGTACTAGTGGGAGAGTCTAGGACTAGAGGTCATAGCCTCAGAATTAGTGGACGTTTTTTTCGGAAGGAGATGAGAAGAAATGTCTTTAGTTAGAGGGTGGTGAATTTATGGACTTCTTTGCTACAGAATGCTGTGGATAGGGTTGCCAACGTTCTCACTCCCAAATAAGGGACAAAATGTCAAAATATGGGACAAATTCCCGACGGCAATTTGTTGACCGACTCGGCCGTGGCCGGGTGAATGATGAGTTGGCCCGGGTGCTGGACTGCACACAAAGCCCAGCCGGCGGGCCAGCTGAGGAGTTTTGGCCCGGGCCGCACAACGTCAGGCGCCCCATCCAACTCATGAACCGATGATCGGCCATGAGAAGGAGGGGTGGAGGTGATGTCGGCGGTAAGCGAAGGTCCGAAGGTTGGACAGCTGGCCGGGCTGCCGACCGACGGGGCCACGGGGCGAGGCGCTGCTGCTGCTGCTGCACTCCATGGGCTGCACTACGTCGGGACGGGTGAGGCGGGGCCGGACGCGGCGCTCCGACCCGACAGTCCCCTCGACCCGAGTAGTAGCAGTCAAATACGGGACAAGGGCGGTCCCGTACGGGACAAACCAGTATACGGCTAATACGGGACAGTTGGCAACCCGAGCGGTGGAGTCCAAATCTATGGATATTTTTATATTTTAGATAGATTCTTGATTAGTTCGGGTGTCAGGGGTTATGAGGAGAAGGCAAGAGAATCGGGTTAGGAGGGAGACATAGATCAGCCATGATTGAATGGCGGAGTAGACTTGGTGGGCCGAGTGGCCTAATTCTACTCCTATCACTTATGACCTTAAAATGGCGCCTCTTGCACATGCACTCGTTGGGCTGCCCTGTACATTCTGTACTGACCGGGGCAGGAGTGTGCGCATGTACGGGGATAATCTTGCTCGGTGGCAAGCAAAAAAATGTACTTCACTGTAACTGTTACATGTGACCGTAAAGAAACCGTTAAACCACTGGGTTTGCTAACTTTCCCTTTAAAAGAAAGATCAGACCATGAAAAAATGTAGTGACAATTTTAAAAGTCGGCGTGCGCTGCATTCTATAAAGGAGCTGCTGAAAAATAAAGGAAGGGAGATTTGGTAAAAAAAAAAGATTAGGCAATAGACAATAGGTGCGGGAGTAGGCCATTCGGCCCTTCGAGCCAGCACCGCCATTCACTGTGATCGTGGCTGATCATCCACAATCAGTACCCTGTTCCTGCCTTCTCCCCACATCCCCTGACTCCGCTATCTTTAAGAGCCCTATCTAACATCTAGCCCTGTTTGCTGCTTCTGTAATGGATGATGCAATCGAGAGAACAAAGCTCAGAGGTTCTGCTATCCAGGCCCATTGCCCTCCCAGTGGCATTACTCCTCCTCCTTCAGAGAGGATCAGATGTGATAGGAGGAGAATTAGGCCATTCGGCCCATTGAGCCTATGCCATGATACATATATCCTTTTCTTCCTGCGATATTATCCTTGATTAAGAAAAAGACTAGATGCAAAAAACAGGTACAGGTTTGGAGGGTTGTGGGCCACGCAAGCGCAGGCAAGTGGGACTAGAGAAGCTGGGACATTGTTGGCCGGCGTGGGCGAGTTGGGCCGAAGGGCCTGTTTCCACACTGTATTAATATTTTTAAAAAATTAAAAAATAAATAAATAAAACATTGCAGTTCTGCAAACTTAATCTGAATCCCAGAACCTCTTAACCGATTAGTCAATTATCCTATTGAGACTATAGCGAGCACGTCCTATGAAACCGGAGCCCTGTTCTGTGGACGGCACACTAACATCACCGTTGCCATCTGACGGATTATTCTCAGAATTCTGCCCTAGCTTTCCGCTGAGCAAGAATATTTATGCGTTACTGGGTTCACCCAGAGTTCACACTTTTAAAAAAAGCGCCTGCTCGCCACAGTGCAGAACTGGGACTCGGGAGAGTAAATGATGAGATAAGTGACAGTGTGATTAGCCATGCGATAGCCAGAAGGTATTTATCCTCAGTCTTGAGCGTCGCTGTGGTATGTGAGACCCACATTAAATTCGTCCATTTATTATTTATCATACGACCAATATATTACAACGTCCGACCACAGAACCACAGGGCTGCTCCTCGCTGAGAGGAAAACATTTTCTCAGCTGAGAGGAAAACATTATTAGATAGTTCATAAGTGATAGGAGCAGAATCAGGCCATTCGGCCCGTCAAGTCTACTCCGCTATTCAATGTAGACAAAAGTGCTGGAGAAACTCAGCGGGTCCAGCAGCATCTATGGAGCAAAGGAATTAGGCCTTCTTCAGATATTCCACTATTCATTCATGGCTGATCTATCTTTCCTTCTCAACCCAATTCTCCTGCCTTCTCCCCATAAACCTTAACACCTGTACTAAAAATATCCATTGACTGGGCCTCCACAGCCTTTCCGTGGCAAAGAATTCCACATTCACCACCCTCTGACTAAATAAATTCCTCCCCTTCTCCTTCCTAAAGGTGCATCCTTTTATTCTGAGGCTATCTCCTCTAGTCCTAGGCTCTCCCACTAGTGGAAACATCCTCTCCACATCCACTCTATCCAGGCCTTTAACTATTCGGTGAGTTTCAATGAGGTCCCCCCTCATCCGTCTAAACTCCAGCGAGTACAGGCCCAGTGCCGTAAAATGCTCATCAAATGCTCACCCACTCATTCCTGGGATCATTCTCGTAAAACCTCCTCTGGACCCTCTCCAGAGCCAGCACATCCTTCCTCAAATATGGAGCCCAAAATTGCCCATAGTAAACAGTTGCCGTGAAAACTGAACTCGATCCAATTAGAAAGGGCGCTCTTTTAGAACAGAGGTGAGGAGGAACTCACTTCATTAGTCAGAGGGTGTGAAACCTGTGGAACTCATTGCCACAGGGGGCTGTGGAGGCCAGGTCAGTGGATATTTTTAAGGCAGAGAGACAAATCCTTGATGAGAACGAGTGTCAGGGGTTATGGGGAGAAGGCAGGAGAATGGGATTAGGAGGCAGGGATCAGGCATGATTGAATGGCAGAGTAGACTCGATGGGCCGAATGGCCTAATTCTACTCCTATCGCATGTGAACATGTGATCCTCTCTGATGGAGGGGGAGTAATGCCACTGAGAGGGATATGCATCATATGCAGGCAGATGAGGTCAGTTTAACTACTGTCAACCTCTTTGGTGACCCTCGGACTATCTTTGATCAGATGTTACAGGCTTTACCTTGCACTAAACGTTATTTCCGTTATCATGCATCTATACACTGTGAATCGCTCAATTGTCATCATGTATTGTCTTTCCGTCAGCTTTTCACTGTACCTCGGTACGCGTGACAATAAACAAAACTAAACTAAACTAAACTATTGCTATGAGTACCTTTCTCCAAAATCAAAAGTGTTTTATTGTTATAAGTTTAGTTTAGTTTAGTTTAGTTAAGTTTAGCTTAGTTTAGTTTAGAGATACAGCGTAGCAACAGGCCCTTTGGCCCACTGAGTCCGCACCAACCAGCGATCCCTGTGCACTAGCACTATCCTACACACAAAAGGGACAATGTACATTTTTACCGAAGCAAATGAACCTACACACCTGCACGCCTTTGGAGTGTGGGAGGAAACCGGAGCTCCTGAAGAAAACCCACGCAGGTCACGGGGAGAATGTACAAGCTCCGTACGGACAGCACCCGTAGTCGAGATCAAACCCGGATCTCTGGCTCTACCGCTGCGCCACCGTGCCACCCCAAAAAGATACAGAATGAAATTCTTATGGGCCTGTCTCACTCAGGCAACTTTTTAAAGGACTGCAGGAGACTCTGCGGTCGCCACATGGTCACCACGTGTTCGTGGGTGGTTGCCGGGCAGTCTCCTTCATGGGTCGTGAGGAGTTCCCGCATTCTGGTGAAAACATGAAAAATTAGCGTTGACTAGAATGAAGCCGCCATGGAGAGTAGCGAGAATTCCCGCGCCGTAGGTGGGTCGCCAGGAGGTACTAGTGGGTCGCCAGGAAGTCGAAGGTTCTCAAAGGTTCTCGTAGCTTGTAGCTAGTGCTGGCCGGTGAATTTCATTGGCTCATTGGGAAAAAAAAACCGTAAGCAGTAGTTTTCAAAACGAAGGATAACCAACCGGTAATGTTAAATGTCCGCCGAGCTTCACAGCCGTGTATCTCTGGCTTCTTAAAAGTTGTCTCCCCTCCTTTTCCCCCCCTTTTTTAGACTTAAAGTACACTGTGCTTTAGCCATCTTAATTACAGCGCCGACCTTCCTGTTCATCGCGGTGTGTGTCTGTATCACCTTGGCTTTGCACCGTTTGAATTTCACTCAGGCAGCGCTCCCCCCCGCTTGCCCTGTCCCCCCGCCTGCATAACGGGCTGGTCAAGGAAGTGATGTGTGTGTGTGTATGTGTGTTCCATTCTGACAGTCACCGGCAGTCGCCTGAAAAATCGCCTAAGTGCGACAGGCCCATTACTGGTGCAGCACAACAGGTTTGGAAGCACAATAGTCAATGGAAAAATATAATAAGCAAACAAAAAAAAATTGAAGTTCATTGAGTAATAAATCCAATATATTGCGAAAACAAAGCAATGCCCAAAGATGCTGGTGCTAAACAGCGGGACAAGTGGCGCAGCGGTAGAGTTGCTGCCTCACAGCACCAGAGGCCCGGGTTCCATCCTGACTACCGGGGCTCTCTCTACGGAGTTTGCATGTTCTCCCTGTGACCTCGTGGGTTTTCTCTGGGTGCTCCGGTTTCCTGCCACGTCCCAAAGATGTGCTGGTTCGTAGGTTAATTAGCCCCTGTAAATTGTCCCTCGTGTGTAGGATAGAACTGGTGTGTGGGTGATCGCTGGTTGACATGGACTCTGTGGGCCGAAGGGCCTGTCTCCACACTGTACCTCCAAACCAAGAGTAAACTAATCTAAACCCATGCAGTTCGTAGTTTGGAGCTTAGTTGGAGTTTGTAGTGTTCATTAGCCTGATGGCTGATGGGAAGAAGCTGTTCCTGAACCTGGACGTTACAGTTTTCGGACATCTATGTGTAGGAAGGAGTAACTGCAGATGCTGGTTTACACCGAATGCTGGAGTAAAGGGCCTGTCCCACTTGGGCGTCATTTGCGCGCAATTTACGTGACATCATTTACGTGTTAAGACACATGATGTATGTGTCGTGTCGTGCACGTGATGCGTGCATGGCATGCATTACGCGCGCATGGCGTGTGGTGAGGCGTAGGCAGTGACGCGCTGTCGCGCGCGGCGCCCCAGGATTTTGGCATTCGCAAAATCTTTGCGCGCCACCTGCGTGACGCGCAAATGGCGCCCACGTGGGACAGGCCCTTAACTCAGCGGGACAGGCAGCGTCTATGGAGAGAAGGAATGGGTGACGTTTCAGGCCGAGACATCTTCTTTGGACTGAAGAAGGATCTCGACCTGAAACGTCAGCCATTCCTTCTCTCCAGAGATGCTGCCCTTCGAACTCCTCCTGTACCTTCTTCCTGATGGCAGGAGTGAAATGAGTGTGTGGCCAGAGTGATGTGGACCTCTGATGATGCTGGCTGCCTTTTTGAGTCAGCGACTGCAATAGATCCCTGCGATGGTGGGGAGAACAGTACTCGTGATGGACCGGGCAGTGTGCTACAATTTTGTAATCTCCTTCTTTCCTGGGTGTTTCAGCATCAAGCGTTAGTTTAAGATGAAGCTAGACACAAAATGCTGGAGTAACTCAGCGGGACAGGACTGGCAGCATCTCTGGAGAGAAGGAATGGGTGACGTTTCAGGTCGAGACACTTCTTCAATGTTAGTTTAGTTTGGTGCTTATGTTTCGTTATGTTCCCCATTTTCAGAATATTTCTTCTTCTTTTCGTGTCCATCTTGTCACTAATGTTGACCTCGCTGTCATCGTCCGCCCTGAAAAGGACGCAAGCTTCCGGCGACAATCAGTGGGAGCCGTCACTCGTCGCAATAGTTGACGACGGTAGCAGAATTAGCTCAGGATACGTCCAGTTTCCAGCCCCGCGACGTGGACGCTCCTGCTATGGGGCCAGTTCAAGACCAAGGGGTGGTAGGCCATTTAGGACTGAGATGAGGAAAAACTTTTTCACCCAGAGAGTTGTGAACCTGTGGAATTCTCTGCCACAGAAAGCAGCGGAGGCCAAGTCACTTGATGTTTTCAAGAGAGAGTTAGATACAGCTCTTAGGGCTGACGGAATCAAGCGATACTGGGGAGAAAGCAGGAATGGAGTAGTGATTGTGGGTGATCAGCCATGATCATAGTGAATGGCAGTGCTGGCTCAAAGGGTCGAATGGCCTCCTCCTGCGCCTATTTTCTATGTTTCTATTATTTACAAAAATGAATTGCATGGTCCCTTGGTACCGGTGACAAATACTGTGCCTACCATACCATCCTCCTGACCCTGTGGTATTGATGCCTTGAAACGTCACCCATTCCTTTTCTCCAGAGATGCTGCCTGACAATGTGCTGGAGTTACTCCAGCACATTGTGCCTATCTTCGGTAAGAACCGGCATCTGCAGTTCCTTTCTGCACAAGCAAGAGGTGGATAGCGGTGAAGGGCGGCTAGAGGGCGGTGAACCTGAGGAAGTCTTTACCACGGATGGCTGTGGAGGCCAAGTCAATGGATATTTTTAAGGCAAAGATTGACAGATTCTTCATTAGTAATGGGTGTCAGAGGTTATGGGGAGAAGGCAGGAGAATGGGGTTTAGAGGGGGAATTAGATCAGCGATGATTAAATGGCGGAATAGACCTGATGTGATAATTAAGGCAAAGGTGCCTCACATATAGACAACCTGGTGGGAAACAACTAGGAGAACCAATACTATACTATACTTTATGGTGTGGGGGGGGGGGGGGGGGAGAAAATGGTTTAATAGGAAACTGAGGGGCAACTTTTTTACACAATAGGTGGTTGTTGGATGGATCGGACTGCCAGAGGAGGTAGTTGAGGCTGGGACTATCACAACATTTAAGAAACAGTTAGACAGGTACATGGATAGGACAGGTTTGGAGGGATATGGACCAAACGCAGGCAGGTGGGACTAGTGTAGCTGGGACATGTTGGCCGGTGTGGGCAAGTTGGGCCTGGCCTGATCCACACTGTATCACTCCATGCCTATTCCGGGGGGGGGGGGGGGCTTGGTAAGGTCACAAAGTCAGATATAGTGGACGTGGGAAGAATGTTTCCTGTATATGGGAGAGTCTCTGACCAGAGGGCACAGCCTCAGAGTAAAAGGACGTGTGTGCGTAAAACACATTTTAGGATAGAGATGAGGAGGGATTTCTTTAGCTGGAGGGTGGTGAGTGTGGAATTCATTGCCACAGCCGTCTGTAGAGGCCAAATAATTGGGCATCTTTAAAGCAGAGATTGATATACTTTAGACTTTAGAGATGCCGCGTGGAAACAGGCCTTTCGGCCCACCAAGTCCATGCCAACACTAGCACTGTCACACACACCAGGGAGAATTTTATAACTTTACCTAATGAACCTACTGCTGCACCACTCTGCCACACCCTCAATAGGTTCGTGATTAGTAAGGAATTTAAATGTTACGAGGAGAAGGCTGGAGAATGGGGTTGAGAGTGAAAGATAGATCAGCCACGATCGAATGGCGGAGTATAGTGATGGGTCGAATGGTCTGATTCTGTGCCTATGTCATAGACTTATGGTATGGTCTAAGTGTGACCGCGGGGACACTTGTGACAAGGACGGCTGGTCGGCGTGGACTGAAGGGCCTGTTTCCACACTGTACCTCTAAACTAAATTAAATAACCTTTGTTGTGGGCTGGAGGGTGCGGTCAGCTGATGTGGAGTCATGTGACATGTACGCCAAGCCCCTGTGTAGTTAAGAGTGCATCAGATTATAGTTTAGTTTAGTTTAGAGACACAACACAGAAACAGGCCCTTCGGCCCACCGATCCCCGCACACTAACACTACCCTACACACACTAGGGGCAATTTACACTCCAAGCAAGCCAATTAACCTACAGACCAAACCTCTACGTGTTTGGAGTGTGGGAGGAAACCGGAGCTTCCCGGAGAAAACTCACACAGATCACAGGAAGCACGTACAAACCCCGTACAGATAGCGCCTGTGGTCGGGATTGAACCCGGGTCTCTGGCGCTGTAAGCGCTGTTAGGCAGCAACTCTACCGCTGCGCCCTAGTTAAACATTAGAAGCAGCATTATAGTTAAGCATGTGTGCTGGGAGCAGGAATGAATGACCGGGTGCAAGACGGGACTCACATCCTTGCACAATGTTCTCGGGTGTCACGTCTCAAGTATAGACAAGAAAAACAATAAAATAAATAATTATTTAACCGTGATCTGAAACCTTGGCAGTTGCAGAGTCAGGTCGAGCTGCCAACATGCCTGGACTTGAGTCAGGTTGGTTCTGCTCCAGGGGTGCTTGAGGTTAACGCCTGCCGCTAGAGCACAAAGCAGCACGCAACCTCTCCCCAGCCGCCTTTTGTTCTTGCCCTTGCAGCCCTGATGACTGGAGGTCTTGTGTCTCCAGCTGAGGCACATCTGTGGCACCCCTTGCCTTCCGAGCCAGCGCTGCCAGACACTTAGCCACAACTGCCGCAAGCTGCACCTATAATTACCCCAAATCCATTTAATGAAAGGCCTACTTCACTGAGTGTTCACGCACGCCTCCAGATTCAGGGACAGTTTCTTCCCAGCTGTTATCAGGCAACTGAGTCACCCTACCACAACCGGAGAGCAGTCCTGAACTACTGCCTGCTTCATTGGGGACCCTCGGCCTATCTTAGATCGGACTTTACCTTGCACTAAAGGGCCTGCCCCACTTGGGGATTTTTTCAGCGACTGCCGGCATCATATCCGTGTCGCCAAAAGATTTTGAACATTTGAAAATCCAGCGGTGACACACAGCAAAAAATGTTGCGACACTTGAAAAAACACCGCGCGTCAATACGCCATCACGCCACGTCACCGTCGCATCACGCCGCAGATATTTCGGTGACCTGATGCCGGCAGTCACCGAAAAAATCGGCAAGTGTGACAGGCCCTTTAAGAAGGGTTTCGGCCCGATACGTTGCCTATTTCCTTCGCTTCATACATGCTGCCGCACCCGCTGAGTTTCTCCAGCCCTTTTGTCTACCTTCGATTTTCCGGCATCTGCAGTTCCTTCTTAAACACGGGGCCTTTAAATGTTATTCCCTTATCAGTCGGACAGGCAGCATCTCTGGAGAGAATTCCTCCTCACCAGAGATGTTGCTGCCTGTCCCGCTGAGTTACTCCAGCATTTTGTGTCTATCTTCGGTGTAAACCAGCATCTGCAGTTCCTTCCTACACTAATTGCCTCATCGTGTATCTATGCACTGTGAATGGCTCGATTGTAATCATGTATTGTCTTTCCGCTGACTGGATAGCGCGCAGCAGAAGCTTTTCACTGTACCTCGGTACACGTGACAGTAAACTGAACTGAATTGAGGGAAACTCATTGCAAAGCCCTGTCACCAAAATCAGGCGGCACTGTGGCAGTGGTCCTGCACCCTATTGTCTCTCACACGTGCCCGCAGAATCCACATTGATATTTTTTTATATTAATTGCAGGGTGGCTCGGTGGCGCAGCGGTAGAGTCGCTGCCTCACAGCGCCAGAGACCCGGGTTTGATCCCGACTACGGGTGCTGTCTGTGCAGAGTTTGTACGGTCTCCCCGTGACCTGCGTGGGGTTTTCTCCGGGTGCTCCGGTTTCCTCCAACACTCCAAAGGCGTGCAGGTTTGTAGGTTAATTGGCTTTGGTAAAAATTGTAAATTGTCCCCAGTGTGTGTGGGATAGTGCTGGTGTGCGGGTCTGTAGGTTAATTGGCTGTCTGTATAAATGCCCCTAGTGTGTTCGGATGCGAGGGTGGAATAACACAGAACTAGTGTGAATGAGTGATTGATGGACTCCATGGGCCGAAGGGCCTGTTACAAAGGCTGGATCTCTAACCTATGGAGTTCTCTACTAGAGTTCTCTCATGCATCTAAGGAGCGAAGGAAGTCTTCTAAAGTCTACTAGTCTAAAGGTTAATTGGCCTCTGTAAATTGTCCCTAGCGTGTGGGATCCAAAAGAGGGATAACATTGTGCAGGTGATCAATGGTCAGCACGGACTGTAAACTTGACTAAACTCAAAACTAAACTAAAGTGCAGCTCAACATTGAGGCCCGCTGAGTGTTAAGGCCCTGTCCCACTTTCCCGAGTTACTCACAAACTCCCCCGAGTTTTCTCCTTGATTCGAACTCGGAGAATTACGGTAATGGCCATTCGTTCGTAGGTGCTCGGGGCTATTTTCTTTCCTCGTGGACATTTTTCAACCCGACTTACCTGATGCCCTGAGTTCCTGCGGACTGGCATTACGAGCCGCTACGAAACATGTGCGGACACCTACGGGCTCCTACGAGCTCGCTACCGACATTCCCCGAGTTCCAATCAAGGGGAAAACTCGTGAGTAACTCGGGAAAGTGGGACAGGGCCTTTACTGTGGTGAGCAGATGATCCAAGGGTCCAGGTTCAATCCTGAACTGAACTAAACTAAACTAAACTGACCTGAACTAAACTAAAAACTAAACTAAAATAAACACTAAACGGAACTAAGCTAAACTAAACACTAAACTAAACTTTCACTGATAAATCTCAGATATTCTTTGCTGAGTTTTGCACATAAACAGGAGGCAGATAAAGAAAACCAGAGACATGTTTTTTTATGTTACGACCCTCCAAAGGAGAGAGAGTTCCCCCAGAGGTAGGAGGAATAGTCTTCTGGCAAGGTTGAGAGCACAGAAGGGAAAGACATTACTGATTCTTTTAATCTTTACCCCACAACTGCTGACTCGCAGGCACATATTTCACACGCTCTCCCCTCACTAAATTCAGCTGTTGTTTATCTTTCACACAAACCCCAACTTTCTCATTCAGACGAGAAAAAATACAAAGAGAAGGCCACGCTGTATGTCACTTGTAGCTATCAGCTCACACTGTGCACACTTCACACGGAAACATGTGGAGGGGGTCAGGGTGGGGGTGAGTGCAGGGTCAGTGTGGACAGGGTGGGTGAGCTAACACACTCACACACACTCACACCACATACACACACACACACACACCACACACACTCGCACCCACGCAGACACACACACTCGCACCCACGCACACACACACACACACACACACACACACCACACACACACACACCACACACACACTCACACACACACGCACACACTCACACACACTCACACACACACACTCACACACACACTCACACACACACGCCACACCCACACAGACACACACACACGCACCCACGCAGACACACACACACACAACACATACATGCACACACATACACTCACACCACATACACACACCACACCCACACAGACACACACACTCCACACACACTCACACACCACATACACACACACACCCACACACCCACACACTCACTCACACACAGTCACACACCACACACACACACACTCAGACACACTCACTCACACACATTCACACACCACATACACACACACACACCCACACAGACACACACACACTCCACACACACTCACACACCACACACACACACACCATACACACACCCACACACACACCACGCACACACACACACACACACACCCACACACTCAGACACACTCACTCACACACACTCACACACCACATACACACCACATACACACACACACACCACATACACACACACACACACACACACACACACACACACACACACACACACACACACACACACACACACACACACACACACACACACACACACACACACACACACACACACACACACACACACACACACACAGAGGAATCTCAGCCAGACAGTCAATGCCGAGACACGATATCTCTGGTGATGGAGGATCCCAGCTCTAATTTGCCAGAGGGGTTTTTGCAATGGGTTTTGAGCCAAGTGTCTTGAGGGAAAGTCCGGGAGTATAGTCAAGCTTTCACTTCACTGGAGGGCATGTTCTCCACATACTTCACATGCCGGGGGGCCTGCAGGGAGGCGACGACAGGGATCGAAGGCGGGAGAGGAGGGCTTCATCGGCACCACCCCACTTACCGCCCGATTTCATGTTATCACCAGTATAATCCCTTGAATAAATGTGGTCTGCTGTTGTCAGACCAACAACGGACTGCAGACATAACAGATTATCTTCCTTGCCACCTGAAACGCATCAGCACAATTGCAATATCAATAGCTAGCGAGTTCAGAACATTATGAAATCATGCAGGTGGAGTGAGCTTACATTATGGTGGAGCTGGTTTAGTGCCAGGTTGTTGCCATTGCTCCATGTAGTTCTAGTTTTAATTTTAGAGATACAGCATTGAAACAGGCCCTTCGTCCCACCGAGCCTGCACCGACCAGTGATCCCCGCACACTGACACTATCCCACACACGCCAGGGACAATTTTACATTCATGCCAAGGCAATTCGCCTACAAACCCGTACGTCTATGGAGTGTGGGTGGAAACCCAAACAGGTCACGGGGAGGGGGTTACAAACTCCTTACAGACGGCACCTGTGGTCGGGATCGAACCCAGGCCTCTGGCGCTGCAAGGCAGCAGCTCTACCGCTGCCCTTTTAGCCCTTCAAAGCACTTTGTAAAACTCATGCAAACCCCACAGTCGTGAGCTTGCTGGCCTTTCTTAGTTTAAATTTCAGTTTGAGCTTAGTTTATGAGTTTAGTTTATTGTCACGTGTGCCGGGGAGCAGTGAAAAGCCTGTGTTGCGTGCTAGCCAGTCAGCGGAAAGACAATACATGGTTACAATCGAGCCGTCCGCATTGTACTGATACATGATAAAGGGAATAAGGTAAATAATGTAAATACGGTAAATCCAGCAAATTCCGATCAAAGATGGTCCGAGGGTCTCCAACGAGGCAGATAGTTTGGAGATACAATGTGGAAATAGACCCTTCAACCCACCAAGTCAATAGACAATAGACAATAGGTGCAGGAGTAGGCCATTTGGCCCTGCGAGCCAGCACCTCCATTCAACACGATCATGGCTGATCATCCACAATCAGTACCCCGTTCCTGCCTTCTCCCCATATCTATCTTTAAGAGCCCTATCTAGCTCTCACTTGAAAGTATCCAGAGAACCGGCCTCCACCGCCCTCTGAGGCAGAGAATTCCACAGACTCCCAACACTGCCAAAGGCTTGCCCCTTATTCTTAAACTGTGGCCCCTGGTCCTGGACTCCCCCAACATCGGGAACATGTTTCTCGCTAATTCGAGACCAAGTCTGCGCCGACCAGCGATCACCCGCACCTAGTTATATGCTCCTGCACGCTAGAGAAAATTGACTACTAGAGGCCAATCAAACTACAAACCTACATGTCTTTGGAGTGTGGGAGGAAGCGGGAGCACCCGGAGAAAACCATGCAGCCACAGGGAGAATGTACATGCTCCGTTCAGACAGCACCCGTTGTCAGGATCCAACCCGGGTCTCTGGCGCCTTGAGGCAGCAACTCTACCGCTGTGCCCCAAATAGAAGTTGGGACGTTAGGTTTCAGTTGTACAAGTCGCTGGTGAGACCGCATCTTGAGTTCTGTGTTCCATTTATATGGGAAGGATGTCGTAAAGCTGGAAAGAGTCCAGAAAATAATTTTTGTTGGCTGATCTATAGAGGGAGGTTGGGCAGGCTAGGACTTTATTCCTTGGGGCATAGAGAAGGAAGGGCGAATTTATAGAGGTGTATTATACCATGTTGTGAACAGGTCTTTTGAACATAGAGCCTTTTACCCAAGCCCAGGAGACTATATCCTTAGGGATACTTCAGGTCAGGCTGTGGAGGCAGGGAGGCAAGGCAAGTACCAAAACCTATCAGCTTTCTGTCCTTACAACTATTGCCTAGTTTCCACTTCCTTTTCCTTTCCAAAGACTAAACATCTCAGGAGTCAAGAGTCAAGAATGTTCTATTATGTTCATAAGTGATAGGAGCAGAATTACACCATTTGGCCCATCAAATTCACTCCGCCATTCAATCATGGATGACCTATCTCCCCCTCCTAACCCCATTCCCCTGCCTTCTCCCCATAACCCCTGACCCGTACTAATCAAGAATCTATCAATCTCTGCCTTTAGAATATCCATTGACTTGGCCTCCACAGCCTTCTGTGGCAATGAATTCCACAGATTCACCACCCTCTGACTGAAGAAACTTCTCCTCACCTCCTTCCTTTAATTCTGAGGCTACGTCTTCTGGCCCTAGAAACATCCTCTCCACATCCACTCTATCCAGGCCTTTCACTATTCGATACATTTCAATAAGGTCCCCCCTCATCCTTCTAAACAATAGACAGTAGACAATAGGTGCAGGAGTAGGCCATTCAGACCTTCGAGCCAGCACCGCCATTCAATGTGATCATGGCTGATCATCCACAATCAGTACCCCGTTCCTGCCTTCTCCCCATATCCCCTGACTCCGCTATCTTCAAGAGCCCTATCAAGCTCTCTCTTGAGAGTATCCAGAGAACTGGCCTCCGAGGCGGAGAATTCCACAGACTCACAACTCTCTGTGTGAAAAAGTGTTTCCTCATCTCCGTTCTCCAGTGAGTATAGGCCCAGTGCCGTCAAATGCTCTTCATGTGTTAACCCACTCATTCCTGGGATCGTTCTTGTAAACCTTCTTATCTGTCCCAAAATGGGACAACGTAATTCTAACTTGCGGCAGCGCAAAAGATATGCAAACATGGTAATCTGTGAACACCCATAATAATAATAAAGAAAGTATGAGGGACCAAGATGATTTGAAGAAATGCCAGCGGACTTCAGGCAGGTTTCTTGGTGTCTGCTCTCTATTCGCCACAGATATCTTTAGACCAGCACACACATACCGCCTTCCGTCCCTCGTGACTTGGAGAATTTCACACGCACTGAATTAGAAACTCTAGCCTCATCTCTGTTGAAGCACAAGCTTCCTCTTTGCAAAGATCCACTGCCAAGATATCCTATCTGCCCCTGCTGTGGAGACTTATCAGCCAGCGAGGACTGATTTAAAACAAACCAGGCGACAGGGACGGATGAGAAGGTACAGCGTAGGGACAAACGTACCCGTCAGATCCTCGCCTTGATCCGTGCGTTCGTTCGCTCGTGTGTCGGACGATGTAGCTCGCTGTTGGCTTCTGTCGTCGTCCAACATGTCGACGGAATTGTCGCCCGACCCGTCGCAGAGTGTATCGTGTCGTCGCTTCCAGGGATCGCCACGAGGAGGCTTCATCCGAATATAATAAACACACTCCCAGGGGGCACACGGTGGAGCAGCGGTAGAGTTGCTGCCTCACAGCGCCGGAGACCCGGGTTCAATCCCGACTACGGGCGCTGTCTGTACGGAGTTTGTACGTTCTTCCCCGTGATCCGCGTGGGTTTTCTCCGGGATGCTTTCAAGAGAGAGTTAGATAGAGCTCTTGAAGATAGTGGAGTCAAGGAATATGGGGAGAAGGCAGGAACGGGGTACTGATTGCGGATGATCAGCCATGATCACATCGAATGGCGGTGCTGGCTCGAAGGGCCGAGTGGCCTGCTCCTGCACCTATTGTCTATTATCTATCTTCGGTTTCCTCCCACACTCCAAAGACGTGCAGGTTTGTAGGTTAATTGGCTTGGTATAAGTATAAGTTATCCCCGGTGTGTATAGGATAGTGTCAATGTGCGGGGATCGCTGGTCGGCACGGACTCGGTGGGCCGAAGGGCCTGTTTCAGCGCTGTATCTCTAAACTAAACCAAACTAAACTGAGGACACTGAACATAAACGCTTTGTTTTATTCCGCCATCCCTTTACATCCCAGCAACAAATCTTACAAATGATTCTGCTTCAGCCTCCAATGTAGACCCTTGCCCGCTTGTCCTCCTTCAACGATGCCTTGAGTCAGCTCTATTTATTTTAGTTTAGTTTAGTTCAGAGATGCAGCAAAGAAATTGGCCCTTCGGCCCACTTGAGTCTGCACCAACCAGCAGACTAGATCAAACAGGGTTGTTTGTTTGGAAGAAAATAATCTAATTTGTGCATTTGTATTTTGCACGCGACAATAACACACTATTGAACAATTGCAATAGAACAAGGGCAACGGTACTGCTGTGCCAATGTGTCATCCCCATATCTTCCCCTTTGCTATATCTCTTGTACTTGAGTTTGACTTCAATGTATTGTAAGTTACAATAGACAATAGACAATAGACAAGTAGGCAGGTAGGTAAATTGTCCCAAGTGTGTATAGAGCGGGGGTCACTGGATGGAGTGGACTCGGTGGGTCGAAGGGCCGGTTTCCGCGCTGTATCTCTAAACTAAACTCAAGGACGGACTTTACCATCATGGATAGGGATGTGTTAGTGAAAATAATTGGTGCATTGATTACCAAGCCTCAGTGTCTGCTTATGAATCTTTTTAGAAATTTGGGATATCAATATTTTCAATTGTTATAGACAATAGACAATAGGTGCAGCAGGAGGCCATTTCGGCCCTTCGAGCCAGCACCACCATTCAATGTGATCATGGCTGATCATCCCCAATCAGTACCCCGTTCCTGCCTTCTCCCCATATCCCCTGACTCTGCTATCTTTAAGAGCCCTATCTAGCTCTCCCTTGAAAGCATCCAGAGAACCTGCCTCCACCGCCCACTGAGGCAGAGAATTCCACAGACTCACCGCTCTCTGTGAGAAAAAGTGTTTCCTTGTCTCCGTTCTAAATAGCTTTCCCCTTATTCTTAAACTGTGGCCCCTGGTCCTGGATTCCCCCAACATCGGGAGCATGAATTCCTGACTCTAGCGTGTCCAAACCCTTAACAATCTTATATGTTTCAAGAAGATCCCCTCTCATCCTTCTAAACTCCAGAGTGTACAAGCCCAGCTGCTCCATTCCCTCAGCATTCCTATTAAATCTTTTCCCCTTCACCTTAAACCTATGTCCTCTGGTCCTCGATTCACCTACTCTGGGCAAGAGACTCTGTGCATCTACCCGATCTATTCCTCTTACGTTTTAAAATTGATATTTAGAGTCACAACTATCTGATCGAATTGGATAGAATGCTTTTCACTGTCATTTCACTTTGGTACACATGACAATAATAAACCCCATCCTAAACCTAAATCGAAACTCCCTCAAAATTAGCCTTCCACCTTGAAATAGTCACAAAATGCTGGTACAGGCAGCATCTCTGGAGAGAAGGAATGGGTGACGTTTCAGATAGAGACATTTTTTCAGCATTCCACCTTAACAATCTCACAGTATTGTGTAGGAAGGAACTGCAGATGCTGGTTAAAATCGAAGATAGAGACAAAATGCTGGAGTAACTCAGCGGGACAGGCAGCATCTCTGGAGAGAAGGAATGGGTGACGTTTTGGGTCGAGATCCTTCTTCGGACGGATGACAGGGGAAGTGGGAAGTACATAGATAAGGAAGTGTTAGGTGTAAAAACAGGACAACGGGAATGGAGTTTAAGGGAAATGGAGAATAGATCATGGTTAGTTGGGGAGAAGGTAACACCAAAGCAAACAGAGGTAAAATGTAGTCGGAGACAGTGAGACTGGTGGGAGAACTGGGAAGGGGGAGGGATGGAGAGAGAGGGAAAGCAAGGGCTATTTGAAGTTAGAGAAGTCAATGTTCATACCACTGGGGTGTAAGCTGTCCAAGCGAAATATGAGGTGCTGTTCCGCCACTTTGCACTGGGCCCTCACTCTGACAATGGAGGAGGCCCACGACAGAAAGATCAGTGTGGGAATGGGAGGGGGGGGGGGGGGGTTCAAGTGTTTGGCAACCTGGATGAATGCTTGTTCTGAAGCCCAGCAAAGACTCTGGTGAAGAAAGGGTCAGAGAGTATAATCAGACAAGGGTAGGCCCAAATGGGTGTGCGTTTAAATATTTACACATTAAATCTAGTCTCTTAATGAGGCGTGCAGAGGAAATGGCCACTTCGCTAAAAATAGAAGGGTGTGGGATTGCAGGCCATGGAGAAGTTTGGCACAGTGCCCACTCTCCCTCTCTCCCTCTCTCCCCCGACACTGGACCACAGAATCTGAAATGGTCTTAAAGCAGGCACTCTTCACTGGACATTCTCATGGGTATTCTGCACGGTTTTGGTCTCCAAATGTGAGGAAGGACATTCTTGCTGTTGAGGGAGTGCAGCGTAGGTTCACCAGGTTAATTCCCGGGATGGCGGGACTGTCGTATGCTGAGAGAATGGAGCGTCTGGGCTCGTATACGCTGTAATTTAGAAGGATGAGAGGGGATCTTATTGAAACATATAAGATTATTAAGGGTTTGGACACGCTAGAAGCAGGAAACATGTTCCCGATGTTGGGGGAGTCCAGAACCAGGGGCCACAGTTTCAGAATAAGGGGTAGGCCATTTAGAATGGAGATGAGGACAAAACCTTTCACCCAGAAAGTTGTGAATCTGTGGAATTCTCTGCCTCGGAAGGCAGTGGAGTCCGATTCTCTGGATGCTTTCAAGAGTGAGTTAGATATAGCCCTTACTGATAGCGGAGTCAGGGGATATGGGGAGGAGGCAGGAACGGGGTACTGATTGTGGATGATCAGCCATGATCACATTGAATGGCGGTGCTGGCTTGAAGGGCCAAATGGCCTACTCCTGCACCTGTTGTCCATTGCCTAATGTGTTAGTCTGCCTTGCACTCTCAGTCGCATTACAGTCATAGTCATACAGTGTGGAAACAGGCCCTTTGGCCCAACTTGCCCACAACGGCCATCTACACTAGTCCCACCTGCCTGCGTTTGGTCCATATCCCTCCAAACCTGTCCTATCTGTCTAAATGCTTCTTAAACATTGCAGTGGTACCTTCCTCAACTGCAACCCCTGGCAGCTCATTCCACACACCCACCACCTTCAGTGTAAAAATGTTAACCCTCAGGTTACGATAAAATCTTTCCCCGCACACCTTAAACCTATGTCCAATGATTCTCGATTCCCCAATACACCTCTATAATATCACCCCTCATCGCTCCAAGGAATAGAGTCCCGGCCTGCTCAACCGCTCCCTAAAGCTCAGACCCCCGAGTCCTGGATTTAAAAAATCAAGTCTGCAATTTATCCCATCAGATAAAGCATAAAAAGAAGTTTAATTTGACACCTAATTCACTTTCATATCTTCAGTATTAAAGAAGTTATGGCCATTTTCATACTCAGAAATTAGCATCTTGTTCCCTATTGCTTTTCCTTTGACTTAACACAAAAGCTGTGATCAAGGACAGTCAAAAGCCCATAACTTTCTTAAAAATTAAGAGAACTGAATGACATTTTCAGTTATTATAGATTGAAGCATTCTGAAACAAATATGAAACAATCTTACTTGGATGATCTGAAAGTAAAGCATATAATTCGTTAGTTACCTAATTGTACCTAATTACTAGATATAAACATCTATCCATTTCTTAAGAAAAGGTTAACATTTTTAAAAAGCCTAAGTGTCCACATAACATTCACACAAGAATTCACAATATAACGTGATTTTTAAATCTCATTGTCATGAATTCATAGGCCAAATGTGAGGAATTTAGTGTTTAATTCCCGTAAATTAATGGCCATTTAAATCATCTTGCGAGTGGGTGTTTGTGGAATGCGATCGTTTGGAACGTTGCGGTTGCGGTGAAATTAACCCCCAGTCGGCAGGAAAAATACTGCCGGTTCGTATATTTTCTAAGTCACCTTTTCGCAACATGAAATTTTGATTAAAGGCATCCTAAGAAGCAGGTTTTAATGTAAAAATAAACGGTGCACCTTGTTTTGTCCCCTACGTGAGATCCGTCCCGTTGTCGGCGTTCACGGCTTTACAAGATGATTTTTAATTTATTCACGCTAATACATTATCCAGCGTCGTTTAAAAATAACTCCATAAAACAAATGTCGGAGCGATTTCTCTTCAGCAACTAAACCCCCTGAGATTAATCGATTTGAATAGTCTGGAGTAAACGGCATTTTAAACCCGCCCCCCTCTCACAGGCGCCAAAGTCGCGCACACGGGCAGAGGCAGAACTGCAGCGCCGCTAAAGGTAAGTTTTGTAACATACCTATAACATGGTGCTCAGAATTGGACACAGTACTATATATTTGCCTTAACAATGTTGTATATAACTGCTGCATGACCTTCCAACTTCTATACTCAATATTCTGACAGATGAAGGCCAGTGTGCCAAACGCCCTTTTGACAACCTTAACTTCCTTTTGATTAGTACAGGTTTCAGGGGTTATGGGGAGAAGGCAGGAGAATAGGGCTGAGAGGGAAAGATAGATCAGGCACGATTGAATGGCGGAGTAGACCTGATGGGCCGGCCTAATTCTACTCCTATAATTTATATACCTGTGATTCCACATTCAAGGTACTATTTACCTGCACTACCAGATCCCTCTGCTCTACAACACTCCCCAGAGGCCTACCATTTACTGTGTGGGTCCTGCCCATGGTAGACTTCCCAACAGTTCACATTTCCCTGTACAGATGCTCCCCGATTTACGATGCTTCGACTTACGATATCTCGACTTTCCGACGGTGTAGATGCTGGCAACAGCAGCGAGCCGCACGTCACGTCCGGTCACATGATCAAATTGTATTAAATGCGTTTTCGACTTACGATATTTTTGGTTCACAATGGGTGTATCGGAACGTAGCCCCATCGCACATGGAGGTGCAGCTGTATTCAATTCCATCAACCGTTCCTCAGCCCATCTGGCCAACCGATCAAGACCCTGGTGCAACTTTGACAAACCCTGTTGCATAGGAATAAGGGGTAATGGCCCTGTCCCACGGTACCAGTTCATTCCAAGAGCTCTCCCGAGTTTGCCCTGATTCGAACTCGGAGATTTACGGTAATGGCCACTCGTCGGTACTCGGGGCTCTCGTAGACATTTTTCAACCTGTTGAAAAATCTTTACGAGTCTTCCCGTGCTTACCTGCCATTAGCGAGTCTCCCCGAGTACCTGCCGTTAGCGTTACGAGCCGCTAAGGGACGTCCCCGAGCCCCGACGCACCCGCTACGTACATTCCATGTGCTTACCACTCGGGAGAGCTCTTGGAATGAACTCATACCATGGGACAGGGCTTTAAGCCATTTAGAACGGAGACGAGGAAACACTTTTTCTAACAGAGAGTTGTGAGTCTGTGGAATTCTCTGCCTCATAGGGCGGTGGAGGCAGGTTCTCTGGATGTTTTCAAGAGAGAGCTAGATAGGGCTCTTAAAGATAGTGGAGTCAGGGGATATGGGGAAAAGGCAGGAACGGGATACTGATTGGGGATGATCTGCCATGATCACATTGAATGGTGGTGCTGGCTCGAAGGGCCGAATGGCCTACTCCTGCACCTATTGTCTATTGTATATTGTCTATCCCCTCGATTTGCAATTCCAACTTTCATCACTTGCGTTAGTGTCATATTTCTCCTCCCGTGTGTGGTTGACCGCTGCAAACGGCAATGGGAACTGGTCAGTGGGATGAGGGCAGGTGAGTACATGATGTTTCGCATGGCCGTGGTGAAATAAAGGTCACCACGAATCTGTGACTCTTTGGGGTAAAGGTGTAAGGTTGCAACATGCCCACAAAGTCCATGCCACACATGATGCCAAGACCAACTCTTATCTGCCGGCATGTGGTCCATATCCCTCCATTCCCTGCATATCCATGTACCCATCCAAAAGCCTCCTCAATGCAATCTGCCTCCATCACCAACCCTGATGTGATCGACCCCAGGTTATTGAACGAGGCAAGAGAGGAGATTGCAAGAGCCTTGGCGAACATCTTTGTGGCTTCTTTAGTCACAGGCGAGTTCATAGAATCATTGAGTGATATAGGGTGGAAACAGGCCTTTTCAGCCCAACTTGCCCACACCGGCCAACATGTCCCATCTACACTAGTCCCACCTGCCTGAATTTGGCCCATATCCCTCTAAACCTGTTCTATCTGCGTACCTGTTTAATTGCCTCTTAAACAATGCGATAGTCCCTGCCCCAACTACCTCCTCTGGCAGCTCATTCCATCCACCCACCACCCTCTGTGTGAATAAGTTACCCATTCATTCTTTCCACTTCTTCTTAAACCTTTGGTTCCTTTGGTTCTTAATTCCCCTACTCTTGGTAAAAGACTGTGCCAATCTGTAAAACATCAGCCGTCATCCTCCTGCGCTCTAAGGAATAGAGTCCCAGCCTGTCCTGCTTGTATAAAAACGTTACCCCTCTGATTACTATAAAATCTTTTCCCCTTCACCTTGAGGAAGAGAGGATACTTTGTGGCTTTTTGTCAAAGTCCAGTCCACGCTCTAGGTCTTATGGAGCAGTGCCCGATCCAGGCAAGCCCCAGGCTCTTGCAGGGCCTCCAGCCTTCACTCCAGGCGAGCCCCAGGCTCTTGCAGGGCCTCCAGCCTTCACTCCAGGCGAGCCCCAGGCTCTTGCAGGGCCTCCAGCCATCACTCCAGGCAAGCTCCAGGCTCTTGCAGGGCCTCCAGCCATCACTCCAGGCAAGCCCCAGGCTCTTGCAGGGCCTCCAGCCATCACTCCAGGCAAGCCCAGGCTCTTGCAGGGCCTCCAGCCATCACTCCAGGCAAGCCCCAGGCTCTTGCAGGGCCTCCAGCCATCACTCCAGGCGAGCCCCAGGTTGTTGCAGGGCTGCAGTCATCACTTCTGTCCAGATCACCTCATCATCATCGGCGGTCACTTGAAATGAGTACTGTCCTCTCATGGAGGACGCCTGTGCGTGACTTTGTTTAACGTGGGGAGACTGGTGCACAGACGGATCTGGGTCAGAATCCAGTGGCAATCCAAGACGACCGGAGACCCTTTTCTGCTGCAGCCTTTATCCGCCTTCCCAGCCGTTGTGACGCTCCACTAAGGTCAGCCATCGTCCTCCGCCTGTTCCACCGTTGAGGTCGTGGTTGGATTGCTCTTTGTCAGAGACCCCCCCCCTCGACCTTACCGCCATGGGTGGCCCTACCAGGAGCGTAGCTCCAGACGGCACCGCTCTCAGGATCTCAGGTCCACACAAGCTTCTCCACCACGACAAGGTGACAATCCACGGGGGAAGAATCATCTGGCAGATCCAGACCATCTAGCAAACCATCGTCCCTTTGATCACCTTGATTGTACTTATGTATAGTAATATTTTAACTGATTGGGTATCAAGGGTGATGAATCTGTGGAATTCCTTGCCACAGAAGGCTGTGGAAGCCAAGGCAGTGGATATATTGAAGGCACTGTCCTACACACATTCAGGATAGTTTACATTTGTGGAACTGATTGTGGACTTTGGAAGGGATAGGATGGGGACCCACAGTCCCATTTATATCAACGGGTCGATGGTGGAAAGGGTCAAGAGCTTCAAATTCCTGGGCGTGCAAATTTCCGAAGATCTCTCCTAGTCCCAAAACACTGATGCAATTATAAAGAAAGCACACATCAGCGCCTCTACTTCCTGAGAAGATTACTGAGATTCCTGAGAGTCGATATGTCGAGGAGGACTCTCTCGAACCTCTACAGGTGCACAGTAGGTGATGACCGGTTGCATTGTGGCTTGGTTCGGCAAACTTTGCGCCCAGGAGCGGAAAAGACTGCAAAAGGTTGTAAACACTGCCCAGTCCATCATCGGCTCTGACCTCCCTACCATCGAGGGGATCTACCACAGTCGCTGCCTCAAAAAGGCTGGCAGCATCATCAAGGGCACAAACCATCCTGGCCACACACTCATCTCTCTGCTGCCTTCAGGTAGAAGGTACAGGAGCCTGAAATCTGCAACATCCAGGTTCAGGAATAGCTACTTCCCCACGGCCATCAGGCTATTAAACTCAACTCAAAACAAAATCTGAATTATAATTAGCCTACTGCACTTTATATGCTTATTTATATGTGTATATATATATATATATTCAATGGTATATGGACACATTGATCTGTTCTGTATTATATATGTAGATATGTTACAAAACTTACCTTCACTGGCGCTGCAGTTCTGTCACTGGCCGTGTGCGTGACTTTGGCGCCTTTGCGGGGGAGGGTGGGATTAAAATGCCGTTTTCTCCTGCCTGTCCGAGATATATTTTCTCGGGCTACTACCTGATGCTGGAAATTAGTTCCGACTGCCGTTCTCGGAAGTTTAAAAAAAACGCGGGACAATTTAATTGCTGGGTTAAAATAAAAAGCGACTTCTAACGTCGACAATGAGACGGATCTCACGTATGGGACAAAACATAAGGCAAGTCGTTTATTTTACATATAAACTTGCTTCTTAGGATTACTTTAATCAAAATTTCATCGGCGAAAATGGGATTATATAAATATATGAACCAGCAGTGTTTTTCCTGCCGATATGGGGTTTAAATTCACCACAACCGCAACGTTCCAAACGATCGCGTTCCACAAAATCTCACTCGCAAGATGATTTAAATGGCCATTAATTTACGGGAATTAAACACTAAATTCCTCACATTTGGCCTATGAATTCATGACAATGAGATTTAAAAATCATGTTATATTGTGAATTCTTGTGTGAATGTTATTTGGGCACTTTAGGCTATTTAAAAATGTTAAACTTTTCTTAAGAAATGGATAGATGTTTAGGTCTAGTAATTGAATTTTGTAACTAGCTACAATTAGGTAACTAGCTAATTATATGCTTTAATTTCAGGTCACCCAAGTAAGATTGTTTCATATTTATTTCAGAATGCTTCAATCTATAATAACTGAAAATTTCATTCAGTTCTCTTAATTTTTAAGTTATGGGCTTTTGACTGTCCCCGATGACAGCTTTTGAGTTAAGTCAAAGGAAAAGCAATAGGGAACAAGATGCTCATTTCCGAGTATGAAAATGGCCATAACTTTTTTAATACTGAAGATATGAAAGTGAATTAGGTGTCAAATTAAACTTCTTTTTATGCTTTATCTGATGGGATATATTGCAGACTTGATTTTTAAAATCTCAACATTTTGTAACATTGCTAATTTATGCCTGCAATATTCTGTTGTGCTGAAGCAAAGCAAGAATTTCATTGTACTATCTGGGACACATGAAAATAAACTCTCTTGAATCTTGAATCTTGAATCATTTTTACGGAAGCCAATTAGCCTACAAACCTGTATGTCTTTGGAGTGTAGGAGGAAACCGGAGCACCCGGAGAAAACCTACGCAGTCACGGGGAGAAGGTACAAACTCCGTACAGACAGCACCCGTAGTCAGGATTGAACCAGGGTCTCTGGCGCACTATGGCAGTAAATCTACAGCTGCGCCGCCCCAGTCGGATTTAAATTCTGGGAGTTTAATTGTCTGGGATTTGAACTGTTAAAATCATCGGAATCCAATTTTCCAAATGTAATAGTCATAGAGTCATAGTCATAGAGTGATACTGTGTGGAAACTGTATCAACTCACTGCCCAACTCACCCACACCGGCCAACAATGTCCCAGCTACACCAGTCCCACTTGCCTGTGCGTGGTCCATGTCCCTCCAAACCTGTCCTATCCATGTACCTGTCTAAGTGTTTCTTAAACGATGGGATAGTCCCAGCCTCAACTCCCTCCTCTGGCAGCTTGTCCCATACACCCACCACCCTTTGAGTGAAAAAGTCGTCTGATAACAGATGGGAAGAAAGTGTCCCTGAATCTGGAGGTGTGCGTGTTCACACTCCTGTACCTCTTGCCCGATGGGAGAGGGGAGACGAGGGTGGGTAGGATACCGGATGCTCCAGTTTCCTCTCACATTCCAAAGACTGACAGGTTTGTAAGTTAATTGGTTTCTGTAAATTGTACCCAGTGTGTAGGACAGAACTAGTGTAAGGGGTGTATGGGGTGATCAGCACAGACACAATGGGCTGAAGGGCCTCTCTGTGTCTCTAAACACCACCCTTGTCAATACGTGTAGCCACCCACTACCATCTGTGTACAAACACTGGCTCTGCACATCTTTGTTCAACACTCCCCCTCTGACCTTGTCACCTGACCCATCCCCAATAGTCATCGAGTGTACAGGACACTATGACTATTGTTCACCCCAACAAGGTCGCTCCCATCAAGACCACTTCCATCAAGGCCGGTCCCAACATGGCCGCCCCCAACATGGCCGCCAGCCCCCAACATGCCGCCACCCAACGCCCCCCAACATGGCCGCCCCCAACATGGCCGCCCCCAACATGGCCGCCCCCAACATGGCCGCCCCCAACAAGGCCGCTCCCATCAAGGCCGCTCCCATCAAGGCCGCTCCCATCAAGGCCGCTCCCAACATGGCCACTCCCAACAAGACCGCTCCGCTACAGCTGCACTTCTTTATCTGTTACTTAATCAACTACTTTAGGGCTAATTTGTAAATTACTCGAACACTTGAACCAGGCCTTTGCCGCTCTTTTTCACATCTTCTTTCCCACTGACTCACCTACTTCCAGCCAATACTCGCTCTCGCTGCTTCTGGCTGCTGCTCCTCTCGGACCTACACAGTCAACACTAATAGAGTGAATATCTTGAGAAGTGAGGCTACAATAGCAGCACAGATTTTAACACAGCATGGGGATTGCACGAAGGGTTATGGAAACATCAAAATATGTAAAGTGTTTAAGAAGGAACTGCAGGTGCTGGAAGGTCGAAGGTAGACAAAAATGCTGGAGAAACTCAGCGGGTGCAACAGCATCTATGGAGCGATGGAAATAGGCAACGTTTCGGGCTGAAACCCTTCCTCAGACTGATGTAGGGTGGGGGGGAAGGAGGGGAGAAGAAAGGAGAAAGGAAGAGGAGGAGCCAGAGGGCTGAGGGAGAGCTGAGAAGGGGAGGAGACAGCAAGGGCGACCGGAAATTGGAGGTCAATGTTCATGCCGCTAGGATGCAAACTGCCCAAGCGGAATGTGAGGTGCTGCTCCTCCAATTTCTGGTGGTGCTCACTCTGGCCATGGAGGAGGCCCAGGACAGACAGGTCAGATTTGGAATGGGAGGGGGAGTTGAAGTGCTGAGCCACTGGGAGGTCAGGTTGCTTAATGCGGACCGAGCGGAGGTGTTCGGCGAAGCGATCGCCAAGCCTACGCTTGGTCTCACCGATGTAGATCAGCTGGTATCTAGAGCAGCGGATGCAATAGATGAGGTTGGAGGAGGTGCAGGTGAACCTCTGCCGCACCTGGAACGACTGCTTGGGTCCTTGAATGGAGTCGAGGGGGGAGGCAAAGCGACAAGTGTAGCATCTCTTGCGGTTGCAAGGGAAAGTGCCCGGGGAGGGGGAGGTGAGGGAGGGAAGGGAAGAAATGACCAGGGAGTTACGGAGGGAGCGGTCTTTGCGGAAAGCAGACAGTGGGGGAGATGGGAAGATGTGCTGGAGTATCTCAGCAGGTCAGGTAGCATCTTCAGAATATATGTATAGGTGATGTTTCGGGTAGAGAGGATTCCATCTAAACAACAAGGAAGCTAAGCGAGAACGAGCTGTCTTCGTTAACAACAGGCACTTGACTTCCAACAAACACCCACTTACCTCGGCCTAAAGCTGGGCAGGTCACTTACATTTCATCAACACCTGGCTCGTGTCCGCGACAAGGTCATGGCACGTAGCAGCCTCATCCGACGCCTGACAGGAACAAGCTGGGGAGCCAGCCCATCAACTCTTCGCACCCCTGCCTTAGCTCTTGTGTATGCTCCAGCTGAGTACTGCGCACCCGTATGGAGTAGTAGCAGAAATACTAGCCTGGTAGACACAAGCCTGAACAGCACCTTGCGAACCATCACTGGGTGCCTTCAACCTACTCTAGCCGAGCAGCTCCCTATACTTGCAGGCATTCCGCCTGCAGGGATCCGAAGGCAAGCAGCAACTCTGGCACTATCTCGTCCTGCCATGGACCCAGATCTCCTCCTCCCTCAGGCTATCAGCAGAGAGCAGAGGCCACCCCGACTGAAGTCCCGTCACCCCTTTGCTCCACATGGAAAACAACTCCTAGCATCCATCCAGCCAACTGAGACAAAAGCACACTGGATAGCCACCAAGTGGTCACAGGAGTGGAAGGCAACCTCATCTCCATTACACAGCTACATCTCTTCACCAGATAAAAGCTGTCCAGGGTCTGAGCTCCCCAGAGGAGCATGGGTGAAGCTTAACAGACTTGGTACTGGAGTTGGGCGTTTCAACACCAGCGTGTAGAGATGGGGGCTCTGCCAGAGCCCAGCCTGTGAATGTGGAGCAGAACAACAGACGGCCAAC
Source organism: Okamejei kenojei (assembly GCA_035221665.1). Classification (NCBI taxonomy): domain Eukaryota; kingdom Metazoa; phylum Chordata; class Chondrichthyes; order Rajiformes; family Rajidae; genus Okamejei; species Okamejei kenojei. The sequence goes on from CM069133.1 coordinate 26,682,184, forward strand.
CATGTCATCTCTGGGTGCCCGCTCTACCACCCACCAAATGGAGCTCTGTCAGGGCCTGGCAGACAATGACACAGAGACAACAACCTGGCTGCTCAGCACCCGGCTTGAGCTCTATTCCTTTGGTTTATTTATGTTTCATTCGCAAGAAGGTCCCGTCTCAAACCATTGCCAAGTTTGGTTTTAATTTTTTTTGGCTTATTATTGTCACCTGCACCGAGGTACAGCGAAAGGCTTTTGTTTGCGTGCTATCCAGTCAAAGAAAAGACTGTACATGGTTACTATCCAGCCATCCACAGTGCACAGATTAAGGACAAAGGGTACGACATGTGGTGCAAGATAAAGTCCGATCAAAGATCGCCAATGAGGGAGGCCAGGACCCCGCTCTAGCTGATGAGGTGACCATTCTGTTGCCTGATAACAGCTGGGGAGAAGCTGTCCCTGAATCTGGAGGTGTGCGTTTTCAAACTTCTGTACGTCTTGTCTGATGGGACAGGGGAGCAGTGGGAGTGACCGGGATGAGACTGGTCCCTGGTTATGCTGCTGGCCTTGCCGAGGCAGCGTGAGGTATAAATGGATTCAATGGAAGGGAGGTTGGTTTTTGTGATGGTCTGGGCTGCGTCCACAATTATCTGCAATTTCTTGCGGCCTTGGACGGAACTGTTCCCTAACTAGGCTGTGATGCATCCCGATAAAATGCTTCCTACGACGCATCTGTAGAAGTTGGTGAGACTTGTTGGGAACGTGTGGAATTTCCTACGTTTTCTAAGAAAGTAGAGGCATTGATGTGCATTCTTCGCTATACTTCGATGTGGCTGATCCAGGACAAATTGCCTATATATATTCTCCAGTGATGCTGCCTAAACTACAGAGTTTCTCCAGCATTTTATTTTGTAAACAAGAAATCTGCAATTCCTTGTTTCTACGTTATGGATACATGGAAGGATTTAACACACAACAATGGCATAGCAATAGAGTTGCTGCCTTACAGCGCCAGAGACCCGGGTTCGATCCCGACTACGGGTGCTGTCTTTACGGAGTTTGTATGTTCTCCCCGTGACCTGCTTGGGTTTTCTCTCTGATTTTCGGGTTTCTCCCATACTCGAAAGACGCACAGGTTTGTAGGTTAATTGGCTTGGTAACATTGTAAGTTGTCCTCGGTGTGTGTGGGGTTGTGTTAATGTGCCGGCATCGCTGGTTGGTGCGGACTCGATGGGCCGAAGGGCCGGCTTCTGCGCTGTACCTCTAAACTATAAACAAAACAGTCGTTCTATAACTTTTACCTTCTCGCGACCATAAAAACACTTTGACTCTCCTTGATGCAAAGATAAACTGCGAAATTGAAAGGTCTGCTGCCTTGCAGAAATGTCTGAGGAAAGTCCATTTACGACGTTGCTAATCTTCTCTTTCATGCATGTGGCGTGACCTGACTTCAGCTCGCTTGCACTGCCCTCCCCTCCCCACTCACAGGCACCGATGTGCCTCTCAGACACACACAGCTGCACCATCCCTTTTAAACACAGTAACTCGAAGCAGTTGGCAAAACACACACACACCGAAGTCTGAAAGCCAAAGGGTGTCTGTTTCAATGCTTTCACTGAGCCTGATGCCCTGTGGGTGTAAGATGGCTGCATATTTATACCTGGGCCATTGTCTTACGTGCGTGCGCACCCATATCACACTATTAGGCAGAAGTCACCACCGGGGCAATCTATAGAGTTCCCTTTGTCCCTTGCAAACGATAAAGTCAGCGAGTTGCGATCGACGCATGAATTTCATCTTCAGTTGTGACGTGCACTCGGGTTGGCATTAATATAAATAAGCTATTTTGCGCCGGTTTTTGGGGAAAATCGCTCAAAATGGCGGTGACTTGCAGGGCGCATGTGGACCTGTGGGTGGTTTGGCTACCCTGCCTGTATTAAGTATTTACTTTCAACCTTGCCTTTGACTCTTTCCGCTTCTTATTGTTTTTGGCAGGGGTTTCAACGTGGAAAAAAGTCTTCAGTGCGTTGAAGCGGAGTCAAGCCCCCTTTCTGCAAGGTTAATTTTGACATAAAAGTATTTTAGCGTTACTTTGTCGGTATCCTCTGGTCCGTGCGATTGAAATAAAAGCGATAAAAGTGATTTCAGGGAACTGAGTAACAGGGCACCGTGTTAGTGCTTACTGGAAGATGACTCACAACACATGAAAGGAGTCCTTTGGTCTTTCAAAGCTCAACTCTTGAGCACTTTATCATACGACAGGGATGTAATGCTATAACGCACTCGTCAGACCGCATTTGGAGTATTGCGAGCAGTTTTGGGCACCACATCTGAGGAAGGATGTGCTGGCGCTGGAGAGGGTCCAGAGGAGGTTTACGAGAATGATCCCAGCGATGATTGGGTGAACATATGATGAGCGTTTGAAGGCACTGGGCCTGTACTCACTGGAGTTTAGAAGGATGAGGGGAAACATCATTGAAACATACAGAATAGTGAAAGGCCTGGATAGAGTGGACGTGGAGAGGATGTTTCCACTCGTTGGAGAGTCTAGGACCAGAGGCCATAGCCTTAGAATAATCGGATGTTCCTTTAGAAAGGAGATGAGGAGGAATTTTTTTAGTCAGTGGGTGGTGAATCTGTGGAATTCATTGCCACAGAAGGCAGTGGAGGCCAAGTCAATGTGTATTTTAAGGTGGAGATCAAAATATTCCTGATTAGTACGGGTGTCAGGGGTTATGGGGAGAAGGCAGGAGAATGGGGTTAGGAGGGAGAGATAGATCAGCCATGAATGAATGGCGGAGTAGACATGGTGGTTCACGCTGTATGACTCTAAGACCATTTCAACATAACATAGATGGTTAGCAGGCAACAAAAGCTTTTCACTGTACCCCGGTACGCGTGACAATAAATTACATTGACCAGATGCTGCCTGTACTGCTAATCTATATTGCATTTCCAGCAATGTTGCCTGCATTGCATCTCCGGAAACTCTGTGATATTATTTAGTTTGGTTTTGAGATACAGCATGGAAACAGGCCCTTCGGCCCACCGAGTCCATGCTGCCAATCGATCACTTGTTCACACTAGTTCTATGTTAATGCACATTCGCATCCACGCCCTACACACTTGAGGCAATTTCACAGACGCCAATTAACCTACAAACCTGCATGCCCTTGCTGATGTGAGAGGAAACCAAGGTGGTCACGGGGAGAACGTACAAACTCCACACAGACAGCGCCCGCAGTCAGGATCGAGCCCGGTGGGCTGAAGGACCTGTTTCCATGACGTGAGATCTCTGTGACTCTATAACATGAGGCACTGTGAAAAGCTTTTGTTGCATGCCAGCCAAAGGCAATACACGATTACCATCGTACAAGCAACAAGTTTGAATTTTGATTTCACTATCTTGTGCCTTTTAGTATTCTAAAGAAACTTCAATAAGTCAAAGATAAGGAAGTGGTGAACAACACCTAATTGGGATTAGCCTGGACTCCGCTGAAGGCATCAAATTACAAAAAGATTATCGATGGTATACAATATAAACGCTGCAGAGGTGAATCATCGCATGAACCCTTTTGGCAGTAACTTCACTAATTACCACCAAACCATAAGAATACAGTTTTCTATGTCGTGCTCCTTTCAGCAGTAATTTAAGCTGACATTAGGTAACATGATAATGTACATTTAACAGAACAACATCCAACACGGTGGCTCAGCGGTAGAGTTGCTGCCTTACAATGCTGGAGACCCGAGATCGATCCCAGCTACGGGTGCTGTCTGTACGGAGTTTGTGCGCTCTCCCCGTGACCTGCGTGGGTTTTCTCTGAGATCTTGGAGTGCGGGTTTCCTCCCACACTCCAAAGAAGTACAGGTTTGTAGGATAATTGGCTTGGTGCATGTGCAAATTGTCCCTAGTGTGTGTAGGATAGTGTTAATATGCAAGGATCACTGGTCAGTGCAGACTCGTTGGGCCGAAGGGCCTGTTTCCGCGCTGTGTGTCTAAACAATCACAATCACAATAATACTTTAGTAACCAAGTATGTTTTGCAACATACGAGGAATTTTATTTGCCAAGTCAGTCATACAAATAAAAAGCAACTGACCACACAAAACACTTTTTAACATAAACATCCACCACAGTGACCCCTCCACATTCCTCACTGTGGTGGAAGGCGGAAAAAAGTTCAATCTCTTCCCTTTGCTCTCCCGCGGTTGGGGGCCTCGAGCCCTCCGTTGACTGGACGATGTTGACTCCCGTAGCCGGCGGTGGGCCCTCTGCATCGAGGCGAGCAGCTCCTGCATCGGGGGGGGGGGGGGGGGATGTCAGCGTCGGGGCTGATCGAACATTCCGCGACGTTGGAGCTCCCAGCGTCCGCGGCCTCTCCTGAGACTGTGAGCTCCCGCGGTTGGAGCGATCCCGGGCCAGGGATCGACTCAGATGTTAGGTCCACGCACCACAGAGGGGCCCCAAAGGTCAGTCCGAAGGTCAGTCACTCCAGCTCCATTGATCCAAAAATTAATCGCATCTCTGATCTGAAAAAAAATTTTCCCCCTCCTCCCACATAAAACAAACCGGAGAACATTTATACAGACTTTTAACACACTCTAAAAATTAAAAAAAGACCAAAAAACTGTAGGCCGGGCTGCCGGTCGTGTGGCGCCCCTGGTGGTACAAACTAAACTAAACTAAACTAAACTCATTTAACAAACGTCATTAATTATGGGGGATAACGGACAAAGTAGAAAGTGTTCGAAGAGTGGATAAAATTCAGTAAAATAAAGAGCTAGGCTCTACAGTCAAAGAGGGTATTAGTTCCGTTTAGTTCAGTTTAGTTTATTGTCACGTGTACTGAGGTACAGCGAAAAACTTTAGTCGCGCCCTAACCAGTCAGCGGACAGCCAATACATGAATACAATCTATCCATTTACAATGTACAGATACCCCATGGTAAGGGAATAACGTTTAGTGCAAGGTAAAGCCAGCAAAGTCCGATCAAGGATAGTCCGAGGGTCATCAATGCGGTAGATAGTAGTTGGGGGGGGGGAAGGTCGCAACCTTCACGTGGTCCGCCCGGTTTCGACGAATGCAATCAACGCGACGTGCACAAAGAGAAGATCAAATAGAACAAGTTGTCCTACAACATTAGGCTGTGCACGCCACACGCAAGCAGATAGTAGTTCAAGACCGCTGTCCGGTTGTGGTAGGATGATTTGGTTGCCTGATAACAGCTGGGAAGAAACTGTCCCTGAATCTGGAGGTGCTCGTTAAAATCAGGTACAATTTGGGCAAAACCACATTTTCTTTGGAGACCCTCGGACTATCTTGAATTGGACTTCACTGGCTTTATCTTGCCACGTTATTCACGTTATCCCCTTATCATGTATCTATCTGTACATTGTGGGTGGCTCGATTGTAATCAAGTATGGTCTTTCCACTGACTAGTTAAGAAAAAGATTTTCACTGTACCTCAGCACACGTGACAATAAATTCAACTCAAACTCAAACCATAGGTTTAGGTTTTATGTTTATTATTGTCACGCATACCAAGCTACTGAATAAATCTTTGTTTTGCATGCTCTCCAACCGAATCAAATCATACTATATAAATACAATCGAGTCAAACTCAACAGAGGGGCGGCACGATGGCGCAGCGGCAGAGTTGCTGCCTCACAGCGCCAGAGGCATGGGTTCAATCCTGAATACGGGTGCTGTCTGTACGGAGTTTGTACATTCACCCTGTGACTGTGTGGGGTTTTCCAGGTGGTCCCATTTCCCTCTGCGCTCCAAGGACGTGCGATTTGTCAGCTAATTTGCTTCTGTTAACAGTCCTTAATGTGTAGGATGCGACACTGGCATATTGTCGGTCGGCATGGACTCAGTGGGCTGAAGGGACTGTTGCCACGCTGTATCTTTAAACTAATATTAGCAAGAAGGTCATGGATTAAATGGATTTCTTGTCTGTAAGATATACATAGAACGTTATTTGCTTTCCACAGAAACTGGGCAAAATAGAGCACCCTAATCTACAATGTCCCATGTCATAGTGTCATAGAGTGATACCGCATGGAAACAGGCCCTTTGACCCAACTTGCCCACGCCGGCCAACATGTCCCATCTACACCAGGCCCACCTGCCCGCATTTGGCCAATATCCCTCTAAACCTACACCGGTATTTTATTTCATTCACATGTTTAAGCTGTAAGATTTTATTATTAATGTTTAATGTTTTATGTTTTATTCTTAATTGTTACTGTATGTCTTGTTGTTACTTGTGAGCGGAGCACCAAGGCAAATTCCTTGTATGAGTACATACTTGGCCAATAAACCTATTAATTCATTCATTCTATCCATGTACCTGCCCAAATGTTTCTTAAATGTTGCGATAGTCCCAGCCTCAACTACTTCCTCCAGCAGCTCGTTCCATACAACCACCACCCTCTGTGTGAAATATTTCCCTCGGGTTCCTATTAATCTTTCCCCCCTCACCATAAACCTATGTCCCCTGATTCTAGATTCCCGTACTCTGGTTAAGAGACTCAGTGCATTTATCCAATCTATTCTACTCATGATTTTTATACACCTCCATAAGGTCACCCCTCATCCTCCTGTGCTTCAAGATCTCCCTAGAGCTCCAGGCCCTCGAGTTCTGGTAACATACTCGTAAATCTTCTCTGCACCCTTTCCAGCTTGACAACATCTTTCCTATAACATGCTGCCCAGAACTAAATACAGTACTCCAAATGTGACCTCTCCAACGCCTTATGTGTGGATTTGCCTGTGTTAAATGAACGCGTGAAAATGACCTTGTAAACATTGAAAAATAGAAACATAGACAATAGGTGCAGGAGTAGCCCATTCGGCCCTTCAAGCCAGCATCGCCATTCAATGTGATCATGGCTGATCATCCAGAATCCGTTTCCTGTTCCTGCCTTCTCCCCATATTCCCTTGATTCCATTAGCCCTAAGAGCTATATCTAACTCTCTCTTGAAAACATCCAGTGAATGGGCCTCCACCGCCTTCTGTGGCAGAGAATTCCACAGATTCACAACTCTCTGGCTGAAAATGTTTTTCCTATTCACAGTCCTAAATGGCCTTCTTCTTAAACTGTGACCCCTGGTTCTGAACTCCCCCAACATCGGGAACATTTTCCCTGCATCTAGCGATTGTATTAATGAACCTACTCTGTAGAGAGGCATAAGAATGGAGGGGCTTTATTGATCAGTACCCTAGTGAACCATCTGGATGTCAATAGACAATAGAGGACAATAGGCCCATCCATTGATAATGGGGATCCATTACTGCAATACTCAGAATGATCAAAAACGCCATTTGCAGAAGAGCTGATATTTTCAACATCCTAAATTTCTCCATGAGTATCTTATCTAGTGTTTTATATTAAAAATGAAAGGTTTCTAACATTTAATGTACAGTGCAAGAGACATGGTAGTAATTAAACTTAATTGAATGGAATTTTATAGACAATAGGCAATAGGCAATAGGCAATAGGTGCAGTAGGCCATTTGGCCCTTCGAGTCAGCACCACCATTCAGTGATCATGGCTGATCATCCCCAATCAGTACCCCGTTCCTGCCTTCTCCCCACATCCCCTGACTCTGCTATTTTTAAGAGCCCTATCTAGCTCTCTTGAAAGTATCCAGAGATCCTGCCTCCACCGCCCTCTGAGGCAGAGAATTCCACAGACTCACCACTCTCTGTGAGAAAAAGTGTTTCCTCGTTTCCGTTCTAAATGGCTTACTCCTTATACTTAAACTGTGGCCCCTGGTTCTGGACTCCCCCAACATCGGGAACATGTTCCCTGCCTCCAGAAACACTTAACTGTCCAAACCCTTAACAGTCTTATATTTTTCAAGGATTATTCTCCCTTTCTCTGATAGAAATAATTGAATTGGCTATGCAAGTTTGAAAGATGTTTTTGTCTATTATATTCAAAAGACTTATAAAACTATAGACCTGATAGAAATTATCAATTGAAACAATGAGAGGCATAGATAGGGTAGACAGTCAGAACCTTTTCCTCAGTGTGAACGTGTCAAACATCACAGAGCAGAGGTTTAAGATGAGAGGGGAAACGTTTAAAGTGTGGGACAAGTTTTTTTTTTTACACAGAGGGTGGTGGGAGCATGGAACGCATTGCCAGGGGTGGTGGTGGAGGCAGATCGGAGAGTGGTGTTTAAGAGGCTGAAGATAGGCACATGGACATGGAGGGAAAAGAGGGGTGTGGATCACGTGCAGGCAGCTGAGATTGGTTTAGCTTGGCATTACGTTCACGGGCATCTCGGGCCTAAGGGACTGGACTGTTCTCTGATCTATTTTCTGTCATCTTTCCCATTACTGAGCTGAACGCAACTATTTCAGTCCAGGGCTTGTATACACTGGAGTTTAGAAGGATGAGAGGGAATCTCATTGAAACATATAAGATTGTTTAGGGCTTGGACAGACTAGAGGCAGGAAACATGTTCCCGATGTTGGGGGAGTGCAGAACCAGGGGCCACAGTTTAAGAATAAGGAGTAAGCCATTTAGAACGGAGACGAGGAAACACTTTTTCTCACAGAGAGTGGTGAGTCTGTGGAATTCTCTGCCTCAGAGGGTGGTGGAGGCAGGTTCTCTGGATGCTTTCAAGAGAGAGCTAGATAGGGCTCTTAAAAATAGCGGAGTCAGGGGATATGGGGAGAAGGCAGGAACGGGGTACTGATTGGGGATGATCGGCCATGATCACATTGAATGGCGGTGCTGGCTCGAAGGGCCAAATGGCCTATTCCTGCACCTATTGTCTATTGTCTATTGACTGAGGCAAAATATCAGTCAATTCTTGTTGAACATTGGAGCAGGCACGGGCAGCCAAATGACCGACGGCTTGCTCCAATTATATAGGGCCTAGTGAGACCACATCTGGAATATTCTGCACAGATCTCGATTCCCTACCAAGGGAAACATAAACTCACAAACGAGGGAGTGCAATGAAGGTTCACCAGATTAATTCCTTTGTCATTAAACAGACCGGACCTATCCTCTCTGGAGTTTAGGGGAATGAGAGAGAATTCCTTTCAAACATATAACATGCATACCAAGTTTGGATAGTTTAGTTTAGAGATAAAGCATGGAAACAGACCATTCGGCCCGTTGAGCCCACGCCGACCAGCGATCCTCGCACACTCACACTATCCTACACACGCTAGTTCAGCTCAGTTCAGTTTATTGTCACGTCCACGGAGGTACAGAGAAAAGCTGTCGTTGCGTGGAGCTTTGGAATTCTCTACCTCAGGAGGCTGTGTAGGATGCAGTGTATCCAAGAGAAAGAGAGCAATAGATTTTTAGATAGTCATAGAGTGATACAGTGAGGAAACAGGCCCTTCGGCCCAACCTGCCCACACCGGCCACAATGTCCCAGCTACACTTGTTCCACCTGCCCATTGTTTGGTCCATATCTCTCCAAACCTGTCCTATCCATGTACCTGTCTAACTGTTTCTTAAATGTTGGGACAGTCCCAGCCTCAACTACCTCCTCTGGCAGCTCGTTCCATACACCCACCACCCTTCGTGTGAAAAAGTTACCCCTCGGATTCCTATTAAGTCTTTTCCCCTTCACCTTGAACCTATGTCCTCTGGTCCTCGATTCCCCTACTCTGGGCAAGAGACTCTGTGCATCTACCCAATCTGTTTGTCTTATGATTTTATACACCTCTATAAGATCACCCCTCACCCTCCTGCTCTCTAAGGAATAGAGACCCAGCATTACTCAACCTCACCCGATAGCTCACACCCTCTGGTCCTGGCAACATCACCGTAAATCTACTCTGCACCTTTTCCAGTTTGACAACATCTTTCCTATAACATGGTGCCCAGAACTGAACACAGTACTCTAAATGCGGCCTCACCGCCATCTTATACAACTGCAACGTGACTTCCCAACTTTTATATGAAGGGAAGCACGGGATATGGGTCAGTGTAAAGGGCCTGTCCCACTTGGGGATTTTTTTCCGGTGACTGCAGGCATCATTGACTGACGTATCAGGTCACTGAAATATTTGCGGCGTGACACGGCGTGGCGCGATGACATATTGACGCGCGATGTTTTTTCAAGTGTCGCGACATTTCTTTTGTCGCCGCTGGATTTTGAAATGTTTAAAATCTTTTGCCGACACTTAAATGACGACGGCAGTCGCCGAAAAAAATCGCCGAGTGGTTTAGGCCTGTAAGAAAATGGAGCTGAGGTTAAAAAGCAGCCAATTTCTTATTGACAGGCTCAAGAGGCTAAATGTCCTACGTCTGTTTGTCATTGTTCTGCTGGTGGAATGGGTAAGTTACTGCCTAGCAAGGCCGAAGCCTAAACTAATGATAACAAATGTGACTTCAAATCCCAGGACGGCAGCTGTGGTCCTTAAATTAAGTTAATGATCTGGAATTTCTTTATAAATTGCGCCATCGGTAATGACATGCATGAAAGTGCCAGACGATAGTAAAAAAAAACAAAGACAGACAGACACAAGATGCTGGAGCAACTCAGCGGGACAGGCAGCATCTCTGGAGAAAAAGGAGTAGGTGACGTTTTGGGTCGAGACCCTTCTTCAGACTGAGAGTCGGGGGAAGGGAAACGAGAGGTATTGAAAGGTTCAGATTGGAAGCAAACACCTCTCATTCACCAGTGCTTTAGACCTTTAGATAGTTTGACTTTAGAGACACAGCGCGGAAACAGGCCCTTCGAGCCACCGAGCCAGTGATTACTCCATACACTAGCATTATCCTACACACTAGTGACAATTTTGCAATGTACTGAAGCCTGCACATCATAAATCCACACGTTTATCTCCTCCCGCCTAGATTACTGCAACTCCCTCTACACTGGCATCAGCCAATCTTCCCTGTCCCGCCTGCAACTGGTCCAAAACGCCGCAGCGAGACTCCTGACGGGCACCCGAAAAAGGGACCACATCACCCCGATCCTGGCCTCTCTCCACTGGCTCCCTGTGCGGTTCCGAATAAATTTCAAAATCCCCTTTATGTCTGCAAAGCCCTCAATGGGCTTGCCCCCACCCACATTAAAAGTCTGCTTACCCACCACCCCACCTTCAGGTCCCTCAGATCGGCCGACTTGGGGTTGCTGAACATCCCGCGGTCGAGGCATGAGCTCAGGGGCGACCTCGCCTTTGCGGTTGCAGCTCCTAGACTGTGGAACAGCATCCCCCTCCCCATCAGAACTGCCCCCTCCATCGACTCCTTTAAGTTGAGACTAAAAATTCATCTCTACTCCCAAGCCTTTCTTGACGTCCTCTGAGCGAGGGCTATATGCATGTAGTGATGTTGGTATTTATTCTATGAACCACTGTTGTTTGTTACACTATTCTTATACCAATGTAAAGCACTTTGGCCAACGAGAGTTGTCTTTTAAATGTGCTATATAAATAAAAGTGACTTGACTTGACTTGACTTTGGGATGGGGGAGGAAACTGGAGCACCTGGTGAAAACCATGAAGTTATGAAGGTAGACCACTCTCCAGGGCCAGATCAGAAATACCGGAGGACATAGTGGGAATCTAGAGAGGGAAAATGCTGGGAACTATAGGCCAGTGAACTTAACATCTGTGGTTGAAAAGTTACTAAGCAGTATTCTGAGGGATAGGATATAAGATATAGGATCAAGGCTGATCTATATTTCCCTCCCAACTCCATTCTCCTGGCTTTTCCTTGTAGGTTTTGACACCTTTACTAATCAACAACCTATCAATCTCCGTATTAACAATGCACAATGACTTGCCCTCCACCACAATTTAAAAAAAAAGGTCAGAAACCGCAGAAACTGGACCTTCGGCCCACCATGTCCAAGCCGACTAGCAATCCCCGTACACTAGCGCCTACCTCGACAAAAACCTGGACCCACTGCAGTTCGCTTACCGCCACAACACATCAACGGTGGATGCGATCTCGCTGCCTCTCCACTCCGCTCTGGACCACTTGGACAACCAAAACTCATATGTCAGGCTGTTATTCATTGATTACAGCTCGGCATTTATCACGATCATCCCCTCCAAGCTGGTTACCAAACTCGCAGAACTGGGTCTCTGCGCATCCCTCTGCAATTGGATCCTCGACTTCCTCACTCACAGACCACAGTCTGTTTGTATTGGTGGAAATGTGTCAGACTCGATAAAATCAGCACGGGAGCACCTCAAGGCTGTGTGCTCAGCCCCCTGCTGTACTCACTCTATACTCATGAAAGCGTAGCCGGTCACAGTTGCGAACTCCATCATGTTGTGGATGAGTCAGTATAGAAGAGAGATCGAGCGACTGTCCATATGGTGCCAGCACAATAACCTGGCCCTCAACACCAGCAAAACCAAGGAACTGATTGTGGACTTTGGAAGGAGTAGGATGGCCTGCAGTCCTGTTTATATCAACGGGTCGATGGTTGAAAGGGTCAAGAGCTTCAAATTCCTGGGCGTGCACATCTCTGAAGATCTTTCCTGGTCCGAGAACACTGATGCAATTATTAAGAAAGCTCATCAGCGCCTCTACTTCCTGAGAAGATTACGGAGAGTCGGTTTGTCAAGGAGGACTCTCTCTAACTTCTACAGGTGCACAGTAGAGAGCTTGCTGACCGGTTGCATCGTGGCTTGGTTCGGCAACTTGAGCGCCCTGGAGAGGAAAAGACTACAAAAAGTTGTAAACACTGCCCAGTCCATCATCGGCTCTGACCTTCCTTCCATCGAGGGGATCTATCGCAGTCGCTGCCTCAAAAAGGCTGCCAATATCATCAAGGACCCACACCATCCTGGCCACACACTCATCTCCCTGCTACCTTCAGGTAGAAGGTACAGGAGCCTGAAGACTGCAACGGCCAGGTTCAGGAATAGCTACTTCCCCACAGCCATCAGGCTATTAAACTTGGCTCGGACAAAACTCTGAACATTAATACCCCTTTATCTGTTATTTGCACTTTATCAGTTTATTTGTTCATGTGTGTATTTACGTATATAATGGTATATGGACACACTGATCTGCTTTGTAGTCAATGCCTACTATGTTCTGTTGTGCTGAAGCAAAGTAAGAATCTCATTGTCCTGTCAGGGACACACGACAATAAACTCTCTTGACTCTTGACTCCATCCTACACGCAGGGACAATTCACGATGTTTTCCGAAGCCAATTAACCTACAAACCTGCGTGACATTGGAAAGTGGGAGGTGTCCGGAGCACCCGGTGAAATCCTATGCGGTCACTGAGAGAAGGTACAAACTCCGTACAGACGGCACCCGTAGTCAGCATAGAACCCGGGTCTCCGGCGCTGTGAGGCAGCGACTCTACCGCTGCGCCACCCTCCTTTTCCACTATGTTACAACACCGGTGTGGAGAGATTCTCAGACAGGTACTCTTCAGAAAACACAGAACCAATCTTATTTCGTGTCCATAATCTCTTCGGTATCTGCCCAATCAGTGGAGTCATAGAGACATTTAACCGCAAATAAGTGAGGAGATTGGCAGGATCTTGACGAAGATCTTTGTGTCTTCTCTAGTTACAGGCAAGGTCCCAGAGGAATAGAGAGGAGCTCATTGTATTCCTTTATTTAAGAAGGCAAGTATCATATGATGAGCGTTTGACGGCCTTTACTCACTGGAGTTTAGACGGATGAGGAGGGGACCTCATTGAAACTTAGCGAATACTAAAAGGCCTGGATAGAGTGGATGTGGAGAGAATGTTTCTACTAGTGGGAGAGCCTAGGACCAGAGGCCATAGCCTCAGAATTAAAGGACGTTCCTTTGGAAAGGAGATGAGGAGGAATTTCTTTACAACAAACTGCGGAGGCCAAGTCAGTGGATATTTTTAAGGCAGAGAAATCGATTCTGCGATATTTCAGCGTTACTTTGTCGGTATCCTCTGGTCCGTGCGATTGAAATAAAGTGAGTGATTTCAGGGAACTGAGTAACAGGGCATCGTGTTAGTGCTTACTGGAAGATGACTCATAAACACATGAAAGGAGTCCTTTGGTCTTTCAAAGCTCAACTCTTGAGCACGTTATCAAACGACAGGGATGTAATGCTATAACGCACTCGTCAGACCGCATTTGGAGTATTGCGAGCAGTTTTGGGCACCACATCTGAGGAAGGATGTGCTGGCGCTGGAGAGGGTCCAGAGGAGGTTTGCGAGAATGATCTCAGTGATGATTGGGTTAACATATGATGAGCGTTTGTCGGCACTGGGCCTGTACTCGCTGGAGTTTAGAAGGATGAGGGGAAACATCATTGAAACATACAGAATAGTGAAAGGCCTGGATAGAGTGGATGTGGAGAGGATGTTTCCACTCGTTGGAGAGTCTAGGACCAGAAGCCATAGCCTCAGAATAAATGGACGTCCCTTTAGAAAGGAAATGAGGAGGAATTTTTTTAGTCAGTGGGTGGTGAATCTGTGAAATTCATTGCCACAGAAGGCTGTGGAGGCCAAGTCAATGTGTATTTTAAGGTGGAGATCAAAATATTCCTGATTAGTACGGGTGTTGGGGTTATGGGGCGAAGGCAGGAGAATGGGGTTGAGAGGGAGAGATAGATCAGCCATGATTGAACAGCGGAGTAGACTTTATGGGCCGAATGGGCTAATACTGCTTCTACAATTTGAACTTATGAATTTAGAGAGAATCCAGAGAATCATCGGCTGGTGAGCCTCACGTCAGTAGTTGGGAAACTATTGAAGAGGAATCTTTGGGATACGAATTAACCCCCTTTGGAAAATAACTAGTTAATTAAGGGCAGTCAGCATGGCTTTGTACAGGGCAGGTCATGTCTTAGAAACTTGATGACATGGTGATCGATGAGGGTGGGGTGGTGGATGTTATCTACATAGATTTTAGTAAGGCATTTGATAAAGTCCCCAATGGTAGGCTGATGCTGAAGATTAAGATGCACAAGGTTAAAAAAGATGGTCGTATGGATTCAAAACTGATTTACTGATAAAATTGTGGAACCTTTCCGTGGATTGTCACCTTGTCGTGGTGGAGAAGCTTGTTTGGACCCGAGATCCCGAGAGCGATGCCGTCTGGAGCTATTCTCCTGGCAGGGCCACCCATGGCGGTAAGGTCGAGGGGGAGGTCCCTGAAAAAGAACAATCCAGCCAAGACCTCAACAGTGGAACAGGCGGAGGACGATGGCTGACCTTAGTGGAACGGCTGGGAAGGCGGATGAAGGTTGCAGCAGAAAAGGGTCCCCGGTCGTCTTGGACTCCATGCCACTGGATCCTGACCCAGATCTGTCAAGGACCGTGGGGTGGCTGTCTGTGCACCAGTCTCCCCGCGTTAAACAAAGTCACGCACAGGCGTCCTGTGTCCCATATGTGGGCGAGCCAGTCACCCTCCGGACCCACAAACAAAAACACTGAACTGATGATCTTCTTCGACTACAAAGGACGAACAACAACACTGATAAAATTGTGGTAGTGGTGGAAGGAGTTCTGTGACCAGTGGAATTTTAGTTTAATTTAGAGATATAGAGAGGAAACAGACCCTTCGGCCCACTGAGTCCGTGCCAACCAGCGATCCACGGATGCTAGCACTATCCTGGGAAAATCAGGTTGGTGCTGGACCCCAAGAGAGCGAGTTTGTAAAGTGCCTCCGAGATAGATTTTTCGAGCAGCTTGTACTGTAGCCTACCAGGAAGCAAGCAATTCTGGATTTAGTGTTTACGTAATGAACCGGATTTGATAAGGGAACTCAAGGTAAAGGAACCATAAGGAGGTAGCGAACATAATATGATGTTTCAATCTGCAATTTGAGAGGGAGAAGGTAAAATCGGAAGTGTCAGTATTGCAGTTGAACAAAGGGGTCTATGTTGGCATGAGGGAGGAGCTGGCCAAAGTAGACTTCAAAGAGACCCTAGCAAGGATGACGGTGGAACAGCAATGGCAGGTATTTCTGGGAATAATCCAGAAGATGTAGGATCATTTCATTCCAAAGAGGAAAAATGATTCTAAGGGGAGTAAGAGGTGATCATGGCTGACAAGGGAAGTCTAGGACAGTATAAAAATAAAAGAGAAGACATATAACATAGCAACGATGAGCGGGAAACCAGATTGGGTAACTTTTAAAGAAAAACAGAAGATAACTAAAAAGGCAATACGGGGGGGAAAAGATGAGGTACGAAGGTAAGATAGCCAAGAATATAAAGGAGGATAGTAAAAGCTTCTTTAGGTTTGTGAAGAGGAAAAAATTAGTTAAGACCAAAGTTGGACCCTTGAAGACAGAAACAGGTGAATTTATTATGGGGAACAAGGAAATGACAGATGAGTTGAACAGGTATTTTGGTTCTGTCTTCACTAAGGAGGACACAAACAATCTTCCCGATATACTAGTGGCCAGAGGATCTAGAGTGATGGAAGAACTGAAGGAAATCCACATTAGGCAGGAAATGGTGTTGGATAGACTTATGGGACTGAAGGCTGATAAATCCCCAGGGTCTGATGGTCTGCATCCCAGGGTACTTAAGGAAGTGGCTCTAGAAATCGTGGATGCATTGGTGATAATTTTCCAATGTTCTATAGACTCGTGATCAGTTCCTGTGGATTGGAGGGTAGCTAATGTTATCCCACTTTTCAAGAAAGGCTGGAGAGAGAAAATGGGGAATTATAGACCAGTTAGCCTGACATCGGTGGTGGGGAAGATGCTGGAGATGATTATCAAAGATGCAATAGCAGCACATTTGGATAGCAGTAACAGGATTGGTCCGAGTCAGCATGGATTTACGAAGGGGAAATCTTGCTTGACTAATCTTATTTGAAGGATGTGAGGATGTGAGAATTATTTGAGGATGTAACAAGAAAAATGGACAGGGGAGAGCCAGTGGATGTAGTGTACCTGGACTTTCAGAAATTGTGAATTTGTGGAATTCTCTGCCTCAGATGGCAGTGGAGGCCGATTCACTGGATGCATTCAAGAGAGAGTTAGATAGAGCTCTTAGGGCTAGCAGAATCTAGGGGTTTGGGGAGAAGGCAGAAACGGGGTACTGATTGTGGACGATCACCCTGATCACATTGAATAGTGGTGCTGGCTCGAAGGGCCGAATGGCCTACTCCTGCACCTATTATCTATGTATCTATGTATCCTGTACACTAGGGGCAATTTACAATTTTTACCGAACCCAAATTAACCTACAAACTTGTACGTTTTGGGGTCGGGGTGGAAACCGGAGCACCCGTAGAAAACCCACGCATTCACAAGGAGAACGTACAAATTGTGTACGGACAGTACATGTAGTCAGGATCTAACCCGGGTCTCTGACGCTGTGAGGTGGCAACTCTACCGCTGCGTCACCGTGCCGCCCGGGTTCTGGGACTGCTACTGTTTGTGATATATATATATGTGTATATGTATATGCGTATGTGTATATGTATATGTATATGTATGTATATGTATATGTATATGTATATGTATATGTATATGTATATGTATATGTATATGTATATGTATATGTATATGTATATATGTATATGTGTATATGTATATGTATATGTATATGTATATGTATATGTGTATATGTATATGTATATGTATATGTATATGTATATGTATATGTATATGTATATGTATATGTATATGTATATGTATATGTATATGTATATGTATATGTATATGTATATGTATATGTATATGTGTATATGTATATGTATATGTATATGTATATGTATATGTATATGTATATGTATATGTATATGTATATGTATATGTATATGTGTATATGTATATGTATATGTATATGTATATGTATATGTATATGTGTATATGTATATGTATATGTATATGTATATGTATATGTATATGTATATGTATATGTATATATGTATATGTATATGTATATGTATATGTGTATATGTATATGTATGTGTATATGTATATATGTATATGTATATGTATATGTATATGTATGTGTATATGTATATGTATATGTATGTGTATATGTATATGTATATGTATATGTATATGTATATGTATGTGTATATGTATATATATATGTATGTGTATATGTATATGTATGTGTGTATATATATATGACGGACGTAAACATAGACGGGTTGGTTAGTAGGTTTGCTGATGACACCAAGATTGCTGGGGTTGCATATTGTGAGGAAGGCAGTCAGAGTATCCAGTGGGATACGGATCAGCTCCAGAAAGTGGCGGAGAATTGGCAGATGGAGTTGAATCCGAGCAAGTGTGAGGTACTGCACTTTGGGAGGTCAAAGGTAAGCTGAAAGTACACAATTGATGGCATTGAATTCAACTGATTCAAGATATGTAAATGTGAAGATATTAATCATGTGGTGTTTTTCCGATAAAAATGTCTGGTGCAATGCGTTTGGGCATCTTCCAACCCAGCGGCATGAGTATTGATTTCTCTATCGTCCAGTAAACCTTGCTTTCCCTCTCTCTCCATCCCTCCCCCGCCCTAGTCCTCCAGCCAGTCTGACTGTCCTCCTGATTCAATTTTATCCATGTATGCTTCAATGGCACCACCCTCCTCAGCAAACCATGAACCAATCCGCACTTTCTTGATCACCGTCTGCTTTGAGCTGCTGTTTTCACGCCTCGCCCTTCCATACCTCCAGACTCCCTCTCCCCTGACTCTCTGCCTGCAAGAAGGGCCTCCACCCGAAACGTCACCCATTCATCCTCTCCGGAGATGCTGCCTGACCCAAGAGTCAAGAGCGTTTTATTGCCATATGTCCCAGATGAGACAATGACATTCTTGCTTGCTGCAGCACAACAGAATATGTACACATAGTACCTAACGGAGGAAGAGAAAATAAAGTTCAAAAAATAACAAATATAGTGCAATAATAATATAGTCTTTTGCAGTTCAGAGCTCAGAGATTATTTGTTGTTATATTTAATAGCCTGATGGCTGTAACCCGCTGAGTTACTCCAGCACTTTGTGTAATATTTACTCCTTTTGGATCCAGCCCTCAGCCACGCTACAAAGATTACCAACAAAGGGATTAGTTTGCACCCTACGCCACAATACCACGAAAGCACCAAAGTGCAATGCTGAAATATACACTAGTTTTAGGTTTCAGTTTAGAGATACAGCGCGCAAACAGACCCTTCAGGCCACCAAATCCACTCCGACCAGCAATTCCTGCACACTAGCACTATCCTACACACACTAGGGACAATTTACGTTTATACCGTCAATTAACCTACAAACTCTTTGGACAATAGATAATAGACAATAGACAATAGGTGCAGGAGTAGGCCATTCGGCCCTTCGAGCCAGCACCGCCTATTCAAAGTGATCATGGCTGATCATCCCCAATCAGTATCCCTTTCCTGCCTTCTCCCCGTTTCCCCTGACTCTGTTATTTTTAAGAGCCCTATCTAGCTCTCTCTTGAAAGCATCCAGACAACCTGCCTCCACCGCCCTCTGAGGCAGAGAATTCCACAGACTCACCACACGATGCCTGGTAAAGGGCATGTCCCACTTTCACGAGTTATTCACGAATTCCACAGACATTGGGGTGTGGGAGGTAACCGGAGCACCCGGAGAAAACCCACGCCGGTCACGGGGGGGAGGTACAAACTCCGTACAGATAGCACCCGCGGTCAGGATTGAACCCGGGTCTCTGGCGCTGTCAGGCAGCAGCTCTGCCTCTGCGACTCCGTTTTATCACTGTTTTCAGATTTTTCCATTAGAGCGTGCCCACCTTGACATTCCTCACAGTCCATTCTTCTTATCTGTTTAAGATGCCCATTGCTTGATAATGCCCACATACAATAACAAAGGCAGATAAAGGAAGGCATTTTGCAGCATGGTTATCTATTGAAGTTGATCTGCCTCGTCAAAGCAAAGAATGCACGACTGGTCTGTATAATTTCGGCTGCCGAGCTTTATCTCTTCAGTGGGCTGTTCATTCTTTACAATCCAAGTGAATGCGGGTTACTATTTTCATACTTCAACTTCAGCTGGTTAACCTTCATCATAAAGAAACCTTGAACTTTTCCAGTGAGACTCCTGGCCACAAAACAACTGCGGCTCATTGTGGTGTATACCAGTTAGTGTACAATGCATGATCCACACAAAAAGCAGGAGTAAAGGGGCTGCCCCACTGCGGCGACCTAACCCGCGAGTTCAGAAGAGTTTGCCCTTGACTCATACTCGCAGCGAGGTCGACACGAGGTCCTAGGAGGTCTTTGTAACTCTCCTTCACGCTGGAGAGTGGTCCCCGCGTAGTCGAGGCCTCAGCTAGGACGCGGCGTGTTTTTCAGCATGCTGAAAAATGCCCGCGAGTAAAAAAAGGTCACCATGGAAAAAAATCCATATTTTTTTTACTAGTAGGTTTAGTCGAAGTAGGTCAGCGTGTTATTCGTAGGTAATCGAGGGTAGTCAAAGGTAGTCAAAGGTAGTCGTAGATGGTCTTCAACATAGTTGAAGGGAGGTTGAAGGAGGTCGTCTTCACTCTCCACTATTCGGTGTCCAATTTTCCCGAAGTTAGTCTTCAAGATAGTCGAAGGAGGTCTTCAACATGCCACTTTTTCAAACTCTCCCAAACTCTTCTAAACTCACCAATTAGGTTGCCGCAGTGGGACAGGGTCTTTACTCTTGAGGGCGGCACAGTGGTGCAGTGGTAGAGTTGCTGCCTTACCGCGCCAGCGATCCAGATTCTCTACGGAGTCTGTACGTTCTCGCCGTGACCATATGGGTTGTCTCCAAGATCTCCGGTTTCATCCCACACTCCAAAGACGTACAGGCTTATACGTTAATTGGCTTGGGAATAATTGTAATCTTTCCGTAGTGTCTGTAAGATAGTGTTAGTGTGGCACAGATTTGGTGGGCCGAAGGGCCTGTTTCCGTTCTGTTTCCTCTAACCTAAATTAAACCAAACTAAACCAACCTCAGCAGGTCAGGCAGCTTCTCTCAACAAAATCGACAGGTGACGTTTCAGGGGGAGACCCATCTTCAGACTGAGAGTCAGGTGAGAGGGAAACTGGAGGTATGAAAAGGTTCAGAACAAATCACAGCCCGTGCGCGGACGGGACGTCGAAGGACAAGAAGCCGAAGCGAAGCAGTGGAAGCCAAGATACCGATCGGAAATGACGCCAAAAAGTCAAATAACCGAACGGACACGACGCCTAAAAGCCAAGTAACAGAAAGGGCACGATGCTGAAAGGATACGAACCCGAACGGACTCCACGGCAAAAGGACAATATGCAGAACGGACATGACGTTGAAAAGCCGCCGAACGGACATTACGTCTTCGGGGACGGGATTTGTCCGAGACCTTGTCGGTGCGATTGGTGCAGACCCCCGCGTCCATCACATCATTGGCCGGGGGAAATGGGAGGGTGGGGGGGGATTTTTAATTTTCCTTCGTCGCTTTAGGACTTTGCTGAATGTAAAATAAAACCCCGTGTGATTGGAACTTTGGATTGATTTATCAAAATAATAATCCAAATTGGTTCCATGGATATTTACACCAACAGTAACGCTGTAACGATTATATTTTGACTACCACAATACATACACTACCGTGCATCTGGGAAGGCCACTGGTCCTTTGAGTGTGAATCAAGAAACTAGACCAAAACAAATTACTGTTTTTTTAAAGAATATCTTAGCTCCCTGAGTTCAACTAAAGCAGAATATAGTTAATGCGGTCGGTTAGATCAGATTCTGAATTCGGAAATGTATTTAATTTCGTCCAATGCATTTGATCAAGGCTTTCTCTACAACTGACCCACTTTTTCAACCTGAAGGAAATTACCGAGTGCAAAACGACCAGTACTGCCATATCACTGAACCGACTCAGGGAGCTAAGATATTCTTTAAAAAAACAGTAATTTTTTTTGTCTAGTTTCTCGATACCACATTCACAGCCGATACCGATGATCAAGGAGAGGTGAAGCCCACAATGGTCCATTGTTGGTTGTGGGAGAAGTGAGAACGAAGGGATATATGGACAACAACAAAGTCTACTCAAGAATGTTTCTCAAGCAAGAATTGGGAGGTCTGTCGTGATATTCATTGTGCCAAACAAACAGAAAATAAACATTGGCAAAATAAACAAGCGTAGACTCGGCGACCATTTCGCTCAGCCCCTTGTAATCGGTCCGCCAGGGCCTACAGGATCTCCCGGTTGTTAACCATCTTAACTCATCTTACCACACTTACCTTTCTGTCCCAGGCCTCCTCCATTGCCAGAGTGAGGCCACGTGCAAACTGGAGGAACAGCACCTCATATTCTGTTCATAACAGTATGAGCATTGAATTCTCCAATTTTAGGTCATCTTTAACCAACGCTCCGCACCTCTCCGTCTTTTCACCCCTCCCTCTCCGTCTTCCCTCCCCTGTGTCCCACCTGGACTCCTGCCAACAAGCCCTGCCCTCCTGCTATGCTTCTCCTTCGGCTTTACAATCCTCAAACCTATCTCACACCTTCTGCTTTTATCTCTAGCCTTTGCTCCGATCATCTTCCTATCAACAACCCCCTTCGTCTTCGTCCCCCTAATACCTGCCACTCTTTGCCAGCCATAGGTACTCGGGGCATCAGGTAAGTCGGGACGTTTTTTTCAGCATGATGAGAAACGTCCACGAGTAAAAAAATAGCCTTGAGTACCTACACCTGGCATAACGAGCCACTACGATATATCCACGGACTCCTACGGCCTCCTTCGGACTCGTTAGGAACATTCTGCGAGTTTGAAAACTCGGGAGAATTCGTGAACAACTCAGGAGAATTTGTGAATAACTCGGGAAAGTGGGACAGTCGCTTAAGGCTGCACATGGGGTATCGTGTAGGAAGGAACTGCAGATGCTGGTTTAAACTGAAGATAGACGCTAAATGCTGGAGTAACTCAGCGGGCCAGGCAGCATCTCTGGAGAGAAGGACTGTGTGACGTTTCGGGTCGTAATGTGTTCGGTTTTGCCACAGAAGGCTGTGGAGGCCATCAATGGATATTTTTAAGGCAGTGATAGATGGATTCCTGATTAGTACGGGTGTCAGGGGTTATGGGGAGAAGGCAGGAGAATGAGGTTGAGAGGGAAAGATGATTGAATGGCGGAGTAGACTTGATGGGTCGAATGGTCTAATTCTGCTCCTATCACTTCTGAACTTATCGTTTCAATTCCTATTATGTAAGGGATTACTACAAGACAATGGAACCTTTGATCAAAGCGATGAAATGGCACTTGCCATATCAAGTATCATATCATCACCATGAAATGCCTTATCAAGTAACGTGCCTATTATAATAAACAGTTTGGGTATTATATTGGAAGAGCCATTAATTATTTTCTACCTTTAGCAGCCCAAATGTAGTCTTATATCCATGGATATAATTCAAACGTGCACCTGTAGCTTGTTCATGTAATTAGAAGGTGTATATAATCTAATGGCGCAGCGGTAGAGTTGCTGCCTTACAGCGCCAGGGACCCGGGGTCGATCCTGACTATGGGTGCTGTCTGTACGGAGTTTGTACGTTCTCCCCGTGACCGTGTAGGCTTTCTCCGGGTTAGTCCGGTTTCCTTCCACACTCCAAGGTTTGTAGGTGAATTGGCTTTGGAAAAAATTGTGAATTGTCCATACACATGAATTGTCCCTACACTAGTGTAGGATCTTGCTAGTATATGGGGGGGGGGGTCACTGGTTGGCGCTTACTAGGTGGGCCCCGGTTTCTGAACTGTATCCCTGAAAGTCTTTAAAAACTTTCATTTGTGGTGGAGGGCAAGTCATTAGGTATCGTTAATGCGGTGATTAATAGGTTCTTGATTAGTAAAACCTACACTAGAATGGAATTGAGAGGGAAAAATAGATCAGCCTTGTAGACAATAGACAATGGGTGTAGGAGTAGGCCATTTGGCCCTTCGAGCCAGCAATTCAATGTGATCACGGCTGATCTTCCTGCCTTCTCCCCATATCCACTGACTCCGCTATTTTTAAGAGCCCTATCTAGCTCTCTCTTGAAAGCATCCAGAGAACCGGCCTCCACCGCCCTCTGAAACAGAGAATTCCACAGGCTCTCTGTGTGAGAAAAAGTGTTTTCTCGTCACCTTGTTGTTAAACTGTGGCCCCTGGTTCTGGACTCCCCCAACATCAGGAACACGTTTCCTGCCGCTAGTGTGTGCAAGCCCTTAACAATCATATGTTTCAATGAGATTCCCTCTCATCCTTCTAAACTCCAGAGTGTACAAGCCCAACTGCTCCATTCTCTCGGCATATGACAGTCCCGCCATCCCAGGAATTAACCTTGTAAACCCACGCTGGACTCCCTCAATAGCAAGAATGTCCTTCCTCAAATTGTCCTTCCTTAAGCCTTGATCCTATATCTTATATACTATCCCTCAGAATACTCCCTTGTAGCCTTCCAACCACAGATGTTAAGCTCACTGGCCTGTAGTTCCCACCATTTTCCCTCTCTAGTTTCCCACAATGTCCTCGGATATATCTGATCAAGCCCTGGAGATTTGTCTACCTTCATACACGACAGTACCTTCAGCACCTCGTCGACCGTAACACTGACTGCTCTCAAGACACTTCCATTGACTGCCCCAAGTTCCTCTGTCCTCCTGTCTTTCCCCTCGGTTAATACAGAGAACTACTCATTGAGGACCTTGCCCACCTCCAGTGGCTCCACGCAGAGGTGACCACTCTCTCTCCTGAAAAACCCTGGGCATCCCCTCCATGTAATTCTGGAGAGTCAAAAGAGCACTCGGAACAACAACCGGCTCCTCTCCCTGCCTGTAGAACTGGACTTGTGCGGTTCATGGTACCTACGGTATACTGCTATAAGCCCTTCACCAATTTTGTGAGGCTTTGCTGGCATTAAACGCATAAAATGAGGAATATCCAATTTCTGGGCTAGGCCATTCGGCCATCAAGTCTGCTCCGTCACTCAATCAGGCTGGTTTCCCTGCCTTCTCCCTATAACCCCTGACACCCGTACTAATCAAGAATCTATCTATCTCTGCCTTAAAAATATCCATTGACTTGGCCTCCACAGCCTTCTGTGGCAATGAATTCCACAGATTCACCGCCCTCTGACTAAAAAGTTTATCCTCGGCTCCTTCCGAAAGGAGCATCCTTTAATTCTGAGGCTATGACCCAGAGTCTATGACCTAGACACTCCCACTAGTGGAAACATACCCTCCGCATCCTCTCTATCCAGGCCTTTCACTATTCAGTAAGTTTCAATGAGGTCCCCCCTCATCCTTCTAGACTAAATATTTTCCAGTTCCAGAACCAATCAGAACACAGTAGATTACAGATTACCGCCGTTGTTTTGATAAATAACGGCCTGTTAACAACTTTCCGTTATTCTGTTTTTATACTCTCGCCCTCAACTAAGGCTTTGTTCCTCCAAAGTATACGGTTGCAGTTTGGCAGATTGTAAAAATTGTTTAGTTCAGTTTTACTGGAAACCTATAAATTAAACTCAAGGGCCTAAATTGACTTTTTAAATACTGGTAACAAAAGTTCAAAGACCTTTTATGATAGTAATCTAGAATGGAAAAGTACAGATTGAAGGGTCTGCCAGCACGATACTTACCCAAGTCTCACGCCATTACGCCCACCCCCAATCCTCAGAAAGTAACATCCACAACAACTCAACAGCAAGAGTATTGAGTGTAGAAGTTGGGAAGTCACGTTGCAGTTGCATAAGACATCGGTGAGGCCGCATTTAGAGTATTGCGTTCAGTTGTGGGCACCGTGTTATAGGAAAGATGTTGTCAAGCTGGAAAATGTACTGGAAAGATTTACGAGGATGTTGCCAGGACGAGAGGATGTGAGCTATAGGGAGAGGTTGAGCAGGCTGGGTCTCTATTCCTTGGAGCGCAGGAGGATGAGGGGTGATCTTATAGAGGTGTCTAAGATCATGAGAGGAATAGATTGGGTAGATGCACAGAGGCTATTGCCCAGAGTAGACAAATCGAGGATCACAGGACATAGGTTTAAGGTGAAGGGGAAATGATTTAATATGAATCTGAGGGATAATCTTTTCACACAAAGGGTGGTGGGTGGGTGGAATGAACTGCCAGAGGAGGTAGTTGAGGCTGGGACCAACTCAACGTTTAAGAAAACGTTAGACAGGTACATGGATAGGGCAGGTTTGGAGGGATATGGACCAAGCGCAGGCAGGTGGGTCTAATGTAGATGGGACACACTGTTGGCCAGTGTGGGCAAGTTGGGCCGAAGGGCCTGTTTCCACACAGTATCACTCTATGACTCTATAACTCGGCCCGTTGTATCAGTGCTGGAGTCGCTGCCTTGCAGCACCAGAGACCTAGGTTTGATCCCTGACTACGGGTGCTGTCGGTACGGCAGTTTGTACGTTCTCCCCGTGACCTGCGTGGGTTTACTCCGAAATCTTCGGTTTCCTCCCACACTCCAAAGACGTACAGGTTTGTAGGTTAATTGGCTTGGTGTAAGTGTAAAGTTGTCCCTGGTGTGTGAACGATAGTGTTAATGTGTGAGGACCGCTGGTCGGTGCGGACTGGATGGGCCGAAGGGCCTGTTTCCACGCTGTATCTCTATACTAAACTAAACTAGAGGGCTGAGTCAACGTCGACCATTGATCACCCGTCCACACTAGTTCCATGTTATCCTACTTTCAAATCCACTCCCTACACGATTTCAATGAAGCCATTTAACCTACAAACCAACAACTCTTTGGGACGTGGAAGGAAACCGATTGTGATATTTCTGACATCACAACCTGTGTGAGATAGACTCGATGGATCAGATGGGCTTTTTCTGCCTGTTAGCTTTGTATATTTCCACATAAAACCAATCTTTACTTTAGTTTAGTTTAGAGATACGGCGCGGAAACAGGCCCTTTCGGCCCACCGGGTCCGCGCCGACCAGCGATCCCCGAACATTAACACTATCCTACTCACACTGGAAACAATTTTTTACATTTACCAAGCCAATTAACCTGCAAACCTGCACGCCTTTGGAGTGTGGGAGGAAACCAAAGATCTCGGAGAAAACCCACGCAGGTCACGGGAAGAGCGTACAAACCGACCTGTGGTCAGGATGGAACCCGGGTCTCCGGCGCTGCCTTCACTGTAAGGCAGCAACGCTACCACTGCACCACCATGCAGCTGTTGTGTCCTATCTGTTTTTTCTGCACCAAAATATTACGTTCTCTCATTCTTCAGAGAACGGGGATTCCCCTCCCCCACTATAGATGAGGCTCGCACCAGGGTCTCCTCCGTACCCCGTAACACTGCCCTCTCTCCCCATCCCCCCACTCGCAACTAGGGCAGAGTCCCCCTGGTCCTCACCTTTCACCCCACCAGCCGGCACATACAACACATAGTCCTCCGCCAGTTTCGCCACCTCCAACGTGACCCCTCCACTCGCCACATCTTCCCATCTCCCCCCCGTCTGCCTTCCGCAAAGACCGCTCCCTCCGCAACTCCCTTGTCAATTCTTCCCTTCCCTCCCGCTCCACCCCTTCCCCGGGCACTTTCCCTTGCAACCGCAAGAGATGCTACACTTGTCGCTTTACCTCCCCCCTCCACTCAATTCAAGGACCCAAGCAGTCCTTCCAGGTCCGACAGAGGTTCACCTGCACCTCCTCCAACCTCATCTACTGCATCAGCTGCTCTAGATGTCAACTGATCTATATCGGTGAGACCTGAGACCAAGTGGAGGCTTGGCGATCGTTTCGCTGAACACCTCCGCTCAGTCTGTAATAACCAAGCCGACCTCCCGGTGGCTCAGCACTTCAACTCCCCCTCCCATTCCGTATCCGACCTCTCTGTCCTGGGCCTCCTCCACGGCCAGAGTGAGCAACACCGCAAATTGGAGGAACAGCGCCTCATATTCCGCTTGGGGAAAATGCATCCTCTTGGCATGAACATTGAATTCATTCTCTCAATTCTGTTAACCCTTGCTGTCTCCTCCCCTTCCTACCTCTCCCTCAGCCCTCGGGCTCCTCCTCCTCCTTTTTCCTTTCTTCCCCCCGCCTCCGCCCACCCCCCACCAGTCTGAAAAATGGTTTCGGCCCGAAACGTTACCTATCTCCTTCGCTCCATAGATGCTGCTGCACCCGCTGAGTTTCTCCAACATTTTGTGTACCCTATTACTTTGATATTCTTTTTTATATATACCTAGGAATAGATAGGGCAAATGCAAAAAAGATTATTTTACCCAGAGTAGGAGAATCAAGAACCGATGGACATAGGTTTAAGTTGAGAGAGAAAAGGAGCCTGAGGGGCAACTCAGAGGTGGGTGGGTGTATGGAACAAGCTGTCCAGAGGAGGTAGTTGAGGCTGGTACTATAACTACATTTAAAAGACATTTGGACAGGTACATGGAAAAGATTGGTTGGGAGGGAAGGTGTAGGAAGGAAGCAGCAGAATGTTGCTATCTCCAATTTCAAGTAAGTCCTGCATTCCCCCTCCTCCCCCCCCCCCCCCCCCCGCTCCCTCTCTCCCCTTCCCCCACCCTGAATGTCCTCCCAGTTCCACCGTTTAGCACATCTTCTCCAGCCAACAATGGACCATTGTGGGCTCTATCAACCTGTTGGCAGCCGAGTTTTGTCTCCATCTTTCAGTCTGAAGAAGGGTTCCGCCCCGACACATATTCATTCTCTCCAGAGATGCTGCCTGACCCGCTGAGTTACTCCATCATTTTGTATCTATCTATGGCACGGGTAGGCAACCTTGTTCTGCATAGGGGCCGGGACGCACATCTGTGAGCGGATGGCGGGCCACATCTATCACGTGTACACATGGATCCCACCCCCATCCCGCCCCGGATGGCAGGCATCAAATCACGTGTACACAGAAGGTGGACAAAAATGCTGGGGAAACTCAGCGGGTGAGGCAGCCTCGTGCAATCCTCGCATGTCTCACCCGCTGAGTTTCTCCAGCATTTTTGTCTACCGTCAATTTATCCAGCATCTGCAGTTCTTTCCTAACCGTGTTCACAGAAGGTGCGCGCCCGTGCCTGCGGCTTTGCGCAGGATGCGGTACGGCCAGAGTTCGGCGTTCGGCCGCTGCTCGGGGCGCCCAGCCACTGCTCGGTACTCTTGGCGGGCCGGATGATTTCGGGTTACGGGCCGCGTTCCGCCCGGGTGCCCAAGGTTGCCGGCCCCTAATCTCAGGTTTAGAGGGATTTGGTCCAAACGCGGGCAGGTGGGACTAGCGTAGGTGTGGCATCTTGTTCAGCATCAGCAAGTTGGGCCACAGGGCCTGTTTCCGTGCTGAATGACTATGAGTCTATCATTGAGTTTCAATTCTTGACATGCATCTCTGAACATTCAACATTGTGGATTCTTGTTTTGAGTATTGTGTGCAGTTTTGGTCCCCTAATTTGAGGAAGGACATTCTTGCTATTGAGGGAGTGCAGTGTAGGTTTATAAGGTTAATTCCCGGGATGGCAGGACTGTCATATGCTGAGAGAATGGGGCAGCTGGGCTTGTACACTCTGGAGTTTAGAAGGATGAGTGGGAATGTCATTGAAACATATAAGATTGTTAAGGGTTTGGACACGCTAGAGGCAGGAAGCATGTTCCCGATGTTGGGGGAGTCCAGAACCAGGGGCCTCAGTTTAAGAATAAGGAGTAAGCCATTTAGAACGGAGACGAGGAAACACTGACGAGTTGTGAGTTTGTGTAATTCTCTGCCTCAGAGGGCGGTGGAGGCAGGTTCTCTGGATGCTTTCAAGAGAGAGCTAGATAGGGCTCTTAAAAATAGTGGAGTCAGGGGATATGGGGAGGAGGCAGGAACGGGGTACTGATTGGGGATGATCAGCCATGATCACATTGAATGGTGGTGCTGGCTCGAATGGCCGATTTCTATCAACTACAGTGTTTACAGTGGTATGAAGACATGCCAAGCATTTTTTTGTCATGGCCTCCTTTTCATTTAGGTATGAGTGGATTACTCTGAAGCTTGTCATTTAGAGAAATTCTTCAGTGAGTAGGAAGTTGCATATATTTGTAATCTCTGTGCATCCAAGCGATGGAAGACGTTTACTTATTTTAAAACAGGTCAGGCAGCATCTGTGGAGGAAATGGAAAGGCAATGTTTCAAGTTCAGTTTAGTTTATTGTCACATGTACCGAGATACAGTAAAAACTAGAGGACCATAGGTTGAAGATGAAGTGGAGATAATTTGATAGGAATCTGAGGGGTCACTTTTTCACACTAAAGGTGCTGGGTGTATAGAACGAGGTGCCAGAGGTAGATGAGGCAGGGATTAGACAGGGATTAGCAATTAGACAGGTACATGGATAGACTTCCTACACATATGAGAACGTTGATCGATGGTCAACATGGACTTGAGGGGCTGAAGGGCTTTTTGCCACGCCGATCTTTAGTTTAGTTTCGCGATACCTGCCCTTCAGCCCACCATGGCCAAACACCAACATCATCCTGCACGTACTGGGGCCAATTTACAATTTTACCAAGTCAATTAGCGTCAACCCAAAACTCTATGATCTTATGCTTACAATTGAGCCATCCACAGTGTACAGATATATGATGAAGGGAATAATGTTTAGTGCAAAATAAAGTCCAGTAAAGTCCCATTAAAGGAAGTCTGAGGGTCTCCAAAGAGATAGATATTAGCTCCGGACCGCTCCCTAGTTGGGTCCCTTCTTCAGACTGACTTCAGCAGGACGGAGCATGGAAAAGAGAGGTGCGAGCGGGACAAGGCCTTGCAACTGATTAGTGGGGAACGTGGCCAAACGTCAGAAGCGCAGCAGGAATCAGAGAGGGGAAGCTGTGAGTGAGGGCCTAGCAGAACCCGTGGTTAGTATGGGTGTCTGAAGTTATGGGGAGAAGGCAGGAGAATGGAGTTAAGAGGGAGAGATAGATCAGTCATGATTGAATGGCAGAGTTGACAATAGACAATAGACAATAGACAATAGGTGCAGGAGTAGGCCATTTGACCCTTGAGCCAGCACCGCCATTCAATGTGATCATAGCTGATCATCCCCAATCAGTACCCCGTTCCTGCCTTCTCCCCATATCCCCTGACTCCGCTATTTGTAAGAGCCCTATCTAGCTCTCTCTTGAAAGCATCCAGAGAACCAGCCTCCATCGCGCTCTGAGGCAGAGAATTCCACAAACTCACCGCTCTCTGTGAGACCTGGCCTAATTCTACTCCTATCTCCAATGATCTTAAGACGTCATGAAATCTTCATAGGATCTTCTTAAAAGCAGAGGAGATTTTGCAGTGGAACAGTAAAATGGAGGCACAAGCAACTGCAGATGGTGGAAGCTTGAGTAAAACACAGAGTGCTGGAGAAACTCAACAAGTCAGGCAGCATCCGGGGAGGGAATGGAGGATTTTGTTTTTTATTGTCATGTGTACGGAGGAAAAGGGAAAAGTTTCAATTTCATAAGCTCACCAGTGAGCTCCGGCTTCCTCCCGCACTCCAAAGACGCGCAGGTTTGAGGGTTAATTGGCTTCAGTAAAAATTGTAAATTCACAAGTTCACAAGTTTAAGGAGAAGAAATTAGGCCATTCGGCCCATCGAGTCTACTCCACCATTCAATCATGGCTGATCTCTGCATCTTAATCCCATTAAAAAAAAATTTTTATAATCAAAAACTGTATTAAATTATTAAAAAATAACATTTACTCTACAATAAAACAAACCAGAACCCACCGCCATACTACAATACAAACATAATCAACTACAATACAACTATGTTACAATCCTTATTGAGGATGCATTCAACACCCTGCGGTGCCCAGCGGTCCCGGAACTCCGCCAGGGTGCCCGTGGACAGGGCGTATTCCCTTTCTAACCCCACCCAGGCACGGACGTAACCCCGGAAAAGGGGCAGGCTGCCGGCTCAGGTAAAGCCCTCCACCGCCTGGCGCTGTGACTCGCGGATGGCCAGCAATCTCAATCCCATTTTACTGACTTCTCCCCATAACCCTTGACACCCGTTCTAATCAAGAATTTGTCTATCTCTGCCTTAAAAATATCCACTGACCTGACCTCCACAGCCCTCTGCAGCAATGGCCCTTGAGTGTGTGTGTGTGTGTGTGTGTGTGTGTGTGTGTGTGTGTGTGTGTGTGTGTGTGTGTGTGTGTGTGTGTGTGTGTGTGTGTGTGTGTGTGTGTGTGTGTGTGTGTGTGTGTGTGTGTGTGTGTGTGTGTGTGTGTGCGCGCGCGCGGGATAGTCTTTAGCGTGCGGGGATCACTGGTTGGTGCGGCCTGTTTCCTCACTGCAGCTCTTAACCTAAAAAAAATGTCCTTAAAGCTGAGCCTCAGTGTAAGCTGGCTCAATCCAAGTGTGCGAGACTGAGACCGATGAACATTGGTTGTGCTTCAGACACAGTCTTGGCCTAAACTACCTACATCTGGAACACATTACGGAGAGGAGATCAGACTTCAGGCAATTTCTAGCTCAAACTGGTGTCGGGAAAAAGCTTTCAATGAGAAAGCTTTGGCTTTAAGTTCAGAACCAGCCATGTATATTTAAAAAAAAAACGTTAAGTTGCTCGTTTCAAATAAACCGTCCAAAATCTCTGAATTCCTGCTCTTATTTTTTTAAGTGTAAGCATTGGATAAAGTCTGGGAGAAAATGGAACGCTTTTATGAAGAGAATCTTGGCCCACGACCTAGATCATAAAAGTGTTTGGATTGCAGCCCAGTTATTCCGTGACTGAATTGGTAGGCGATCTCCGCAACAGGACAATTCAACATTAATTGTGCATGGAAGAAACATGTTTATTCTGTCCAGAAATCTGAAAACGCCAGCAGTACTTGAGTTGCACGGGATTGACAGACAGTTGCCAGCTTTCACAAAGTCATTGAGTGATCCAGCGTGGAAACTAGGCCCTTCGGCCCAACTTGCCCACACCGACCAACGTGCCCCATCTACCCAGGTCCCACTGATGGCGTTTAGGCCCCTATCCCTCTAAACCTCTCCTATCCAAGTACCTGTACAAACGTCTTTCAAATGCTGCTGTAACACCTGCCTCACCTACCTCCTCTGGCAGCTGGCTCCATACACCCACCACCCTCTGTATAGAAAGAATTGTACCTCTTACGTTCCTATTAAATGATGATTCCCGGGATGGTGGGACTGTCATATGCTGAGAGAATGGAGCAGCTGGGCTTGTACACTCTGGAGTTTAGAAGGATGAGAGGGTATCTCATTGAAACATGTAAGGTTGTTAAGGAGCCTGGACACGCTAGAGGCAGGAAATCATATTCCCGATGTTGGGAGAGTCCAGAACCAGGGGCCACAGTTTAAAAATAACGAGTAAGCCATTTAGAACGGAGACGAGGAAACACCTTTTTTCACAGAGAGTGGTGAGTCTGTGGAATTCTCTGCCTCAGAGGGCGGTGGAGGCAGGTTCTCTGGATGCTTTCAAGAGACAGCTGGATAGGGCTCTTAAAAATAGCGGAGTCAGGGGATATGGGGAGAAGGCAGGAACGGGGTACTGATTGGGGATGATCAGCCATGATCACATTGAATGGCGGTGCTGGCTCGAAGGGCCAAACGGCCTACTCCTGCACCTGTTGTCTATTGTCAGAAATATTTTCCCCATCACCTTAGATTGCTGCACCCTTTATCCTTGATCTATGCATTATGGATGACTTAATTGTATTCATGTATAGTCTTATCTTAGGCTGGAATGCCTTAAACATTGTAATACCTGTCTTAACTATGTTTTCCGACAGCTCATTCCAGACACCCACCACCCTTTGTGTGGAACAAGTTACACTTCAGATTGCTATAAATCTTGGGTTAGCACGGTAGCACAGCGGTAGAGTTCTGTCTGTGTGGAGTTCGTGCGTTCTCCCCGTGACCACGTGGGTTTTCTCCGAGATCTTCGGTTTCCTCCCACGCTCCAAAGACGTGCAGGCATGTAAGTAAACTGGCTTCGTAAATGTAAACAAAAAAAATTGTCCCTAGTGCGTGTGTAGGATAGTGTTAATGTGCGAGGATCACTGGTCAGCGGGGGCCCGGTGGGCCGAAGGGCCTGTTTCCGGGCTGTATCTCTAGACTAAACTAAACTTTAAAAATAAACACCCCACCCTCCCCCCTCCCCCTAAAATTATGCCCTCTGGTGTCTTGGTGTGTGCGTGTGTGCGTGTGCGTGCGTGTGCGTGTGCGTGTGTATGCGTGTGTGTATGTGTGTGTGTGTGTGTGTGTGTGTGTGTGCGCCATCTTTCATTGTAAAGATATGTTTGCCATGTCTGTACTTTGCATGTCAAGGAGATATTGTGATCATGGAATCTGGACTACTGCCTTCAACACAGCTGCAAGAATCTAATCGGGGGGGGGGGGGGGGGGGGGGGTGGGGGGAGGTGCTGGTATGGAAAAGTCCAAAAAAAAATCTTTCGCGTTTGCAGTATATTCCCAAGAAAATATCTGTTGAAGTTAGGGAGGTTTGCAATCCAAAAACCACTAATGAATGGCATGCTTCGTGAAGGAAATCTTTTATTTACAGAAGTCAAGTAAAAAAAAAAATCAATGGCAAATTATGCTATACATTTCAGTTATAATTACATTTGCGTGCAACCATTGAACTCTTTGTTCCCTCGTCACTGTGGGGTTTTTTAGTTAAAGGAGTCCGTCAGATTTTCCTGGAATATTTTTACTCAGATGAAGCGCCCATATAAAATGTTGAAAGTAAATATTCCGGGCTGGGAAAACCTTCTAAACCGATCCAACTTACATCTGTTTTGTACAAACCTTGCAGACAATTTAATAGCGGATTTTTATTTTTTAAAAGAGAAAATAAAGTCCTGTCAGCAGCTTTAAAATGTCTGCTCACAAAAACCCCTTCAAAATCTGCCGCCTGGCCTACTTTGCAACCGTAGTTCGCTGATAATTTCATGATTAAAGTTCCATGCTAAATATTTTTTTTACAGTAGATGTACTTTTGGTTTGGTGTAGCTCACACGATGGACTTGTCATAAAGGCCTGGACACAGTGGCTGTACCATACTCATACCATAAGTCTAAACACTCTCAGTGACTCACAGAAACTTAGCGAATAGTGAAAGGCTTGGATGAGGAGAGGATGTCTCCACTAATGGGAGAGTCTAGGACCAGAGGGCACAGCCTCCGAATAAAAGGACATAACGAAAGGAGATGAGGAGGAGTTTCTTTAGTCAGAGGATGGTGAATCTGTGGAACTCGTTGCCACAGAATGCTATGGAGAAGTCTTGATAACTTCACCAGGTAGAATTAGGCCATTCGGCCCATCGCCTACTCCGCCTTTCAATCGTGGCTGATCCATCTTTCCCTCTCAACCCCATTCTCCTGCCTTCTCCCCATAACCCCCGACATCCTTACTAATCAAGAATCTATCTATCTATCTCTGCCATATAAATATCCATTGACTTGGCGTCCACCGCCTTCTGTGGCGATGAATTCCACGTTTTAAAGTGTGGGATTTAGATGTTATTCCGTTTCCTGTCAGTGCATTTTATAAAAGTGACCGTCACGTATTGAGCCAATTATATTTGTTATCTCTGTTTACTTTAGTTTAGTTTTAGTTCAATGCTTTATTTGCATCAGGGGCCAACTGCCGGTGAAAGTCTGTGGAATTCTCTGCCTCCGAGGGCGGTGGAGGCAGGTTCTCTGGATGCTTTCAAGAGAGAGCTAGATAGGGCTCTTAAAGATGGCGGAGTCAGGAGATAAGGGGAGAAGGCAGGAACGGGGTACTGATTGGGGATGATCAGCCAGGATCACATTGAATGGCGGTGCTGGCTCGATGGGCCAAATGGCCCCCTCCTGCACCTATTGTCTATTGACTATTTTGCATTTATTACACACGCGGGCGCAACCATGTTTTGGCGCCATTATTCAAAGTTCAACGTCCGTTCTGCCGGTGCGCGCTCGATGTACTCGAGCAGGTCCCGCGCACTGACGTCCCTCTCCTCTCCTCGCACGGCCATCTTTGTGACCCGGGGGCACCTCCAGAAGCGACCTGAAGGCGCTGGAGACATTACCCCGGTTCACCCTCCCACTGGCCCTTGCTCCACATGCCCATCCTCTCAAGCTCCCTCCCAGTTACCTCATCCGACAAGCTTTTTAGTTTTTCAAATACTGCATAGCAACAGGCCATTTTGGCCCACCAAGCCCACGTTGACCAGCGATCCCCGTACACTAGCTCTATCCTCACACACTAGGGACAATTTACAATCTTTACCGCAGCCAACTAAACTCCAAACCTGCACGTCTTTGGGAGGTGGAGGGGAACTGGAGCACCCGGAGAAAACCCACACAGGTCACGGGGAGAACGTACAAACTCCGTACAGACAGCACACCGTGGTCAGGGGTGAAACCGGGACCCTGATGCAGCAACTCGTACTGCGGTGCTGGCTCACAGGGCCAAATGGCTTCCTCCTGCACCAATTTTCCATGTTTACCTCTGTGACACCTCAGTGAGCTGTGGCCCCGACCAATGAACAAGGAGGAGGACTAGCTGAACGTTCTTGCCTTCCACCACAGTGAAGAATGTTGAATCCACTGTGGTGGATGTTCATGTTGCATTCTATTGTGTATTGTACTCTTTTCGATTGTGTGGCTGCATGGTAAATTAAATTCCACTCAGGGCTGGATTTACGTATAAGCT